>SEMN01000022.1:600000-920000 GCA_005408345.1 Macquaria australasica | reverse complement strand
CTTCTTTGTCTGGTAGAGAGGGGGGGACTTTATCTGGTAGTCTGGAAGGAACTTCTTTAACTTGACTGCCTGACGTGCTTTCTAATTGTTTGCCGCTGTCTGCTGGCAGGTGCGTTTGTTCTAGCGAGTCCTCAGCTGGAGGTACAGCTAAAGGTCCTGAACTGTCTGAAGAAGTGAGGGTGGGTTTAGGTTGCACTTTGGGCTGCTTGCTCTCTTCTGAAGGCCTCTGTCGCCTTGGGGACTGGAGTCCCTGAGGGGCTGCTGTAATCCCAGTTTGGCTGGACGTTGTTGGCTCGTCAAGGTCTGAGCCAGGGGCTTCAACAGGAGTTTCAGAGACTGACTTGACAGGGGACTTTGGCGTCCGAGCAAGGGTGGAGAGGCGGCCTGGAGCCACTTTGGGCTTGATAGAAAACCGCTTCCTTCTCTGGACTGCTGCTGAGGAGCTGGTACCTTCCCCATTTTGGTCATTACCATCCCTAAACAGCAGTAAGAATGGTTATTTTTGTTATACATAACAAAAGTAGCAGTCATTCTAAAATAAATTTTAGAAGTCATTTAATGCTTGTCACTCACCCTGGGGCTGCAGGTTTTTCTGATGGGGTCACAACAGACTTGTTATCTGTCACAGCAGTAGCAGCACTGCTCTCACTGACCTCTTTGGGGGTCTCACTGGCCTCCTGATTTACTGAAGGGGCTTCCTGAGGTGTTGCTGCTGTTCTCCCTGCCGTACTGACATTGGGCCGAATACTAAATCTTGACCGACGAAACATTTTGACCTGAAAACACACAGGAAGTCAAAGCAGCATCAGCACTCCAACAGTAAAACCTGCCAACCAGCTGAAAGTGAAATATTACTGAAGAAAATGACTCAGAGATTGTGAACCAGAGGTGCCGGGGAAAACAGTAGCTTTACATAGCATAACTGACACATGTGGACAGATTATCAATAAATTAATACTTTTTCTTCAATTGCAATCTTTGCAGAACCTACTGAGACTTCATATCATTGAAGTCTCATTGCTCATTACTAAGCATTACGTTTCAAATGTATGGGGGTAGTGGAAGAAAACAAAAAAAGAACAAGCGCTATTATTTTCCTTTCATTACCGTCAAAATGTTGCAATAGTGTAAATTGGGGTTTCATGTTATATGCCTTCCAGCATCATAGTTGAGCCAGGTTCAACCTTTCTGTTTACTGTATTTTAGATTATTTTACTTTGAAGTGATTACTGTAAAATTTACAAGGTCTGGTGCCTTAGAATTAAACAAACTTTGTAGTTGATACAGAGCAAAAAAAAAAAAAAAGTAAACTGATGTCCTGAAGTACAGTCACCATTATCATTTTGCCTTTTTGTGTAAAGGCAGATTTTTTGCTGGTTGCCATTAGTATAACATTGAGGAAATGCATACTCTGTTTTGATGAGAAGTTTGTCTGATAATGACCATCTTATTCAAAATGCAACAGTGATTAAAATACTGTGATAAACATCTTGTGGTTGCCTGATGTATTATTTTGCAAATGCAAACTCTGTTATATCTTTTACAAACGTTAAGTAGCCTGCTGCATTAGCTATGTACAGCAGCAATGCGGCAAACCATCACTTATTGCTGTAGCACTAAAATATATATATATATATATATATATATATATATATATATTTATGTAACTTATTGTGCAAACCTCAGTAGTGACGTTGACAGCCGAGAAGGCGTTAAGTCTGGCCGTAAAGAAAACCACAAGGAAATACCACCAGCGGTTTAATAAGCTCACACACCTAACTCAACTCAACAACGACTGCAAGACACAGACAAAGGCGTCAATAATGTACAAGAGACAAGTCGAAAAGTGCACAAAGCTGAGCTCAAACTCGCATAACACTTTTAGTGTGCGGGTCTTCCTGACTTGGACCGTCCTGTTGTTAATGTTTAGAAGCTGAGGCGGCTACATATATGGTTTTATTACGCCCCACATGTGGTATTTTGATTGCAACAACGTACCTTTTCGAGAATGTGTCGTCTGCTGGGAGAAATAAGCTTTTATTAATTGACGACGAGCGTAAGGTAGCGGACCCCATGCACACACTAATCCGCCATGTTTTTCATGACGCGATGGCTTCGTTAGAGAAAGGGGTTGTGGGAAATGTAGTCAGACCGCAGCAACGAGCTGGGTGAGGCAAGACCATACAGTCTATGGGCAAGATGTGTCTTTTTTTCTGTCAAGGACCTGATCATTAAATTGGAACTGTAATATTGTCTGTAATACTCAGTGGTGGAAGAAGTATTGAGATGTTTAATTTTGAGTAAAAGTAACAATAAGCCAATCTAAATTGTAATTGTAAAAGCTTTCATTATGTTAGAAGTAGCCTACAGAAGCATTAGCAAGAAAATATCAAATTATTGGATTATTAATACTTATAAATAAACGTGTAAACTGCGTTTTGATGTCGTAGCTAATATTGGTTAATTAATGTACAAGTTGGTAGTTTTATTGATAACAATTAATCATATTATAAGCTGATCATGTGTTTTTGTAAAATGTTCATTTTCAAAGTACATAGTAACTAAAGTCAGATATCAATGTATTTGAGTAAACAATTCTGCTTTATGGAAGTATAAAGTAGCAGAAAATGAAAATACTCATGCATGTTTTCGTTTAGGATTGTATATAATGACCAGTGGTGGAACGTAAGTGAGTACATTTTAGACAGGTAGGCTACTGTTAAATTACTGCATTTCTGAGATACTTAACTTTAGTTTATGCTAATTTATACTTATACTTCACTACGTTTCAGTGGCAAATATTGTACTTTTTGCTCCAGACAGATAAAGCTACTTTGTAGATTAAAATTGTACATACAAAATCAATGATGAGCTTTTTAATTACGATGCATAAACTACCCAACTGTATATAAAGTAGTTTAAAAACTACAAAAGTGGTTGCTCATTAACTCATTGGTGATCATTTATCAGTAATAATGCAATAATAATTATAAAAATAATAATAATAAATACTGCAAGGAGCCATTCTCTTGCGTAATGAGTACTTTTACTTATATTATACATACATTTTGCTGACAATACTTAATGTACTTTTACTTTTTACTCAAATTTAAACTGCATGACCTTTACTTGTAGTATAGCATTTTTGCAGTGTGGTATTGCATCTGAAGATCTGAATACTTCTTCCCTTTTTGAGTTTATACACTTAATTCCCTGGCTATTAAGATCAAATTAAATCTCTCTTTTTTAAAATATTGTTTAAAATTATGGAACTTCAGTAATCGGAAATGGATTCCAATTTTGTTGCAATAAAATCCAATTGGGTTACTGCATAGACAAGCGCTACATGATTTTTCCTGTTCATGTCATAAAGATGTACATTTCTGAGCTGCTAAAAGGCCAGTTAATGCAATTTCAGGACTTTTTTCTCTCTTGTGTGAGTAGTATTGTATGAGCATTTTTTAAAATTATACAGTATATCTGTTTGACTGTTGAACCTCCAGTGAGTTGCAAACTCATGATTCACTAACTCAGTCTGAAGAAGGCGATGGACTTGTCAACACCTTGCGCCGTTATGATTGAATTATTTTATTTCTTTAAGACAGACAGCATCAGCAGTGAACCTCTTTGGACGTGCCTTCTCTCACACACCACATTTCTTTCTTCAGCAGATCATGACATAACATTTACTTCTTAGATCAGTGGTCTTTAGAAATAATGGAACTACTGATTGGACAGAAAAAAACAACATCAGAGGTGGAGGGTGTAAAAGAAGAGTGGGTCAGGGACAAGAGTTAGAAGAGTTCATCATTTGGATTGTCTTGCGCACGTTGTAGCAGCTTGTCCCAAATATGTTATTTGATGTGAAGATCTCCATTGGCTCCATTTACTCAATTTCAACTGTGAGGGCAGAGAGAAGAGGGAAAAAAAAGTGAAAATAGTGTTTATCCTCTATAGATGAATTCAGTTAAGGAATAAACAAATATGAACACATACTTACTTATGGACAAAGTCATGGTCAAGCAAAGGGATTTCCAAAAGGATCCCCAAAAGCAGATGTTGAACCAGATGTCTGACCAGCAGTAGGAGTCTGCTGTAAGATTGAGGAAAAAAGGCCAAAATTACATGATGCGGTAATAATATATACATTACATGCGGTGTAAATATGTGTCTGTGTGAATCTCCATACCATTGCTACAGGCGGCACTCCAAACGGACTGGAATCTGGGGCCCCAAATGCTTTATCAAACATGTCCTGGTTGTTTGCGATGGGAGCAGAAGAGAAGGCGACATCAAGGAGGCCAGGGTTAAAGCTTGGAGCCGGGGCTGCAGCTGGTGCAGGAGCTGATTTAGGAACATCTAAACAGGCACATTACAACAGAGGACACAATTCAAATCTCACAGTCATATACACGTCAACTTGCTAAATTTTGACTACATGCGCTGCAGTGCCTTTCCATAGCTGGTTTACCGTTTACAACTGCTGACATTTGATTGATATCAAAGTCATCATGATCTGCGCTATCCTGAGCCAGGCCCACTTTACTGGAAAAGTACTGATCAAATGTCCCGGCTTCGTTGCTGCTGGGGGCTGGAGCAGAGTTGGACCCTAGCTCCCCTTTCCTCGCTGGGATGGCAGGGGGCTTGGCAAGCTGGAAGTCCTTGAACATGTCCTTTCCAGTCTTCTTCTCTCTATCTCCAAGGGGATCCAAAGCTGTGAAGGCACTGTTCTCTACCTTTGGAGGGGCCTCCTTAGCAGGTGGCCTAGGAGGGGGGCGTGACGGACCTTGCTGGTCACCTATTGCATGGAACGGAACAGGTTGGAAAGGATTGGTCATGGCGGGCTGACCCCAACCTGGAGCAACAAGTGGCGCAGCTGCTGGAGGCTGGCCCCAGGCATGAGGTGGGGATAAAGGTGGGGCACCAAACTGAGATGGCACCTGCTGGCCCCAGACTGTGGGTGGTATGGGTAGCCCACCAAAGGCAGATGGCT
Source organism: Macquaria australasica (assembly GCA_005408345.1). Lineage (NCBI taxonomy): Eukaryota > Metazoa > Chordata > Actinopteri > Centrarchiformes > Percichthyidae > Macquaria > Macquaria australasica. The sequence goes on along the minus strand of SEMN01000022.1, from coordinate 915,007 downwards.
GTGGGAAGGTGGGCCTAGGGCCCGGAGCTGTCACTCCTGTCATGGGGAACATGGCGGGTGCAGCAGTGGAGGCTCCCCACATGCCTGCAGCAGGGATTGTTGTGGTAGCTGGAGGACCTAACTGAAGATTCCCTGAATATAAAAGACAAAAAAGGAATATGAAAGATTAAAGGGGATCAAATGTAAAGTCAAAACAACATCTTAATATTTGGATCCCCTCTTGTGTATTACCCAGAATGGCTATGGAGGAAGGAGTGGAGTTGGTAGGTGCACTGTTGAAAAGGTCACCTGAAGCAGATGACCCTTCAGAATGACCAGGAGCAGCAAACAGGTCTGCTCCAAACAGGTCACTTGCTGTGGACTATTCACAGAAAATAAAACAAAAATATGAAGTATTGTTGCCCCACATGGACATCAGCTTATACATGATAACTCATAAACTATGCAGTACTTAGAAAGTAACATTAAACCAACCTTTAACAACAGCAACAAATTATTTACTATAATTGTGCAGTCAGAAATGAATAAAACAATATTTACCTGAACATTAATACATATGCATGCCTTGCCACTTACCAGTGTTTTATCACTGAAGCATGAATGTTAGAAAATAGATTAAGAGCAGAGATGACAAAGGGTTAAAGTTAATTGTTCAACAGCACAGTCAAAGTGTAATTTATTCAAGCCAGATATAGAAGCATGTGACCACCAGTGCATGCATGAAGACAGAACAGATCCAAACAACAAGCCCTTAAGTGCAATCCTTAATTACAGGCCTCGTAACCAAATGCATCCTCTGGCATATCCTGTCAGACACCAATGCATAACCCAAAATGCTCAGAAATGGAGATGTTAGCAGACTAATTGTGCTAATTATGTGCATAAAACCCATTTTTAGGCATCACACATGCAACTCTACTATGATTCATCCAGCTATGGAATTTCACCTTTGCACTCCTTCGACCTCGTCCGGCCTTAGAGCTCTGTGGAGGCGGGCTTATGACTACTGAATCCTTGCTATGAGTCACTGGGGGTTGCGGGTGATGAGTTATGCCATTAGAAACAGGGGCAGGTTTCAAAGAAGAGTCAAAAAATGGGTTTTTGGTTGAGAGAACTGGTCCAGATTCATTCTCGTCCATCATGGTAATTGTGTTGCCCTGAGTTATTTTGCCCCCTAGTGGCCACTGTCCGTTACTGAGAGCAAGGATCATTGTCTTACTGGATAACCCATTTATCTGCTGACTGAGGTGTTCAGAGTCTCCATTCAAACCACCGTTGATAATTGTCTTACTAGCATTGCCAGCAGTGCTGTTTAGGTGATTAGTGTTGGTGAGGGAGATGTGAGAATTATCGGGTGCCGACCGAGCGGGTGATTTCGAAAGGGGGTCATCTCTGAAAGGGTCAGTGTCTGGGGTTGGAAAGTAGCCAAATGTTGAGGAAAAGGGATTCTCTGTCTGGGGAGATGCCCTACGGTCAGGGGCACAGGCAGTTACAAAGGAGTTTCCCTTTATGCAATTCTGATTGCTGTCAACTTCAGCAGAAAAGTCCAGCAAGAGAATATCATTAGAGTCCTGGTTAACATGAGAGGGGCAGTGGGAGAGAAAAAAAAAAGATTTATGAATCAGTTCTGCAGAAGGAGAAAAACACGTGTTATAACAAAATGAAAAATGAATCACATGGTGTGAAAAGACATGACAATTTAAAGCTGCTGCCTGTAGAATATTTACCTCAAAATATCACTTTCATATTAAATTTCATATTAAACATCTTCTAACTTGAAAAACTGAGTTGTCTAAGGCTATATAAATATGCTAAAGTCAGAACTAGCTTGTTGACCTAAAACTCAGTTAATGAATTGGCCCAGCATTGGTAATGTAAAACACTACAAGTACAAGACTCCAGGTGTCACCAAAGTCAACAAAAATGTCTCTTTCATAGATTCTACTTGTAGCAGCTTTAAAGGTTTGATGAACAACAATGAGATTGGTATACACGCAGCATAAACTCAATTCTTAAAAAGGTCCTTTTGATTGAAGTCTAAAATCTACAATTTATAAAATATGATACGAATCCTCACAACCAATAATTAAACACAAAAATGGTGACCTTTTTAGAACTGAGTTCACACACATGGAATGATCTGGGAGGTGCTGAGGTTATTCAGTGGAGCCATTTTTTTTTCTTACACACACTCTTCAACACACTAAATCAGATCTTGGAAGCATATTTTTGACAAGAGGTAGCATGTAGCAAACCATATTGCTATGATGGCACTTCTACCAGCTACAAAGCATACATACATTGTAAGTAAAATACTGTAAACACCCAGCTACACTTCACTGAGTAAGTGTAATTCCACTATGTGGTCCAGATAAAGGGAACATTTTACACCATGGCACACACACACTCACATTTGGAGCCTGGATGTCTGGAGGGGTCGACATGGCTCCAAAAAGGTCAAGCTGCTCCACTGGCTGGAGCAGAAACAGAAACATACTGTATTTATTCAGCTACTATAAATCAGTGGTATTTTGTTTAATGTTAAGCTGCAAACACAACAGAGCAGAAATTCTTACTTGGGCCATTTTTACTTCACCATCCACACTTAGCAAGGCATCACTTCCATTCTGAAAACAAGACAGAAGAGCAGAAGGTTAAGGAAGGAGCGAGAGAAACTGTTTGGAGAAAACAAGTGCTTCCAACTGCTTACCTCAACCACAGTGCTGCCATTTTCACCCTGTAAACAGAGGTAGACTGTTAATGATTATACTTATTTTCTTAATTTTCTGAGGCATGTGTCATTTCACTGGAATGTCTGAAGATGTGATTCATTGAAAGAACACAGAGGCAGTGTTGACATTCAGAAGGTACATACAGTGTGTGGCCTGCCAACCCTCCCAGATGACCACACCAACATGCTTTTCTTTCAGACATAAAATGTTCTCACTTTTTCCACTTTAAAGTCAAATTCTTCTGAAAGAAAAAGTTACCTTCTGTGAGGCCTCTGCCTCTTTCTTCCTCATGTTGAAGATGACTTGGAAGAGATCTTTCAGATCAATGACCAGGGGCTCTGCCTGTATAGTGACAGAAAGACATTGTTGTCCATTCTAATTTGTTGTTTGCAGTATGCGTCTGTGACAGAGTGTGAATGTGTGAGTTTGTGTGTGTTTATTTGTGAGTGAGTGTTACCTGTTGTGCAGTCTTTATGGCGAAGAACTGATGCTGCCCTTCGGCACCGCACACATATCCAAACGCCCTGTTGTCTGTTACATCTCTGGCGATGAAGGAGATCTTATTCACCATATGCTCGTGTTCAATCACCTGAGTTATAAGGACAAAGGTTTTGTTAGCAGGCCAAACTAAATCTGATGAACTACACAGTGTGATGTGACAGCAATAGAAGGAAATGGCAGAACTCACTCCTGATTTCTCATCAATGATCTTGATGCCCGACATGGAAATGTTGACCCAGATCCTCTGTTTGTGTTTGCCTTGGGACCGAGCAGCTACTGCCATACCCTGGTGTAAAATAAATCATACATACCATCCTGTTTCTCTATCTTTTGTAGATAAAGCATGACTTGTGATTTAAAGGTAATATCTGTAAGGTTTGAGGCACTGTCGCCCCCTTGCAGTGAGGACACGTCTACAGCAAATATGGTGTTCTTGTGGAAGGCTGCTGTTGACTTGAATCAGCCACTGCATGACACATTTTTCAATTGCAGATGACCTGCACCAACAGCAAATGTGTTTGTTTGTCCACGATACCCACCACACAGATTAATTATTATAGAAAAACATTAGAGATACCAGCTAAAATGCTATCCCCTTAATTATTTTCATGACTTGTAAAGACAGAAGGACACATGTCCAACAGGTCCCATGCTGCACCTTAAGTTTCATCATGGAGTCCTGGCTCATCTTGTCTCCTCTGGCCTCTGGGACATCATCGATGCCAATCAGCTTGGCCTTGTACCTCACGCCATCCCCTTGAAACCTGCCCAGCAGGTACTCATCTGTCTTCTCTGCGACTGTAAAAAAACAAAAAAAACAACAACTATGATTTCTACAGAAACTCTTGCAATTGAATAGTCAATCCGATGTGTTGATGGCATGATCATAATCATCGTCATTGTCTCTTCTGTCACTCACCTTTCTTCTTCTCTTTCTTGAATGGTGCCTTGGATGTGGCCATTGCAGGGGAGGTGGGAGGGGAGTTTGTAGTTGAGGCTGTAGAGGGGGATGCGATGCTTGGATCGGCAGGGACGGGCACGCTGTTCTCCACCTCTGCAGACATGGTGTGGAGTGAGCCTCACTGGACAGGTGGACGGTCAGGGGTAAGGCAGGCGGCAGCTCCGTGTTCAGGGGCAGCGAGGTCAACCGAACAGATGACTCTTAACACCCACACATGCTTTTCTTGTTATTTGTCTGGAGCAGAAAAAGTGAAGTGGCACAGCACGTGTGGCGAGAGAGAAAAGAAGGAGAAGGAGATGAAAGGTTAATACACAATCTTTCCTGGTGAAACTGCAAGATATTGGGCCGTAAGGGGCTACAATTAAACTACTTACTCCTATAAAGGTTTTGTAAGTAGCTGGTGAAAAGATTTTTTGCACATCATAGACAATTATATTCTTTTAACAATCCACAGTAAACATTTACAACCACAGAAACACCCTTCAGACAGAGAAGCATAACAGGACATATGACCCATAAAACATCATGGTCTCATAAGGACGAGAGCACAGAAAACACACACACTTTAACCCAGCTTTACACATGTTGTGTCAGTTGTTTAGCCCTGTAAAGGAGTAAATTATCCTAAAGATAAAGAAGGTCCTGCACACAGTCACCTCTTACAAATGTTTTGTTCTCCTGCCACTGAACTTCATGTTTATTTAGGGAGGTTTACTGAGGATGAATACCAAGCTACCACTATAACTGCACAGATGGACAAAGAAAAACACATTTTGTAACCATACTGTCACACCATTGAGTGATTTATCAGGCCCATAAAAATCCAGTCCAAAAACCAGTGAGCTGTGCTAACTGTGGCTCAGAAGCAACACGCTAGTCATATGTATCTGCACATCAGCAATAACATCATCATCAGTTTGTCTGCCAACATACTGGACATCAGTCATGAATGCTTCTGCACTTACTGTGCAGGAAACATAAGGCAGTGTCACATGAAGCAAAAACAACATCACAGTGGTTTGTAGCGGATACCACAGCAGCTGAGATTCACCTACATCTCCTCTACAATGTGAGGTGTAACAAACTTATTTTACATTGATCCATCACCAACACTATTTAGTCACTTAATGAATCAAACAATCACTACAAAGTGGTGACAATCACATGCATTCAGCCAGACAAAAAAAAAACCCCAAAAAGGACTCCTGCTCTGCACAACCAGTGGAGTACAACCAACGCAAACATGGCTCTGTGTGGGACATACATACCTTTAGGACCAGTTCCAGAGGCTACGCTGGCTAGATTACTGGTGTTAAGAAGCTGCGAATACTGTAGGACAGACCAAAGGTTGGAAGTGGGCAAAGGTTGAGCAATTACCTGAGGTTAATCTTACGCTAGCAGAGCAGAGGATCTCGTGATGCCCAGCTAAGCAACTACAAACGGAAATAGAAGCCTTTGGAATGATCATTTACCCACAATGTTCTCATTTCAAGCTGTCTATACCTACCAAAACCAACATCAATATATATATTAATAAACATATATTATAATATATTAAGTGTTGGTTGCATCATCTGATGATGTGGAATCAGGGTAAAATGATCCTCAAAGGAGAACAATCCAAATGCACCTGTGTGATCATGCAAATTCAAAAACACAGTCCGGTCCGGAGGTATTTTTTATGATGAAATCAATAAGGTAGGTGATTTGTTTGATTCATAAAGGAAATGAGAGCCATTCAAGATAAGATAACAGATGGGAACTTTAAAAGGGCACTGAGTTTGTGCCAACTGTTACCATGTTACCAGGTTTGTGCCAACTGTTACCATGAATCAAATTAGACAATATCAGAGACTGACACAAGTAAATGGAGATTCTGTAAATTAACTCCTATTCAAAATAGGTGCGAAGCTGGATTTTAAATTGAGTGTGTTTTCTCATTATTAAATTATTTCAATTGTTGTTCCAATAAGGGTTGTATCACAAGAGCTACTGTACAGCTGTAAAACAATAAAAACTTCATTTTATCCACCAGCACCAGTTTTGAAGTCAAGACAACAAGCAGGGTGAGCCCTTGTATGTTTGGTTCCCCTAGTGACATTTAAATTCCTGCCAGGCACAGAGACACACATGCTGTTTTTGTTGCTGTGCGAGGAAGCGTAGAAAAACAAGGCATAACCCTAAACACTTGTTGACACGCCATTTACATGAGCGTGACACATGACTGCACTTGTCCAGTAACTACAGCAGTGTCAGAGTCCCACTAGCTGGAGGAAAAGCTAATAAAAAGGGTGAAATGTCAGCTGTTCATTGCAGATTGGAGTTAAAGGATTACATTTTAACAGCTGACTCAAAAGGCAAAAGTCACTACCACCAGATGAAGGAGGAGATGAGAGGAAAAATCTGTAGCTTTTTATAGCATCCCACCAGTGTCACAACACAAATAACACTAAGCCACAGAACACAAGTGCGAATTCATATTTGTCAGCAGAATAACTGCAGCGCAAGGGCAGAAATGTCACAATCCTGGGCCGTCAGGAAACGTAAACTACTGCACATCTGGAGGAAATCAGGGAATGACTCAGTCTGCAAGTGAATGAGATGGTGAAATACCACAGGCCCACTGTGAACACAAAGGGCATGCAAACACTTTCATACAAAATGAAAATCGTTTTGCACTAAAAGATATAGTCTATATAGGTATGTGGATAGGAGATGCAACTTAAAAACTTATTGAAAATCATATATTAAAAGATTAAAAAGATGTTTGTTAATAGGGTTGCAGCTAGAAGAGAGTGTTCTGAAAGGATCAGGGAGAAAAGTGATTATATTGTTTGTTATCCCAACAGTGGAGACAGAAAAGGACCACGAAATGAGTCACAAATGACAACATTGAATGAGGTTTTACCTCCCAAAGTGATGCGCCTACAGTTAATGGAAAAACAATTGACTTTTAGTGTGTTGGACAGAAGAGCAACTCTCACAAAGCTACTTATGATTATGGCTTTTATAGACGAACTAAAAAAACAACACTTCAGTAACTATTTTAACTCGACTACCTGTGATCCTTTGGTAACGTTAGATCCTTAATTAATGCATGGATGGAAAATGTTAACAACACAGTAACCTACCTGTTCGAAAGCGCGCAGTTAAGATGTTGAAATCCTGTTGTAGAAACGGGGATTTTTGTTCCCGTGATGCCTCCGCGGCTCCGGCGAAAAATGAGTAAAACCAAACACAGCTTCGGAAAACGAGCAGGAGTCAGATGTTTTCCGCTGAACGCCGTGGACAGAAAGGAGAGACTGCTGCAAACTCCCAGTTTAACCCTTTCACTGACTGACAGACCTAACTCACTGCAGATTTCAACTGGAAGAGGGGCGGTCTCTGTACGTGAAAGAAAATACCACCATCAGTCATAACAGGGCACATGAGGACATAGTACAGTAAGTGGGTCATGAAAAATCCATGTGTCCATAATGTTGTATCATAAGAAAATAGATTGGATTTCATTTTTATACAACACACTGTTAAACAATGTTGGCCGCCTGTTTTCATCCCCACTTCAACCTCTGCTTACCTACACATTTGGATTTTTGCACTTTAATTAATTAATTATGGTCTAATTATGGAAAAAAGAGATGTCTAAGAGATTTGACATCACAAGTTTATGTGCAGGCAGCTATAAGACCCACTGAAGCATAACTGCCCGAAACAAAAAACAGCCCTTAGACAAAAGTTAGCAACCTGCTGGTGAACATGGTGGAGCATTTAGCTGCTAAAAAGCCAGATATTTCCCTCAGGAAATGGTGGAGACCAAAAATAGTTAAATTAAATTAAAAGGAGAGTGAATATTGGCCAGAAACATGACTCCATATGAATGCTAATGTTGCTCCGTAATGCAATGTCCAAAAATAGGCAGCTACTGGCTTTTTCCATTGTTATTGTTATTCAAAACAGCATATATTTCAGTATAACTCTTGATTTAAACAAAATATGAAACATGTGATTTGAAACATGATTATGATGTTCTTTTGTTTCTGTTGTGTAAGAATGGCCAGAAAATGGCAAAGGCTTGGCTGAGATGAAGCAAGGATTCTTTGTTGCTCGACATTTGTGGCAGAAAATGCTGCTAACGCTGGTAACCGGAAAACCATGAATATACAGCTACCACCTACCAACACTGTGGGTCCACAGCATTGGATTACTTTCAAATTAAAAGGCTCAATCATATCATCTTAATGTTATGTAGCCTACACTGAGAATCATGTCATAAAATGTAGGAGTGAGGGGAAAGATGAGTCCAAATCAATGTTGCTAACACAGCACATGTTTTTGAAAAACCAGGCACTACATTTCCTTTGCCATGCACTAGTGTTATTGCAATTACAGTAAACTGATGGCTGAAAATGGGTCATCAACTTCCTCAGTTTAAATGTCTATTTTGCTTTAGAGACCATATAGAGATTCAGCCATGTAATGACAGTTTTCACATGTGCTGTTCTAAGCTCTGAGTGCCAGTTACAATATTCCCAGGAAGAAAATCATCAAGCCACACAGGAAGTGTTTTGTTTCATGTTTGCAGAAGCATCAATAGATGTTTGTTTGGGATGCTTAAGAGAAGAACTGGGTAGTTAGTGTAAGCAGGGAGAGCCACAATTAAAAAGACAAAGGAGTCTAGCTTCTTCAACAGAAAAGCCAAAGAAATAGAAACAAATGACTGGGAAAGGAAATCAACCATTTGTATAGCTACAAAACTAGAGTAAACATCAACACTGAGATCTGCACTAACATGAGTAGTGATGTCAGTGTGGCTTTTTGCTGAGGGTTAGGGTTGCAGGTTTCACTTCTGTAAATTTGTCTGCTTTACTACTATGGGGAGCCATCACTTAACAATTATAATATACATGTCAGACAACCTTTAAATGACTGATGGTAAACATCCCACAGCTGATACTGTGGCCTAACAGCTCTATAGGTTTGTGATAATGTTATTGTTGGTAGTGTGCTGGAGCTTATTGGTTAAACGACAAAAAGCTTTTCCTATATACAGTTTCTGATCAATTCTAATCCAGTGGTGTGTATGGGAAGCGGTGTTGGAGCAGCATGATATTCTACAAGACATCTCAACATTTCTGCACTCAATCAAAACTATTAGCATTGACTCTACTCAGCGTGAGTGAGAAAATGTGTTTTGTATTTTTTTTTTTGATTGGCCCATTAGACTGTTAAATATATCGTCTATATGATAAATAGCAACAGAATCCTTCATAACACACACACACACACAAAAAAAACAAGGCATTAGAGTTACTTCTCAAATACACAGCTTTGATGTTTTGTTTTTCAAAAATTCCTTGAGTGAGTAAGACATTTTCGGAGACGAATACAATGTGGCTTTCTCAATAAAAGTGGTTCATTGTGCAAAGTTGCTGCTTAGCTTTACATCTCCTGAATTAAGCATTACAAATCTGACTTCACCTCATCCTCTGGAAGGGAGGAGGGGGCCCACAGGCTGTTGGAGATTTCACTATGCAAGGAATTAAATTTAATAAATTGCTCACATGAGCATTCATTTTAATTTTTGAATTCAGATTTGTAAAACCCGTTGGTGCTATAAAAACTGAAACCATCACAGAGCCAACCAACCACCATATGAAAACAGCCAGATGTGACAATCACATCTGCACCTATTTCTTCAACCCAGATCCTACAGTACACTGTGTGTTGCAGGTTGAAAGCTGAGAAATGAGAGTGAACGGGACAGAGGAAGGATGTCCTTCCTGCCTTTGTATCCTGTGTTCTGCTGACAGAGGCTGGTTTTTAGGAGATGAGTCTCTCAGAAGCCAGGTTACTGACTAGCTGACTAACTGTTTTCCCCTTCAGTCTCCAACAACTGGAAAGATGTTTTTCATAACATCTTATTAAACATTCAGCATCATCAGACTTTTGTTGTAATTGCAGAACCCCAAAATGAAATGCATGTATCTGTACAGCATTAAAACATAGGGACAGAATTGAAGAGTTGTAGCTGCATCACATCTGGCATACAACATTTGCAGTTTATATTGTGCTTTATACCTTTTCATTTGTTCTGATATGTGTCAGTGCAACAATATTCATATACTGTACATCATAAAATCAGGGATAGCAAAATGTTTCAAGATTTCGAGGCCGTTAACCTTTTCCCTTCAGTGACGTGTCTCTCTGATCCAGCATGGCTGCCTGATGACATTGGGTTAAAATGATGGTTCCCTATTCTGTTGAATGTGATTCATTGTCTGTTTAGATCAGTTGCATGCCCACTGCAACCGCACACTTGCATACAGGAGGACATGTTGGACACTGTTTATTCATGTAAAACGTTTGGGTGACTCTGGTAGGAAAAGGAAAAGTATGGGACACCCTTCTCAAGTTACAGACTACAGCTGGCACAAGTCAGCACATACACATTAGAGGATTTATTTTTATGATAGAATGCTGACAGAGACAATCTGATGGGAAGTGTCCTTTCCAGTTTATGACAGGAAGGCCACAATCCAAACATCAAGCATTTAGGGCGTGAATCCTGGAACCGGCTGCCACCACAACCAGAACCTAAGATAGCCACTTATCTCCAGTCCATAATTGAGGTAGTCTTAGATTGTATCCTCTCTGTCCCTCTCTGTTCTTTTAACTCATAACTGCCTTCACTGCTCTTGGCCATGTCAGTCTAAAAACATGACATAAAGCAGTAGAACAAGACAGAGGCAATGCAGGAAACAATGTCATCATATTCTGTCGCACATGATGACAAATTCTATATGATGTAGAAGTGTGTAAATTACAGTAAAGCGGGGCAATAGGCTCTTCAACAAGTGTTTCCACACAGTTCCAACGCCCCCCCCCAAAAAAAAAAAAACAGGAAGTCTTTCTAGTCAGGAGAAATATTGGCCAAGCACCATACCTACCCTCTGGTTTCCTGAGAAAGTTGGGAGGAAACTGCCGAACCTCGTAAAAGTGGTGACCTAAGCACATATTTGTGCCTCTCCAGCGGGCCATGACCACATAGCCCCTGAACTACCCCAGCTCTGCTTGCAGATACAGGGAAAGAACCAGGACAGGGCAGCCCCCAGATTGACTTTGGACACATCAGGGAATAGTCCGACTTTGTTTATTTAAGTCAGCAGAAAATACTTGTCAGCATGCTGAATACTCTAGAATACAACATCAGTTTTACTCTCTCAGATGGATAAAAGCAGATGATTTGTCAGCCTCCCAGCGCTGCCAAACCTCTGTTTCCATGAATAATGATTCACCTGATCATGAATGATTAGCTAATTTGGTCATGACCCTTATGAGTCTTTTAAATCACTTTTAAATTCACTACTGCTTTCATCTCTCTACACTGAGAAGTGTTCTGTTTTCCCCTTTTTTTTGTAATTTATACGCACTACACTCCCTCCTTTTGAAGAACAAAGAAGTGCAGACTCAGCAAAAGCCACTCAGATCACATGACAGATCATTAGGCACAACCGTTTAAAACTTCCTGTGCATTGTGCAAGTTTTCATTTAATACATTTATAAAAGAAAAGTGTTTGACTTGTCAGAGAAAGAGATTAGTGCAAGTTTATGCATATAAACTGTTTTAGTCTTTAGTATATTGGTGTGTTCCTTTGCCCTGTACAAAAACTGTGTGAATGTAAGACATGGACACAAAATGCTAAATACTGCTGTTACCTGTTCGATGTTGCCATCTTGTGGACAAAGAGTTACATTTCAGCACAGCAAGAACCACACAATACAACCTAAACATCCAAACATCTTTGATGTTGGCAGTTACAGCGAGTGTGTGCGTGGTTGAATTTAGATAGTCCTGCCATGCAGTTTCCCAACCTCACATGGTGACCTAAATGTATCATGGACGTTTCTTGTATTACAACAGTCAAAACCTGCCTCGTTAAATATTTGCCCTGCTTTGGTGTAAACCTGCCTGAATGATTGCATAATCCTGGAAACACAGAAATGAACAAATTGTCTCCAAATAATACAAGAATTCTTCAAATAAAATACAGAAACGCAATAAATGACCTTTGGTCTTGTGTATAAACGGTGTGTATGCACTAAAAGAAAGGCCAAATTTGACACAGTAGTATTAAGAGTGTTTGTCAGCTTTTGTGTGCTGGCCCAAATGCCTCTCTGCCTTTTACCCAGTGTATGCTGGGATAGTTTCCAAAGGACTGAATGGGTACAGTACAAATGACTGAAATGTATGAAAATATAATTTCTATAAACACATTTTACAATGACCATGGTTCACTATTTGTGTTGCACATTAAAGTCTTAGGCTTAGGCTCTTGGCCCCTGAACCATTAGTTCAAATAATTTAAACTGTGCATTTTATTCATTTCTTCATTTATAGCCCACCTTCCAAATTATATCATTAAATTAATCAAACTTGTCCCCTGACTTCAACAGGGTTTCAAATTTGACACTTTTATGTATTTTGTGGTAGTATCAAAGTGGATTATTAAAAAAAAAAAAAAAACTTTTATCACAGCCAACTAAAAACATGAACATTAAAATGTATTTTTGCTAGAACTATCTGTTTTAGAGTCATGTGCTCATCTCCCTGTCTGAGGTTGAATTTATTTGTTTTATTGGCTTTTAGTAAATGAAGGTGTAGTTTCAACCAGTGGATAAGAACATAACTGAACAGTTTGCAGATTAGTGTAACATAACATAACATAACATATTTTTTGCTTTGCTCACACTGTGAAGAACAAAATATACTGACGATGTATGTATGAGATGGATGAGTAAGATGTTTTAACAAACAGTGTAAACTCTGGTTTGGAAGTTTCATGAATCGATATCGCTTCACCTGAAATCCAAACTATTGACTTTGACAACAACATGGATCTTTTTCAGTTGGATAATCATTGACAGAGAGGTAGCTTAAAAGACTAAATAGGGCAGGCACACAACACCATTTGTCTCTTCAAAGGTTCATCATGAGGATTGACGTCGCTCTCCAGCTGGGCTTATGTGGCCTGTGTCTAACTCTGGCGCTCCTTGGAGAAGGAATGTATGTATATTTCCTATTTCATATACACAGCAGCAAGGATGTTGATCTAAGGATTTGGTACTAGACAAAGAGCTGCATCACTTAATATGTGTATTTCAGGGGAGTGGAGCTTCCTGAGCCACCAGCAGTAAACTGTGCTTGGAGCCAATGGTCAGAGTGGAGTTCTTGTGATCCTTGCACCAAAACCAGAGTGAGTCCATTAAAACTGTAGTCAACGCCAGTGACTACAAAACTCAATTTTCAACTTAGTCTACTCACAAAGCAGTACTAGCTAGCATGTGACAAACTGTACTGCCCTATTAAAGCCAAAACGCAAAACTACGTATTTGGTCAAAATTAAGTTTCGACCAGAATCTGACTTCCTGACATCTGTTTTACCAAAACATATTATTTCATACAAAATTTGTAATTTGGGATTGGGAATACAGATTTGGGAATACAGAATGTAAATTTGTAACATCTAGAAAACAGGTAAAAAACAAACTGTTCTCCAGCTAGTAACGGCGACATAGCCTTAACTAAAGCTAATTAACTTCAGGAGCTTTAGGTAGCTAACAGAAAACTGAAAAATGGTGCTCCAAAAAATGTGTAATTGAGTTTGTTATACCACATAAATAAGGCAGTAGCTAAATGTAATCATAATGGAGAAAAAGTAATACCAGATCCTGCTAAAAGGTTGCAAGCCTAACTTTAGCGTAGCAGAGTAGCGGTATGCTAACTGCCACCTCCGCTGCCTTTGAGATGATGGGGTTAAGCTAGCTTTAATGTACATTGTCTATACATAAAGTGCAGTATCTAAATGTTATTTTAAGGTTTTACGTAAGGTCTGTGACAATCAGCCTAAAAGGGCATAAAATTAAGGTTTTTGAACTTATATATCTGGCTAAGAGCCTTAAACCTCCAACCCTTTTTTCTCAACTTCACTGTTTCTGTAGTTAGCGCTCTCTGCCTTTGTGTGTAGATGCTTAACAAAGAGTGTTATCATTTGTGATCCTCAGAGGCGTTCTCGAGGTGTAGATGTGTTTGGCCAGTTTGGTGGTCAGTCCTGCCAGGGATCACTAGGGGAAAAGGAGTTCTGTATAACAGATGCTGAATGTGAGCTACCGCCCCTCCCTGTGTGCTCCGCCTCAGAGTTCCAGTGCGAGTCAGGTACTTCAGCTTCTGTTAAGTCACCTACAGTACCTCTCTCTTCAGCGTGCCGCTATGTGGCAGCCCCATCACTCTAACATCTCTCCCCCAGTTGCATGGTCCTGTGTGTGTGCATGTTTGTATTTCGGGCCTATGTGTGTAAAATTATAACTAAAAAAACTGAGTGAAAAAAATGTAATTTACCGAAATGGATTAATAAAAGTAATTCTTCTTGTTATTATTATTTTAGGCCCCTTAGTTTAACCCCCATCTTTGCACAGGTTTTTGCATTAAGAAGAGATTAGAGTGCAACGGGGACTTTGACTGTGAGGATGGATCAGATGAGGACTGTGATCCTGTGCGTAAACCCTGTGGTTCCGCAAACCTGGAGAGCAATGAGCAAGGCAGGACAGCAGGATACGGGTAAGAGTGAGTTGTTAGAGAGCTAATTCAGCTGGAATCAAAGAGTCAATATAAAGTAATATGAAAGCAAAATGGAGGCTTTGTCACCACAGTGGGGAGCACTTACATCAGGATGGCACATTTGCCCATGGTGACCATACATTACAAATTTTAATCAAAGTATTCAGAGAAGATACTTTCCTCTTTTATCTGGGTTGTTTTTAACAACAATCATTGTATAAAAAGATGTGTTTTGTACTTGAATAATATCTAAAAGAATAGTTTGACTACGCTTAGTCACTTTCTTGCAGAGTTACATGAAAACATCATTGCCACTGTCATATCTGTGGGCTAAAAATCAAGCTAGAGCCAGGAGACAATTAGCTTAGATTAGCTTAGCATAAAGACTGGGAGCAGGGGGAAAGAGCGAGCTTGGCTCTGTCCAAAGGTTAAAAAAAAATCTGCACCTCTCACCCTCAGTAATTAACATCTCAGATTTTTTGCCCCTTGCCTCCAGACCATCTCCTGGCTCTAACTTTATATTTAACAGACAGATATGAGCGGTAACTCTCTGCAAGAAAGAGAATGAGCGTATTTCCCAAAACGTCGAACTAGTCCTTCAAGTACAAGCAATGGAACCTGTACATGAGTAGTATACTCAAGTACTCTTCAGATACTGTCTTAAAAGTGACCACTGTGTCCATGCACCAGAATCAACATCCTGGGTGCAGATCCTCGAATTAACCCCTTCAACAATGATTACTTCAATGGGCGGTGTGATCGAGTGAGTAATCCAAACACTGGGCGGCACGACAGGCTCCCCTGGAATATTGGCGTGCTCAGCTATGAGGTTAGCCAGAAGCATTTCTTGTATTTTATCGTGAGGATGCATTCACTATATGTACGTACGTGCATTTGTGTGTGTGTGTGTGTGTGTGTGTGTGTGTGTGTGTGTGTGTGTGTGTAAAAATAATGATGAATGTCATGTTTTTCCAGACTCAAGTGGAAGAAACTGTTTCTAGAGAAATCTATGAGGACACACACACCCTCCTGAAGGAAATGCTGAAAGAGATTAGTAATAAAGTTGATGCTGGACTTTCCTTCAAATTCAAGGCAACTGAGCCGTCCTTGTCCAATGTTTCTCTAAAGTTTGATTTCAATACTCAATACGAGAAGAAAACCATGATTAAGGATGTCTCAGAATTATCCACCATCAAGGTAAATGTCAGCCAGCAACAAGTACTTTACATTGCCATTCATAAGTAGTTCATAGGACGTACAGCAACATTAACTAAACTAAAAAAAGACAAACTTTGTAACCAAGAGTATGTCAAACTATACATACCCTCTGCATCTGTATTTACTAAAACTTCTCTCCCGCACACTCAGAACAAGAGCTTTATGCGGGTGAAGGGCAGAGTACAGCTGAGCACCTACAGGCTGCGCTCCCGTGACCTCCAAGTGGCCGATGAATTCCTGCAGCATGTCCAATCTTTGCCTTTGCAGTATGAGAAGGGTATTTATTTTGCCTTCCTGGAGGACTATGGAACTCACTACACCAAAAACGGGAAGTCTGGTGGCGAATACGAGTTGATCTATGTTCTCAACCAGGATACCATCGCAAAAAAAAGTAGGTGTACCCCAGCAAGTGTCTCTTTTCAAATTAATTGTTTTCTTTTGTTTTGATTGTTTTTTAAGTTAATTTCTTCACAATGTTGACTAAACACGATAAGCACTCATCCTCTATACTCTTCTTCTTCTTCTTCTTCTTCCAGATCTGACAGAGAGAAAGGTTCAAGATTGCGTCAGAATAGGCATCACACCAGAATTTGGTGGCACAGCTTTGACTGATGCAAAAGCACACGTGAAACGTGACGGCTGTGAGGAATTTACAACAACAGACACAGGTCTGCTTTTCCTGTTTTACCTGATCACACTGATTAGGTTATAAAGTTAGTATTTAAAGGAAAGGTGCAAATTTTTCAAGTCTATCTTAATACAATGCCATATGTATGTTGAAAGAGTTATTACGTTGCTCTAATCATTCCTCCAGGCCTTACTGGCCATGCTGTCGTAGCATGACTACACTGTAGGACATTGGGGACAAAATCTACAGCCCTTGTTCTATGCAAAATTCCATTCTAGAGTTCAGACAAGGCTAATGTGAGGCCAGTGTTTTAACCTGGCAATTCAACTACCAAGATGTAACCCTCCGTTGCAGATCAGCAAGGAAAAGCTGTCTGGGGAAACACAAAGAGGGAATTTTGTATAAAAAAAGGACCATAACTTTGGAAGATTGTATTAAGATATACTTGTAAAAATCCAAACCTAACCTCTTAAACCTAACCTCTCTTTTCTTATGAGGACATTGTGCACAGATACTGTGTTGAGCATGATTAAGGTTTACATTAATATATCAATTGTGGAAAAGTCACTAAAAGTTGGTCCCCTGTTGCAACACAGCTAGTGTTGCTGGAAAAGCAGTGGTGGACAAGGTGATGACATCAGTCAAAGGAGGCACTCTACAAAGTGCTGTCACTATGAGGGCTAAACTGAACAAGGAAGGGGTGATGGACATCGCTACGTATCAGGAGTGGGCCAGGTCCATCGCTGACGCCCCTGCACTGATTAACAGTGAGGTAGGACTGATAGATGTAACAACATCATTAGAGATGTCACACTATGATGACAATATTTTTAGCATGCTAGCGGCATGGCAATGTCAGTGTGTCTGTCGGTGGGTCAGTCCACCACTTTGGTCCAGACTGAAATATCTCAACAACTATCAAGATGGATTACGAGGAAATTTTGTGCAGACATTCATGGTGTCCAGAGGATGTCTCCTAATGACTTTGGTGATCCTCTGGTTTTTCCTCTAGAACCACCATGAGGTTGACATTTGATGTTTTGAACTATTGGATGGATTGGATGTACCATGGAATTTGGTACAGACATTCATGGCCTGACTTTTCATCTAGCGCTATCATTAGGGTCAAAATTTTAATTCGTCCAATACTTTGTTACCAAATACCTGCAAAACTAATAACATTCCCATCAGCCTCAGCTGTGCTTTGTGTTTACTGCTAATTATCAAATGTCAGCACGCTAAATGAAGATGGTGAAAATGATAAAAAACATCAGCATATTAGTATTGTCATTGTGAGCATGTTTGCATGCTTGTGTTAACATTTAGCTCAAAGCACGGCTGCAACACAGTACAGCCTCACAGAGCTGCTAGCATGGCTTTAGACTAGTCTTGTTATAAGACATGAGGAAAATCAAACATGATGTGATATCATTTTTCTGTTATCATATTCCGGGCAAGTGAAATGGTGCGCATTTTTTGTTGTTTCCGACAGCCAGAGCCCATCTACAATTTAATTCCATTGAATATGCCAGACGCTAACTCCAGGATAGCCAACCTGAAGCAGGCCACAACAGACTATATAGCAGAGTATAGCGTGTGCAAGTGTAAGCCTTGTCACAACGGAGGCACTCTTGCTCTGCTGGATGGAAGGTGTATGTGCCTGTGCCCTCACCTGTTTGAAGGCCTGGCCTGCCAGAATTACAGGGCTGATAAAGCTAAAAACCCAGGTAAGAGTAAACAGTGAGATAGAAATTAAATCAAACATGCAGTATCCCAACATACCAACAGGCCATTCATATCACTTTAAGTCATTTTTCTTTTCTGTGTTAATTTGGACAATGTTTTGCAGGTACAAGACCTACTGTTTATCAGGAAGGTAACTGGTCATGCTGGTCTAGCTGGTCCAGCTGTAGCGGAGCGAAACGCACCAGGACACGCCGCTGTAACACAGACGGACTCCCTAGAGATGTGGTGTGCAGAGGAGACGTCAGCGGTGAAGAATACTGCTGAGCAGAGAAATTACCATTTCACAAAGAATCTCTCCCTCTCTTTGACACACACACACACACACACACTGTCTAAAATATAAAAATCAAAAGATTTAAAGTCTTGAGTCAAGTCATTTTTGTCTTTACATGCTTAGTTAGGAGAATAGAGCCATCTTGAGGTTGGTAATGGACGATGCAGTTCAAAAAATTGTCATAAAAACATTTTAATGTGGAGATATTTTTTGTTCATTTGTTGTGATTTAAATATGTGGAGTTTGAGTTTACAGTATCAATTGTAAATATACATATGGATTTAGTAGAAGATAATCTCTGTGAAATTTACAGAATCCATCGTACCCCAGCACACAAGTCTTCTGGATTTGTTTTAGTCAATATTAACAGCTACAAAACCAGTATCAAGCATAACATGTCTATAATTTTAATAAAGTTGTGGTGCCACAGTCCTCCACTCAGTATTGTACACTTGCATTATATCAACAACGTTGCTGATTTTAACTGAGCCAGGTAAGTTCTTTTCATTTTGGTCTTTGTCGCAACTTAATGTTGCTCCATCATGATACAATAAATCAAATTAAAAGCAAATTCTGAAAACAATTTAATTCAGAAGTCTGTGCTGTCTTTTACAGCCCACAGCACCCTGGACAGAAAACAAGAGCATGTCCTATTTAATCATTAATCAGTCTTTTTTAGATCCAAATGAATTTTGGCTTTTTGACTACAAACAACACTGTGTCTTTCTACTTTAGTTCACTTAAAATAGTGTTGGGCTGAAGTATGTATTAATGGGCAAATAACTCATCTTTAAAAGAATGGACACATTCCAGCTGGCTGTGCTGCACAGACCAGATGAGTTGAAGCAGAATGGAGAGACAACTAGAGATTAAGGTGTTGGACATAAAGGAAGACATTAGATGTTCATTCTATGCACATATAACATGTTCATTGACCCATAAATGTTAGGGCAATTTTCCATATTGTTGCAATGTGGGAACAGGAATCAGTTTTTTGTGGAAGATGCTTCAGTAGTTTTGGAACTCAGTTTTTCAAACTCAAAGAAACAAAAGCAGCACCATTATACAGAGGGTTACAGAGGCTATCCATTAGTGCCAATGCAAATCATATGGGGGAAAAAACCCCTCATCAAAAATAAACTATATAAAGTATATCTGCTTCCAATGAACTGTATTTCTGTGACGGTTAACGTGAGAGGACAAATCATTCAAGTTATTCGACTACAAAATAAGTCTAATAATAAATCTGAATGCTGTTGTTCTGTCGTGTACTTCTTGCATAGCTTACTGCTGTTTGTACACCTTGTTGCTGCAACCCCTGGTGAATAGATCACGTAACATGGGAACATGGAATTTTTGCATAGGGTTGTTAAAGATATGCTGCAGGTTCTATGTGTTATACATGCCATACAAGCTCTAATGGTGCAAATGAAGATGAAAATACGTATGTCTTGGATTTACATGGAAAGACCAAATAAAAGGCCTTTTGCTCTCACAATGGGCAAAAAGGATGACTGTCATATTTGCTTAGCTTAACAGCCTTTGATTTCCATGTTTGCTCATGGATTTAAACTCAGCCGTTTAGCACAGACACTGCAGGCATGACTGGAGATCCTCGTGCCAGTGAAGGCCTTGTTAAGCAAACAGCAGTGAGTGTGCTGCAACAGCCTTGCACAATATTTAGGAATGTGCACAGACCTGTAAAAGGGAAATTTGCTTGCAGTTAGTATTTCTTCTATGCCCTTTTTAAGAGGTCTTTTTCTGAAGTGACGTCTTTAGTGAATCCTGTAGGTCATGATTAAATACTGGGCAAAGCACATAACTAATATTGAGCCCTAAATATTATTAAAACCTTTTACAGATTTAAATAAATGACTCCTGAAAGGAAACAAACCACATAATAACACCTTCTACCTCTGAATAATAGAGTAATTTGTTTAAAATGACCTGAGCAGCTTTGGTCCTTCTGATGTCACACTATTTATTACTTCTTCTTCTTCTCTCAGTAGGCTTTTTGCGAATATTGCCTCCTGTCACCACTTAAACAGAGATAGTCCAAAAGATTGTGTGTGTGTGTGTGTGTGTGTGTGTGTGTGTGTGTGCGTGTGTGTGTGTGCGTGTGTGTGTGTGTAGCGGGGGGTGATGAATGCATACTTGAGAAATAACCACTGGGGGTGGTACCCCCTGGCCTTTAGGATGTCAGCATAATGGAGTAAAACTTTGGGACCTTATTGAGCACCAGGGAGACCCCATTCACTCCGGACAGCAACCCAGCCTCGAGCCATTATCTTAGTCTAAAATGTTTTGTTCTTTCTTCAGTCTTCAACAGAACAGTTAGCACAAAATAATGAACCCCTCTTCATTGATGGACTGCCCAATTCTCTTTTTACTAATATTTACTCACACTATGAACCAAATAACATGTAAAGCTTAAATAAGGACTTTCAAAACCAGTTTGAGAAACGTATGACACCGGTATATAATAGGTTATATTCCAATATACTCCAGTAGGTGGGATAAACACATTTGCCATTTTAGACATTTTCAGTGTCAGAGTTATTTAGAGGGAAAATCTGCAATCTCATATAAATTCAACAAGAACATTTTGCACTGGCCAAATGTAAAACTTACATCTCTTTTCAAACATTTCGGCATTGGCGACATTCAAAAAAATTATTCTTGATACCTTTCAAAGCTTATCAAGCGGGTTCCAAGAAAAAAATGTTGGCAAACAGAGAACATGCAGTTCATTTTACTTCATAAAAACTTAACTTCAAATCCCAGAATTCTTCACTTTGTAACTTGTTGCTCACAAGCTAGAAAATGAATTCTATGCTTGCTTTCAAAATGTGAACCATTGTTGTCTCATCTCATAAACATATAGTCCTTGCTTTCAATGAAGAAGAGGTCAGGGATATATTTTTTTAACAGAAGCCCTTGGAAGGGTGTGAAAGGAGCCCCTTCGCACTCCTAAACGTCTGGACACAGTTGGAGTTGCCCCCTCCCCACTTCCCCGGGTCACTAAAGGCATTGAAGTTTTAGAGGGCTGCTACGGCAGATTACTCCACACAGCTGTCCCAGCACCGTGGAAATGAAGTTATGCCCCTTGTCAGCTATGTTTTGTGTTCCCTCTCCTCCTCCTGTTCTTCTCTCACTCCTTAAAACTTTGCACCACTGCTCTTTGGCTGGGCTGTGGGAGGGAATCAGGGGAGGCAACTGAAGGACAATTCCTATCCAGCCATCGCAGATAGAGAAAACCTGACCTGATTGGTTGATTAAATATCCCCTCTTTGCATCATTATTCAGAGAGGCTTGAAATCCCTGACATTCAACCCAGCCAAGCCCCTCTCCCATACCAGACCCTTCCCCCATTAACCCTCAATCATAAATCAACCCCTCCTCCACCTTTCCCACCTCTCTAAAAGCCCAGGGTACTGCCTTCCTCAAGTCCACCCCCCAACCTCCAATTATTGTGGGTCACTGGGGTTTTTTCACTTCACTTTGCTTTGGCTAAGTTTGTTTATTTTTGGTCAAAACCGAACTGTAACTCAAATCAAGCAACATGTTAAAAAGTTTTAAATAAACACAATCCTCCTTTTAGAGAATAAAAGCCTGACTTGCTCTGGCTAATGTTAACTAACTTTACATGCTGCTGTGTAATCAGCTTGCTGACTTTATGAAAACTCTCTACTGACTGATACACTATGTTTTAACATCTCACAGATGGATATTTCAATGGGTCTTTTGGAAAATTACAGGAATTTCAGTATCAGTATATCTTGCAGCCACAGTGGTCGCTGTTACAGAGTCCCGTTTTAAGACATTTAGTATTAAACAGTAGCCAAATATATAAATGTGCTTCTTTTACTTTTACAGATAGGTGTATTTTCTACTAAAATGTAGTTTAGACCTTATAAAACTGCTAGAATTTATTTTTCTTGATTAGTAGATTAGTCATTTAGTCTATAAAAACAAATAGAGAAAAATGCTTATGACAAGTTCAGTGAGCTGAAGGGGACTTTCATATAGTTTGTTTGGTCCGACCAACACTCCGAAACCCAAAAGTATTACAATGATATAAAACAGAGAGAAATAGAACGATCCTCACGTTTGAGAGGCTGTGATCAGCAAATGTTTGAAATTTTTTCCTTAATAAATAATTCAAACGAATAATAGATCATCAAAACTGTCGATGGACTAAACGATTAATCGACTAATTGTTTCAGCAACTTGGCGAAAGACAAACACAGCGAAAGAAATCCAAAGCTAAGATCATATGTCAGAACATCTGCAAAATTCATTCAATTATTACTCTGCTATTTGAATGAAAGTACATTTTGTGGCTATAGTATCTGACAAAGTAAGCACACTCAGCTGTGTGCCAGTTTCTACTGGTTCAAAAAGGGAGGAGAGTGGAGAATTTAAACTTAAATTGAGAAAACAATCTCTCCACAAGGTCCAATAAGTAGCTGTTTCCAAGAACCTCAATAGATATATAGGGTTTCCAATTCATGATTACTTTTCAGATTTGTGGAAGAACCAACTATCACTTTCGACACTTAAGTCTTTACCCTCTTTCTCTGTTTACAACTTTTTCACTCCATCTGACTTTTGGTTCACACGAGGCGGACACGAGTGCAGCTGAATTAGAAGCAGTTGTCTTTCTTCCAGGACTCAGAGCTTCAAAATAGGCTCAACAGAAGAAAAAAAAAAGTCAGTCTGGCTGCTGAGCAGTTTTTAAAATGTTTTGCAAAGTTCCACTGGGACTTTAAAAGGGAGTTATTTCATTGCCACTGAGTTAACGTAACTGAGGAACAGGGTCTGACATCTGATTAGCAAAAAAGGCCTAAAGAATTTCTCCTTTTGAAAGCTCATGTTGTAATTTAGATGTTTAATCAGTATTATATGACGTACTGGGGGAAATAATGAGTACTATACACATTACACCAATAGCACTGATCTGAGTGAATATTGTTATACAACATCTAGCTAAAGTAAGGCTGCCTGTTTGCTTTTCCTTAGTGTAACCTAGAGGACGAATGGGTTCAGGGCGGGGCAGAGGGGAGGCTGGCCGAGCAACAGTTTGAGTTATGATGAGGCAATTTTAATGATGTTCTGGTCCCTGCACCAAAAGCCCCAGTTGCCTCTTTTCTGTTTCGGCATGGGAAAAGAAACACAACATTCCTATTTTGCTCTGGTGCCAAAAGTTAATTGAAAACATTTCAGGGCAAAGTATGGTCTGGGGCCCCCATATGATTCTCATCCCTTCATTATCCTCAACAATAATAAAAAGGCATTACAATTATTAATGGTTGGAGCGGAGGCCTGCTCTCTTAAAGTGACAGGCTTTTGCTTCTCTCAACAAAGGCCCAGAAATGCCTTCACCACATCACTTTGTTGGTGTTTTTTTTAAACAATCACTGCCATTGTAGGATTTATTATTTGGGTCTTTCTGTTTAAAGCCCAATGACAGCTTATGTTTTTCAGAATAAAGTATAATAAAGAGTGCCAAACTATGATAAAGAAAGTTATTCTCACAGCCTCAGAGAGAAGTTAGATAAGACCACTAAACATCTAACAGTGGACAGAGTCTCAGCAGGAGTTAGACCAAGCAATAAAGCTGAACTTTCTCACATAACTCCTCTGTCTTCCTCTGGGATAGATGTCTCCTCATGCTCCCCCACTCCCTGAAAAGGGGTGACAGGGGAAAAGAGTGAATGAAGTGCCCTCGCATTGTGCCGCTACACCATTGTGTATTTTGCATCTCCATAATAGAGGTGCCACTCGACTTCTCTCCCAATCAATGGGCTGGAGGGCCCATCTCTTTTCCTTGAAAAGCAACATGGCTGCCATCAATGGTTTCAAGACCCATTATCACAAGTGAAGGAGGGGACAATGGCTTTTTTTTGTAAGTATGAGAGCTCACTGACTCATAACATGGGTCACAAGCATGTAAACAGACACATATACCCTTGTGCCATCACTGCTATTAAAAAATGCATTATACTCTGGAAATAAAAATCCTAAAATCTGATTGCCTGACTAAATTAAATCCAATAAACTGTAAGCACATTTGTGAGGTATATAAGTTAATTTTTCTTAAGAACCACTTTCTGTCACCACTACTGGAGAAATGTGCAGCATGTTGGAACAACTGCACTGATTAAAAACATTTACGGCGAGCCTACTGAGCCTTTCGAACTGTCACTTGTTGCTGTTTTACAAAGAATTTAAAGCAGGTAAAGAATTTGCTTTGAATTGTTTTAAGGCCTATAACCTGCTCTGAGTAGTACTGACAGTTATTACTTTAAAAATGCATCCAAGTTATAGTTAAGACTACCAGAAGAACTGTGACTGGAGAGGAATCGCTTTGGCTAAGGACCCTTATCGGAAGTTTTACATGCACGATGGCACATATGGTACAAAAATAAGTAAGGCCTCTAAATGCAAAAGTCTTAAAATTACTGTACTTTCAGTGACACCTGCTGAATAACTGTGTTTAATGCCTTCAGAAAAGAGTTGGTCCCAGATCCATCTGGTGACTGCTTTAAATCATCAACCCAGCAAATCTTAGTAGCTGTCATAGAAAAAAAGATTCGATTTTAACTTTTTCAGAATATTTCGATAAAGCTCAAACAATTAATCAAGTACTTCAAAAAGAACAGATTATTGAAAATGAACCAACATTGCCTTGTACTCCTTTAATCAATATGTGAAGCCTTTGAAATAAAAAATAAAAAAGACTAAAGGATAAAAGTTCAAGACAGAGCCACACAACTTCCAAATGAATCATTTTAAAACTCTTATTTATTTAATGTGCATGTACATTCAGAGGAGTGTGTTCATAATGGGCACTTAAAATCTCCACTCACCCGAACACAGACTTTTTTTTTTCTCAGTGTGTCTTTGTGAAGAGTTGTAACAAACACATGGGGTGAGGATAAACAAACTGGCCGAAGCAGGCTTCTTGGCTCCATTTGTGCTGCAAATCCCCTGAGAGGAGTTTACCTTTCTCTCGTCTGTTTGAACAGTTTTCAAGAATGAACACTTTATACCTTCTGCAAACATCCATGTTTACAAGGTCAAGTGTGTCACTCTTAAAGAGCTTCTTGTTTCAGATGCATTATCTGCTCTGAGATTTAGGCACATTTCAGTGGCTTACATCAACTTTGGTTTGTAATGGAGGGGTTGTAGAGAGAAAGTCTCTGTACAGCTGGTAAAAGAAAATTGCTGTTTTCACTGCGTGCCTCTGATATGGTCACATAATGGTGGATAAAACCAGTATAAAGACTTTTAGACCAAACATTTTTCCGTCCTCTGTGGCCATAATGCAGTAAAAGAGTGTGACTCACCTATTCATACAGTGCAAATCTCTTGTCACACATAAACAAATATTTTGACAAAAACAAGTTTATACAATATACTGTACAATTTATCTTTATATAGCTGATGTACAAAAATAGGCTCCTTCAGCATAATCAGAACATTTTTGAATGTGTAACTTATATATAACTAATAGGCTACATGTGCTATTGATTTGATCCACAAAACGTGCATGCTTTTGACATGAGTGATTAATTAATTATATGACTTTGTGCAGATCTGTAGCAGAAACATTGGGGTTGAATTTAAAAGCCCCAAATGTTAGTTTAACGTCAAACAAGGCTGGTTAGGCTACAACAAAGCAGACAGCGTTTTGGGATGCGAGTTGATTTCTGGTGTTGATTCACAATGAGCAAGGCTGACTTTCTAGCTGCCCTTAATGGCAGCAGCTTTTCAGATTAATTTGGTTAAAACCAAAATGGTGGTAAGGACATTTAGCACAGTCTGACAAGGTGGGGAGTCACTTGAGTTGTCCGCGTATTGATCATAGTCCTGGTCGATATAATCATCCTCAGAATCCTCCTCAGAGTCTGAAAAGCCGCTTCCCGCGAACCTATCACTAGAATCAGAGCAGAAGGTCTTCATGCTGACTTTTACGTACTCGCATATGGTCCTCTCCGTGCCATCACACACACAAGTGTCTAGCTGTTGCGCTTTCGGTATGGAGCGCATGTTGGCTATCACTCTGCGGCACCCGTCCGAGCAGCCTTCCCCTCCGAAAAGTTTTCGGCAGTGAAATAAATAATCCCTCATAGCAGAGCTACACGGCAGGTCCATCTCGCACTGCCGCCGGGCCTCGGTGCAGCCCATGTTGCTGGTCCGCGGCAGGCACGGCTCGATGGCTTGCTTGGTGCTCCTGCAGACCGGATCCAGGGCGCAGTCGCAGTCCTCCAGAGCCGGGCCGCTTTGGGTTAGATTGAGCTGAATGAGAGAGGATATGCAGTGACTGGGACACTTCTTACGTTCCCCATTGATGACAGACGCGCAGGCATACATGTACTGGTCATAAGCGTAATGGCACTCCGGCTCTCCGTGGCACTTCAGGATGGCTTTCCAGCAGACCAGCCGACGGCTGTGGTTAGGAGATCCGACACATAGACCGATGATTTGGATCAATACACTGCATATCAGAACCGCTGTCCGCCCCATCAATATGGCACGACTTGCCATTTCCAGGAAGAATGAATCTTAAAAATGTTAGACTTCATTAGGGCTTCTGTAATTCCATCACGCTGCGTCAAAACAAGGTTACTCCTCGATGGTTTCATATCATGTCACAGATGGTGACTTGAAGTCAGTGGGGGAGAACGAAACAGCTCATCTAGAATGGCCATAACAAGGAAAACATGTTAAGATCGAAAACGTTTCAGTGTCGATGCCAAGTTTCCAGTTCTCACAAGTCCCAGTCCGTTTTGGGGGGGGGGCTTCACGTGCGCATGTAGCCTGTATCTGCCGTTCAGCACACACAGTAAAAGTTTTGATAAACTTTAACATATCCGCAAAAGACTTATTTCCCAAACTCTTCCGAAAGTGCCGTGAAAATCCTTGCTCCTAAAGTCACTCACACGCCTGCAGCAGCTTTGTGATGAGGGCTGTGTAGTGATGGGCTGATTAGGTTACTGCAACAACCACGTCCGATTGGTCCGATAACCCGTTGTGATGATTTCGTCACACGCGGGCAGTGACGCAAGCTACTGTTTTCAAAAGTTTCTGCAACGGCTCTTTTTATTATCTTACCATGAAAACGACTTGTAATTTCAAGATTACTAAGATATTTATTTACCCATTTGTGTTTTATGAGATCACACTTTACAGTTATTATTATTATTTTTATATGGGTTTATAACTGTTTTTCCACAATGGTCAAGATAGATAGATAGATAGATCTGCTGCTTTGTATTATACAGCTACAGAATTTGCATTTCAAATGATATATGGCTAAATTTCTGTGGTCTGATTCTTGAATAATTGCTCATCCCTGCAATGAGACCTGCATGCAATGAGGCACAGTTTCTTTGGAAAACACTGGGATTGTGTTGCCATCCCTGCAGAGAGAAACGACAGCTGTTATAACACATGCAGAGCTCCTGTCTTACACTTTCCACCACGAAACATAACAAGCCGTGATCGCATAGCTATGATACAGCATAGCCCGTGAACACCTGCACTGACACATTTGCACACACCAATAAAGACATGACAGCTTAGAGGTTTAAGAATTCTGATTTCCAGACATGGAGCTGGGAAAGTACCAGAGGCCTTCACAAAAGAAAAAAAAAACACATTTGGCTGTTTTTTTACTGCCTATTCTGTGCAAGTGTAAGCAAGCAGCGGTGTGAAATCCTAATGACCCAGTACTTTACCTTTTGGTGAAGGGTATTTCCTATTTCCTTACAATAACACTGGAATAACTGCAGTCACACACAATTTAAACAAACATCAAGAACGACGAATCTGTGAATGAAAACAGAATGGATCTGTTGGGGCAGTCATTCAGATAACTCTGTTCTTCTGACCCCGTCACATCACCACACTATGACCACAGATATCTGACAGCTCTCAGGGGACCCTCAGACCCCCCCCCCCCCGATTCCAATTAGAGAGATTAGAGAGGAGTCAAGGCAAGAGCAGAGGAGTTCCTTAGCCAAACAACCCAAACACCACCCTCCACCTCATCCAGCTGGCATACCAGAGCAACTGGAAGACTGCAGACTCAATTTAAAGCAACATCAAAGTGGAAGTTAGAGAAAGCCCAAATGGTGAACTGCTCAAGGGTCTCCATTAACTACAAAGAACCTGACATCAGCCAAAACCACTAAGGCCAAAGATGGCACTTAACAGAGATAGATATGGGTGCTGAGTCACTGCTGAGGACGTGACCAGTCAACATGTTTTTAACTTTTGTGTTAAAGTTTGACTACCTCTAATTTTTGCAGAGCCACACACTCCGATGCACAAGGCCTGCACAAAAGCTTTCTTTTCAACAACTGGGAACAAACTAAAAGAACACACCCCGACCACACTTGCATTTCGCTTTTAAGAAGGAGTTCATAATGCATAGCAGAACCGAAATCCCATCAGTGTTGGATGGCAGCCAGATAAGAACAACGGCCAGATTCAGTTGAGCCAGCAGCTCTGTATGATGGAGCAGGCAGCTGCTCTCCCCCAAACTGTACCTCTTAAATTACTCTAATACATCACTTAGATTCTTTACTTTCATACCAAACTTCTCAGATTGTTCTAAGGGAAATATGAGGCCAGTTTCCATTGCAGTCTTGTCCTCCATTTATTTCAAACGAGTACCTCCGGATATGCATCCTGTACATGCGGTTGTTCATGGCGACTTGCATATAATAGTGTTTCCAGAATTGGAATGCGGTTCCCGAGAGTAGATTTGCAAATACTCATGCAGAGACAGACATGCTCTTCAGTTTGTCTCCACTGCTGTCAGAAGTCATTACACACAAGCTGCTATGCCAGAACAATTCACTGAACTTTGTATTCAAGTGCTTCCAAGCCCAGAGACAGGCAGAGAGAGACAGGGGAGAGAGGAAAAGGAGTCAATATTAAAAAGCTGCCAAGTGTTTTTCTGCCTGCATTTTTTCATTTTTCTGTGGCTCATGGAAACCTCTCAGATGTCTGTCTTAGATATTATGATATTTTCTTCTTCATTCTTTTCACACGAAAGAGAGGAATTCATATGCCTTTACTGAAAACAAGAAGATTTTTGTTGGCCTGTGCATAGTCATGACATGAATATGCAGTAAGTGTCATCTTGAATCAAGTCAACAACACAGCGCTTGAGTATTAGATTATACAGGAGGGATCGAATCACTTTGGAGGGTATCAATTATTGGATGGATTGTGATGATATTTGTACAGATATCCATGGTGACCAGAGGATGAATCCCCTGACTTTTCATTTAGCGCCACCAGCAGGTCAAAGTTTTCACTAATCCAGTGAAATATCTACAAGATGGGATGCTACAAAATCTTGTACAGACATTTTTTATTTGTCAGACAATGAACTGAGATGACTGGTGATCTTCTCTCTCCCATCTATTCTATGGATTGCCATGAGATCAGGTACAGACATTCATGAACTCTAATAACTTTAGTGATCCCTTCAGTTTTCATTTAGCGCAATCAGCAGGTTAACATTTTCATTTACTCCAAACTTATGACCAAATACCTGCAAAATTAATCACATTCCCATCAGCCTTAGTTGTATTTTGTGTTTAGTGCTAATTAGCAAATGCCAGCATGCTAACACGCTAATGGTGAACATGGTAAACATTATACCTGTTAAACCAGCCATTCTCAACCTGTGGGCTGTGGCGCAATGGTGGGCCTCAGAGCGCCATCTAGTGGGCCACGGAGGCAGTGGTACTGCCAAATGGTTATATTAAAATTAAATTTCTTTCTTTCTTTTTTTTTTTGGTAATTGACAAAGCTAGTTATTTTTTATCTAAAAGTGCACAAGAATTCACATCATCAGGTAGAGACAAATGTGTTTTGCCACTGTTAGCTAGCTAACTTTCCCTCGAATGCAGTGACACAAAATTGATCGGTTTTTGAAATGAAAAAGTGATGCGGGAGACAACCCTGGCCAGTAAAAGCTCCAAAGCGTGTGGTGAGGAAATATGACCCTGAATACATTACATTTGGATTGATAATGGCAGTCAGTGCAAAGCACGGAGTGTTGAATGTGGTGAAATCCTGTCAAATGAGGCGCTAAAACCATCGAAGCTCCAAAGACACTTAAACACAAAGCACCCGGGATGTTTTGTTCTCATTTGTTTCGGAATGTGGTCCTCGGAAACCTTTTAACAATCAGAAGTGGGCCTTAAGCTACAAAAGGCTGAGAACCCCTGTGTTAAACCATGCTAGCATTCTCAGTGTCAGCACATTAACATCAGTGTTTAGCTCACCGGCATGTTTAGCTCACCAGCATCCCTATGCTATCTTTCCAGACTGCAGCACGCCCCATACGTTTATCACACCAGAGATGTTTTAGGATGATAGCCACATGTTCTGAGACTAAGTGCATCCCTCTGGGGGAAGCCATGCACCGCGGCAGGAAAAAGATTTGACTTTCTGACTCACAGAAGAGAACAGAGCCCCCAAGTTCAAACATGGGTCATTCTGCCTGTAAAGTGTAGCCAAAAGCACTCATAAAGTTATAAAGCCAAAAGTCTGAAACATGGTATGATGTGAGGATGAACAGATAGACAATTGTTTTGTTGTACTGGTTTCCCATCAGCAAGACTTTCAGATTCCTTTGGGTTGTTTAGTGGAACAGATTAATACCATGACAGGCGGTAAAGCTGAATAACGTTACAAAAAGATTCATGTTCTGGTTGTTATTGTTTTGCAGGAAAGCAGATGGGCCTGTTAAATAGATTGGAACAGAGACCTCCAGACAGAGTGGTAGACGCTGGTTTTGCCATCACAAAGGAGGGTAATTGATAGTTGGTGCTGTAGTAGATTAATTACACCTGCAGTGAAATCTCTGTTGTAAGGAACAATGGAAACCCTCCAGGTTGCTTAGGCTTGCAGTATAGAGATACTCAGTGACACTGGTCAGGTAATCATAAGATAACACAGCAATTTCTCTTCAGTATAAAGAGGGGGAGATAATAAAGCCACACAAATTTCCCAAATGTAATACCACTGAGGGTATCTGTGTCTAAGAAAAGGAGGTGTGTAGCTATTACAGAAGAAAAAGAGACTCTAGGGCAGACAGGGGTGTTAGTTTTTGTTTGAAACGTGATCTCTCCTCTCCAAACTCTGATCACGTTTCAGAGCTCCTCAGGGACAGATATGCCACCACGACCTCAACACAGAGGCATTGTTCACTAGATCAAGGCGTTAACAAAAAACCTGAAAGGAAGAAAATGACTATCCAGCATCCACATTACAAGAGCTGAAGAAAAAAGAGGAAGTACAGCTTACGTGTTGAATGGCTGAGTCTTGGTCACGGAGAAAGAAATCTAGTGATTTAAAGCCTAAACTCAGAAGGCTCCTTCATCGACTCCCATGAATAAGCTTTCATCCGAGCTACGTTATGTTGATGAGCATGAATACAGACAGGTTGATCAGGCACAATAATTATTGCTGTGGCCCAGCAAATCTTCATGTGATGGTGTAATGACTATTTATACCAACCACAATGTTTAGTGCTGGGGTTGCCGCCAAGGGAAATGGATTTGGTTGTCTTATGCACACAGTCCTCTCAATATTTTTTGCCAATTAATAACACGTCTGAGACACCACAACTTGAATGTAAAATTTTAGACTATTCTTGTCAATTTTATTTATATAGTCCAATATCACAAATTTGCCTGAAGGGGCTTTACAGTCTGTACAGCATACGACACCCTCTATTCTTAGACCCGCGATTTGGATGAGGAAAAACTCCCCCCCAAAAACCCTTTTAACGGGGAACAAATGGAAGAAACCTCAGGAAGAGTAACAGATGAGAAGATCGATGGCACTCTCATATGAGAATGGTATCAATCTTCTCATCTAACTCTCACTCGATATCCAAAATGTTGTACTATTCCTTTAAGCCCTCATGTAACACAATATAGAAAGAGGCTATGTTTAGTTAAAAGATATCTGAGATACTTAAATCAGAGGGGATCGTTGTGGGATTATTACTCTGCATGCACGTACGCACACAGTACAGTCCTACAACAGAGCTGGGGAAGCAGGATACAAGATTTCCAGATTTTCATTTCCATGGCACATTCTGTAACTCAGTCTGCCTGGCATCCTGCCAACGTGGGGCACATTTTGAGCTCAATCTTTAAGGCGTAGCTGCAGAAAATGAGATGTGACCCAGGGCTTCCCTGACATTTGCCTGAGTAATCACAGTGTTTGGGCAGAATTGAAGACGCTGTTTGAATAGCATGGGCCATTGTTCCTAGATTATCTTCCTTGCAGCCTCAGGAGTATTCTTAGAACTTCAAGGTATAGACTCAGGAAACGTGTAGGCTGATTTATGAAATGTTGGTGAGTGTCACCAACCAGTTGCTGCAGCATAACCCCAGTTGACAAAGGTGTATCTCATTCCAGCTCAGTGTAAAATCAGCCCAAAATACACTCTAACTACAGAACTGCATTGCATGGGAAGAGTGACACATCCCTCATGCAAAAATGTTCAAACATACAAATGCAAACATATCCAAGAGCATCCTTTGATATACTATATTTTTGTTCATGTGGATGGAGAGGCCTGTAGTTTGGTGGTTAGAGTCCTTCTATCTATATTACAGTTATTGCTCCTAAACCTTTAATACACACATATCCTACAAGCAGAAGAAACACTGACTCCAAGCTTATGAAGAGTCTGGCGGTCAGAGCTCAGCTGAGGCTGTCTTCAGTGACAGTAACCACATGCATGCTCTTAATCCAAACACACCACCCTTTGTAAGGCGCAGCACCAGCGGTGGTCTGGCCCAACCGTCCCCATCCATGACACCATAGAATAAATCAAGATGATCTGAGTGGACTTTTTCCCACTTCTATAGACAACTACCATAAAACACCATTGTTACTACTGTATTTAAACCACCACAAATGAAACAGGAAAGAAGATCAGCTTTCTTGCAGGATTCAGGAATCATTCAGAGGACTCATATTTTGTCCTGATGCACTGAGATTTATTTTATGCTGATCCATTGCCAGCTATTTTGCTGAGATAGACACTTACCATAAAGCAGTCTTTGAGAACATAGGTCTCATATGCATGAGCTGATGGACATTTAATAAAATCAGCTATCAAAGGTAAACTTGAGAGAAGTTCCTGGACCAGCTCAGTGCACTGCAAGCATTATTGTTGCTTGGTAACATAAGTGTGGACAAAACATTTCACTTCTTTGCCCTGTAAACTGCAGTAATGGTTTCTCTCATCCAACCTGGCTTCAATAGACATATAAGTTTTAGACAAGAGTTTCCCCCAAAGTGACAAGAAAGCTTTGGCTGGGTAACCAGAGAGTTCAGGGGAGGTTTTCATACTGTCACTCAGATGTCAGTTTGAGATTTTGGATGTGGAAATATGAAATGCAGTCTTGTGATGGGAAACCACCAAGGAAACATTTTAATGTTTTGACTGTTACCTCCAAAATAAGAGCATTTCATTGGATGGGGGAGTGGATGGGATTGGGGATGCATTAAGTATCAGGTACAAATATGGGTCCTTTCTGGGCGAAGGTTGAGGCAGTATTTGGATTAGCAGTTAGCTCCAGTCAGGGTGGTCTGGGATACGGAGTTTATGTTTAATTTAAACATAGGCTCTCTGAGTCTGCATACTGTCACTGTGCTGAGGAAAGCCATGCTGATCGGTTAAACAAGAGGTGAGATGGTAGGTCTAATATGTAGGCTGATGACTGAAGTTATAAAGCCTTTTTATGGTACACAACCTGGCAAAGAGAATCTTTTTTATAGACGAGGTCACTGACTGAATAGATATATAGATATAGTTTTAATCTTTTGCTTATGAGCTGTACATTTCAGGCACAGAATCAGCTGTTTTCACAGTCCCATATATTTAGGGCATTTCTTGGATTGTGCTAATTACCTTTAACTCATTCCCGTCTTCTGTTAGCCTGCTTCGTGACATAAAGGAATAAAAAGTGCCCCCAAAAATAGTATAACGAGACTAAGAGTCTACAGTCATGCTCACAATGACATTGCTGGCATGCTGATGTTTAGCAACCATGTTCACGATCTTACTTTACGTTGTTAGCATGCTAACGTTTGCTAATTAGCACCAAATACAAAGTACAACTGAGACTGATGTAAATGTCCATAAATCCAAATTACAATTTCTACCTGTTAATGGCACTAGAGGAAAAGTTAAAGGATCACCAAAGCTATTACAATTCATCTTACGAGGAACATGAATGTCTGTCCCAAATTTAATGCCAGCACATCCAACAGTTGTTGAGATATCAAAAAGGCAGCAAGTGAGTGTTCCAAGTGGGTGCTCAACCTCAAAAATACAAATCAGTTCAAAAGTAGAAAAAATGAGGCACACAATCATAGCAAACAATGCCTGTAGAGCTTTATAAAACATCACTGCAGACATGTTTCAGCCATAGACCTTCCTCAGAGCATGAATAGTGCCTCCTTTGGAAACCATAAATGTCTGTCCATAAATGTCATGACAATCCATCGAATAGTTGTTGAGATATTTCAGTCTGGACCAAAGTGGTAGGCCGACTGACCAACAGAGCCACGCCGCTTGCATGGCTAAAAAGAACATGCTCTGTATCGACTGCTTATATTTTAGAATATTTTTCCTTTATTTTTTTAATATCTGCATAAACATGAATTAGAGGATCTATTGTCTTTGTGATCTTCCTTTCCACCAAGCCTCAGAAAGGGGGGGGGTTGTTGATTGAGTAAGCTGTCAGCTGCACAGACACACCACTATGACACTCTTCATCAGAGTGTAAAGTAAACAGAGCCTGTCTGGACACGGGCTGGATATCAGTCAGACAGTGAAGGGCTACAACAGAAAACAACAGGTACTGACCTGTCATTCTTGGAGAGAAAGAAAGAAAAGGACAAAACAGTGTTGCATAAACAAAATGAAACAGGAAAAAGGCAAAGATATGACGTACTGTTTTATATTATAGATAAATATTCTGGTATGCTACCTATGACTGTTGTTTCCACTGTTATATTTTAATTTGACATTGTTCTGTTTTTGTCAGAGAAAGAGTATAGTCAGACAGTGATGCAGCTAGATGTAACACGTAGCTCCTTTGGGGGAAAAAGGAAATGCCTTTCTTGAAAAGCATGGCAAAGACTGCAGTGCAGCCAGACACATTCAGCAATAATCCTTAAAGTGTTCCACTCATTTTGAATACTTAATAGTCATACTATTATGAATAATGTGACTATTATTAAAGCCAAGATATGTCATCTCATCTTGTCCTTTATACAGGAGCACACACACACACACACACACGTACAGACAATACATACACACACACACACCACACACAGTAGCAAGGGAAACATAAACAGGCTGGGTTTTGCTTTTCCTGCAAAATCTAAATATTGACTCAGTAACCTATAATCATACACAGTCTGAACAAAATGGAAATAAACAAGCGTGCCTGTAATGTGTAAGTGTTTGTGTGTCTCATGGGCACCGAGGCCCTTGAATGCTGACACTGACAAACACATAAAACAAAGGAAGTGGTTCAGTTTTTAGCGAATACCAGACAATATGGATTTCATCCAGCACACTGGGGCTACATGAATTATTTTGTGTTCTCTGTATATACAAGGAAGTTCTTTCAAAAGCCTTCTGTCTCTGATCAAACATCTGCTATCAATTCACATAATTTAACTTTTACATGACTCACATACAATATTCAAGAGGCTTTAAATTGCCGAGACCTAAGTGAAAAAGGCAGTAAAAATTCCATTATGCTCTCAGAGGAGCTTTGCACTTCAATGCCAAGTTTCCAAGTGACATCAGCTGCCAGAGATCCACAAAACTGTGTTGTAATGTTATTAAAAGCTCATTGAGTTTCATGTCAAACTTTCAGTCTATTTTGTTTTCCTTTGCTGGAAGCTACAGTACAATATCGGGAAAGATACAGCCTGTCTGTGTATGCTGACTTTGAAGGCATTGTTGTTCTACGAACCATAATGGCTGCTTTCCTAAATAAACTTGATTGATTGAATGAGGCTTTTGTGTTAGCGTACCGTTGGATCTTTTTGTTTTTCTCAGTGAGTCTTTATGGCTCATTAGTGAAGTGGCAGAGCTGAAACATTTCTGGCTCTGCTAAGGCTTGTGCAGGGTGTGCTATTGATGCCAGAAACCATCAGAGGCTAACAAGGAAACACAGAGTCTGAAAGAAATTAAAGTTGTTCATGCACATGGACAAAAGGGTTTTTCAAAAAAAGATGTTCTACTGTTTTCTCTGTTCAACTTTATGTCCTCTCCAGATCAACATTTTGGGAAATATACTTATTCGCTTTCTTGCCAAGATGAGAGGAGCCATACCACATAAATATGAAGCTGGACCCAGCAGGTGGTTAGCTTAGCTTAGCATAAAGACTGGAAACAAGGGGAATCAGCTAGCCTGACTACAAAGTGACTACAAAGTGATAACAAAGTGCGCCTACCAGCATCTCTAAAACCCACTAATTAGCATTGTATATTGTGAGTGTGTCAGCATGCTGACATTAACATTTAGCTCAAAGCACTGCTGTGCCTAAGTACAGTACAGCCTCACAGAGCCACTGGCATGGCTGTACAGTCTCTGTTGTTTAACATGGTTAATGAAGTGATACAGGTCAGTGGGTTGGATTCTTTGGTTCCTTTTCTGTCCAATCTGAAGGAAGCTACAGTATCACTTTTTGACCTATGGACCTCAACCCATGCATACAGGGCTTTTGCAACTCATTGAAGAACATGAGCATCTTTTCATTTGTCTTTATTTAGAAAATACAGGGTAAGTCTCTACAACTAACACTTACAGCAACAAGATGGAATTAGCATAGAGTGAGGCAGACTTAGTAGGCCCAGTGAGGTCCCTGCTTCCTTCATCAATGCAGCTGAGGGAATAAGTAGAAAGCACTTAACAATGAACGTCCTGATTGAGCCTCTTGATTGTGCCGTTAGTCCTGCTTTAGGTTGCTCAGCACCAGATGTGACCTGCTAAACAAAAAAACCCAACATAAAATTCTGTATTATCCAGACAGTTTGCTAATTGGTGCCTATTTTATACGGTGCTGTGTAAGTTTAATAGATAACAGAGTTGAATACCTCATTTGTTATGCTTCTTACAGATGGAAATATACTCCTGCACATCATCAGGGGATCCCAGGACCACGGGACCTCGCTCGTGGATGGTGGTGGGCTGGATGTCCAGAACGTTCATGGTTCCTGTAGTGGCCATGCCTCCTGCCTGCTCCATGATGAAGGCCATGGGGTTGCATTCATACAACAGCCTCAGCTGAAAGGCAAGAAGTAGGAATAGGTGTGACTTGATAAGAAGATACATGAGAAATAACTTATGTGTGGATTTTACTGCAACTTGACATAGATTATCTGAAATGATTCCACAATTTTTTGTCCTCTTGTATAAACTCCCTTGCTCACCTTGCCCTTAGGACTCTTGACATTAGCAGGGTATAAAAAGATCCCTCCATACACCAAAGTACGATGAACATCAGCTACCATTGAACCAACATATCGACTGCCATATGGAGCAGAACCATCCTAGAAACACAAGAATGTAATGCAGAATTTACTTTATGAGTCAGTGTGTGTAGTGTAGTAGCCAATTCCACATTAGGCCTTTGCAATGTAATAATGTTTAAAGGCAATGCTGACTTTACACTCATTGCCATTACCTCTGGATATTTCTTCTTCTTTAGGTACTCTGTCACATCTGGATAAAAATGCTGTGCATATCCCTCATTCAAACTGTAGATTTTTCCCTTTTTCTTAATCTTCACATCCCGATCCACCAAGATGAACTCACCAATTGCCTGAAAAAGAAATATAGGGAACTGATGAGGAACACATCATAATATCATTATGATATTATGATATATGATATAATATATATATATATATATATATAT
Organism: Macquaria australasica; assembly: GCA_005408345.1. Taxonomy (NCBI): domain Eukaryota; kingdom Metazoa; phylum Chordata; class Actinopteri; order Centrarchiformes; family Percichthyidae; genus Macquaria; species Macquaria australasica. The sequence continues at coordinate 876,328 of SEMN01000022.1, read as the reverse complement.
ATATATATATATATATAAATAATCAGGTAACACTTTCGATGCGATCTACTACAGTAAAACCTTGGTCTTACAGGGTCAAGCATAAAGCAGTTGACTCCTTGACCAGTGGAGAGGACCATCATGGTGGCACTGCCATACAGAGCATAACCAGCTGCCACTATGTTTCTTCCAGGCTGCAGAGCATCCTTCTCAGCTGGCTCACCATCTGTGGTCTATGGAACAACACGAGGAAAAATATCACAAATACAGGGAGAGGCATTTTGGAAACCAAGACGATTGTTGACACTGCCAGTAAAAATGGGGGAGGGGGAAGACCCTACCAGTAGTGGAAAAGGTACTCATACAGAAAAATGGCCCCTGTGAGTGTTATATTATTATATTACAACATTTGATTATCATTAATGTCGCATTAATGTCTTAACAGCATTTTAATGTTGTAGCTGGTAGAGGTGAAGGTTATTTAACTATGTTATATATTGTTTGGTAGTTTAATCTACAGCAATACAATGTCATCTATAATTATATTTTATATGATTATAGATTAAATGTATATGATTTCATATGATTTGTATGCAAAATCTTAATCTGCAAGGTAAAGTATATGTACTGTACTTCAACATTGTACTTAAGTACAGGACCTGAGTAAATATACTTAGTTACATTCCACCACTGGACCCTGCTCTTATATTTCACACGTGCTATTTTGCAAAACTCTGGGGGTGGTTTCCAGGAAAAATATATAAATTCTGGGAAAATCCATGTAAAATACAACTGAATGCCATACGGAACAATTGGTTGCTAACCTTTCTGTAGATGGCGAAAATTGTTCCAATCGATACTAGACAGTCGATGTTTGAGGAACCATCCAGTGGATCAAAGCACACAATGTATTTTCCCTGTCAGTTGAGAACAAATAATTTTATCAATGTCATAATAATACCAGAAAAACATGCTGAAATGTATAACATAAAGAAAAAGCACACATTTGCACAGACATGCATGAATTTAATGTACGGATGTAAATACCCGCTTGTCTGGTTCCACAATGATGGCCTTCTCATCTTCCTCTGACACCAGCACACAGGAGGTGAAGGAGGACTTGATCATGTTGATGACCAGGTCATTGGACAGGATGTCCAGTTTCTTCACCTGGTCCCCCGTCACGTTGGTGCTCCCAGCAATGCCATATCTTCCAGGAGAGGAGAGAGGAGCGGACTGAAGTGATCAAAGCTGATTAAAAGCTATCCATTCTGAAGCACAATGAAGGAAATGTAATAATCCCAAGTGCCTCTTTAATTGTGTTTTTCACAATACGTTTGTTATTATTTTAGAAGTAAGTAAAGGTCTGAAAAGCCCATTATCTTTTTGACCTCTGCCCCTCGGGGCCTAAGTTAAAACTGCTTACAAATTCTCATGTCATTCTGCATGTAAATAAAACTAACACTAAACCCAGATATCAATTCCCATTTCAAACACATTTAAATGAAAGAGAGAAAAACTCATGCACTGGAAGAGAATAGAAATTGAAACTTGCTAACCTAAAAGTAATGTTAAGATAAAAGCAAATGAAAGTCATCAAAAAACAGTGACATCAATTTGATTTATAAATGTTTAATAGGGTTCACACTATAGTTCCCCCGTCTCATTAATCTGTCCAATAATTATTTGATACCCTTATTTATTCATCTTCACATACAGATGCATGCATGTTTCCTTCTATTATTCACACCTTGGAATAAAAACATTTGAAAAAAGAAATACTACTCACAGGTTAGCGATCCCAGCCTTCCTGACAGCAGTTGAGATGGCTTTGACAGCTGTGCAGATAGAGTTGAGCAGGTTCGTCAGCTCACCTGTTCCTTGGGCCTTCCTGCCCTCCTCCAGAACAAACCTGGTGAGGGTCAGCACATTGGTATCGAAGGCTCCTTTGTCAGACATTTTGCTGTCAGGTGTGGGACTGGGACCTAATGCCTTAAATGAAATAGGTGAGCGTAGCCCCAAAGTTAAAAAGTGGACTCTAGAACTGAGATAGGGGAAGGGATGGGGGTGTGCAACTCTTCTAACCAATCAAAAGTGTCCTTTCTCACAGATAGGGGTTGGTTTGATCACGTCTGTGACTGTGGGTTTAAAAGAGCAAAGTTCAAAGATAGTGAAGATTTCTTTGTGTTTTAAAGTAACAATGGCCTTCGCATGATTCAATCCCTGCTCACTTTGATTTGAGATTAGGCGTTTTGTTTTCAATCTGCGCTGTAAAGTTCTGCTAAGTATTAAGTTGTGAGTAACATTTTGTATGAACAAAATTACTCTTAAGTTAAAACTGTGTGATGTTACACTTGAAACAGCACGTAGCCTCAACACTTCAATCTTCTTTCATTGTGTTCATGGTGCAGAAGTGCATAATTATGCTAAAAGCTTTTAACAGAAACAATGTTTATACAGCACTACATTAATCACCTAGCTTAATTCCTATTTCCTTACAATACATCAACAAGTGGTCTATGCTTTTCAAATATTTGCTGGATTCCTATTATTTCTGAACTAAACAAATTTAATCTGTTTAGTTTTACATGTGCCAAGCAATTTATGAGATTTACTTTGCTAATTTAGCATACTTTAACTAACACTATTACATTTTTCCTTGCAATAACTTCCCTTAGAAAAAATGGCACACAGCTTGGACTGGATATATATGACTAATTCAGCAGTTCTCTGGATACACTACTCAAACTGCTTAAACATTCCTTCCCTGCATGATCCTGAAGAAGTGTAAAGTTCAAATCATGGGACTCATTGTCTTTGCCTACCTGTTTTTATATAACACCTCTAATTTTACATGCGCTGATAAAACAGTATTTACAAGGTAATAGACAGAAACATTCAGAGGAAGTGGTGGTGCATGTTGTGATTCTTCATGCATGTAATTAGTTTATGGCTGTCTCTGTCCGTGACACAAACAAAGGTAAAAGGACTTCACATGGTGCACGGAGTTACTTGACTTACAACATGAACTTACATGGAATGTGTCAGAGACCTGTTTCACAATGGAAAGCTTACGTTGAACTTTGAACTTAACAGGATACCATGCATGATAATAGCCACCACCATGAGGTAATGTATGATGGTTAATCACACACCATTAATGTTTTTTTTTTCAGGTTAATGATAAAGATGTAGTTGCAAAGGTCAATTTTGTGGACCAGCATGTGAGAGCTACAAAAAATACACAATGGATTTTGGTTTAATGTGTCCCTTAAATACACACATTTTTTCCTGGTTATCCCAGTCAAACTCTATAAGAACAAATGTATTTCTCCACTGTGTCCACATGGTGTCGCTGTGCAGCTTACGAGCTGTTGAATATAAATGAAGTCTGGGCAAAGATTAAATTCTAAGGAGCATGCCATTTCCTGCTAGTAACTCTGCTGTGGCCTGAATCTATTTGAGTTTTGTAGTTCTCTGAAAATAAAAGCACTCACTTTATTCTTAAACTGTCTGCACCATCAAAACAGCTCTGGTAAGGTAGCCTACAGCACCACCCTGCAGAATGTAAGAGTGACCAACTGATTTTTACCATTTGTTATTGTAATTTAAATAGTGGAATGGTATAGTTAAATCCATGCAGAATATTTGAAGAAAGAATACAGTCTCCCAATTATGCCACTGGAGGTGAAAGTGAATTTAGGTAGTATTATTGGCAAATTACAGTATATTTAACGATGTTTGATTAGTTTTTTACAGTAAATATACACTAGGAGTTCGTGTTAAGAAAAAAATGTAATTGTTGCTGTAGGCTATTATTGGTAAAACATACAGTTCTCTTGGAGAGAAACCTGCACAAAGTTGTAAGAAAGGTGCTTCAGAAACCTTACAGACAAAATCACGTAGTCTTTATGCTGTGTAATCGATTCAATAGAAGAAGAGACATCATCAATATTTTACCGAGGACCATTCATCACCTGACTGACTCCCAGGAGCACCTGCTGTGCATGGTGACAGCCCTCGGCACATGCGCAGTAGCTGTCCTACTCCTGCAGAGGGAAAACCTGTTTCTTCACAGGAATGGCGTTTCACAAGCAAAATGGTGAAACAATAAATGCCCCCAAAAAATGCCATTCGACCTTTCCCAACTGATAAGGCTACTGTGTGACATTATTTTTTTAACTTCTACATCACCCGAACTTGCTGCTGTAGGCGTCCACCTTCTCCTCCTGCTCAGGTGAGTGGCAGCTCATCACATTAGCTAGCTGACGTGGGCTAACAGGTGAACGCGCACTGACTTTGGTGCCAACTTTAAAAGAGAAAAACTAAACATTCTGTTAACCATAAGAAAGTTAAGTAAGAGTTTTACACCAATACAATATCATAGTTTAAGTTTATCTTGTATCATCACTGCTAACTTTTTTAAGAGACATTTTGCAATTACGTCATCTTTAACTATATTATTTTGCAGGAATATCTACCTGTTTGAGCAGGTTCTGTTTACACGTGGGTGTCAAAAGTTGAATTCGTCTAAATGATAGTGAGGACTTCCTAAATAAAGAAAGTGGGAAAAAACTTGGCCTATTCCACAAAACAGTTAAATACCCGTCCTGAACCCAACCATTTTGGCTCGTGACCCCCCCAATACAAAACAAGGTCTACATGACCCTTTGTCAGCGGTTGCATATGTTCACCAGTTATGACCAGTTAAACCAAAGACTGATTTTGTTTTTCCTTCTCTTGCTTTTTAATTTGTAGAGTTGAAATTATCTAGTAATTCCTAAGGGAAAAAAAGCAAAGATTAGAGGAAAATCAGGAAAAAAATTAACATAGTTTGGTGTAGCTGATCTAGTTTTTATTTCTGTTTACCTATACTGTTAATCATTTCGACCCCTTAGACTTGTCCTATGACCCCTTGTGGCAGTCCCAACCCCCAGTTGAGAACCAGAGCGGTAGACTTGCATGAATAAGAGATTATCTCAATGGTCACATCCCATTATATAACAGTTAAATAGGAAAATAAGTAGTATTTTCCAGAATGTCTATGGCCCAGTATACTAAACCTTTGCATGGTTTTTCATAAATCTACTGTTGATAACAATATGAATACAAGGCTCATGTAAATCCTAACAAATATGACCTCATAATATCTACATGCTCGTTCTGTGCCAGGTTATTTGAATGGTTAATGGTACTTAAATGAAGTCTAATAAACTTACCAGATTAATAGCACAGATAAATAATATAATCCACTTAATTTAAATGAAACAAGTACCCCTTGAATTCAAACATGGTTTTAATTGCACGGCTATTTGACCAGAACAGATACGTGTCTCGCAAACAAAAATAATAAAATGCCGTGTAGCGGCAGGACTTAAACAGTAGGAGACTTGAGGCTGAGGTTAGGTGTATACCAACCAGGTGTTTATTTCACCCACAATAAATACATCACAAGAACAGTCACCTTCACATAAAAATACTGCGGACCACGGGATGCATGTGGTCCTGACAGCAGCAGCGCTTGATGGAAAGTGGCAGCCTTATATAGCCTGCCGCTGGCTACGACCTCAACCACTACCACAGTATAGGGACCCCCATCCCTTCCCGGACATCAAAAATACAAAAACACAACCAGTACATTAAAACACATGTACACCACACTACTGTCAGATAGTATATATCATCTTCCTGCATATTACTCATTACCACCACAGAAACTGAAACAGCAGATTATAGTACCTCCACACCCCTACACTAATTACCACGTGGTATCTCCCGGAACCTTCAAATTGGCGCTCAGATACCCCGGGGCCTCTTTTAATCCGAACACCCTGAAGAAGAGACACAGCAGAGGTGAGTGACCCGAACACAATGATGCACATTATACCACTGCACACTTAAACAGTGAACAGTAAATTTAATCCCTAGATTTGGCCAAGGTAATACCCCATGAGCAGATTATGCTAAGGTACCCAATTAGCCACACTAAATGTATGCTTGTCTTCCCAGGGCCGGTCTACAATCACGTCCATCTGCGAGGCAACTGCACTATCTGCAACACACATCATGCAACAATTTCAATAAAAGCTTTCAATCATTCAGGTGTGTGTGTTGTGTATTTATTTCTTTTACCCAGAACAATACACATTGTGCTACCAATACTAGTAATGAAGAGGACCTTCATTACACTCTGTTAACTCTGACATCTGCCCTCTTACAATCCCAAAACAGATTGATGAATCAATTTTATTCTTAAATTGATTGAAAGAAACAAACAGAACAAATTAAAAAAAAGTATAGGTGTTTCCACCATGCCTTTACAAAGTTGGCCCCCCAATGAACAATGCTAAAAAATGGCCCATGGTTTGCTTTGCGAATACTATAATAATATGTAAGCGGTACTATGTTTTTATGTGTGACTCGAATAGGTATAAGGCATACATACCTTTAATTCTCATGTTTAAATTTGACTTCTTTGTGTCTGTCCTTGTCTCTCTAATCCATTCATACTTTATCTGTTAGTTCCAGATTCTGTTTTTCAAGCATTTCTTCTGTCTCTTTAACTGCAAACTTGACTCTGCTTTCCTACAATGAGTTTTCCCAAGTCACTCTGTAACATTCATTTGAGAGCAGCAGAAATAGTACTTTGGGTCACTGTGGCTGACGCTAAAGAGAACTTGCTAAACTTATTGGATTTATTGCCTGAAGCTTGATGTCATTTCAACTTGTTCACTCTGGCTTCAGATGAAAACTAAAGTAAGCCTTTAGATGTCAGTTTGGAAACAGCCTGATTTTGATGTGGAGTGTGATTATTATTATTTTTTATTTTTTTATATATACACCAAATAGTTTACTTACAAATACATACATATGCTAAATGTTACGTATGTTAGTGATCTATGTTTAAGTACAATGATGGAGACTGGTAGTAACACCTGGATGTAACAGATGGAATTAAATCTGTAAATGTTAGTAATCATATTTCCTAGGGCTGAACAATATGCAAAAAATATTCATATTCATAATAATCATATTGGGATTATCTTGACAGATATTGCATTAGTCACGATTTTAGAGGGAACGGTAATTGTTGCATTTTATTTTCACTGAAAAAAATATAAACATGATGATGATGTGATCTTTGCTGGGGTCTGTACCAAACAGGCATGTTCCCTTACGTCTGGAGAATAGGATTTGTAGGCCAGTGCATCTCTGTAGCACCACAATGCTTCTTTTATAAAAAGGTATGTTGTGACACATTTTACCTTCATCCAAGAATTGCAGTTCCTGCGATTTGGATATTGCACTTTGCCTCACATGAAGTTACTATTGTACAGCCTACTAAACATATTGATGTTGACGGCAGTATATGTTTACATAATTCTGCAGTTCTTTATATTCAGTTCTGTGATATTCAGCTCTATTACCATTTTCTTATATTTTCCTTGAATGCATACAGCCTATTTAATGTTCTTCTCTCTGTTGGGTCCTGATGCTTTTGCTGCTGGAACAACCTTCTCCTTACCTATCTCATGTAATCTCATTTTAAACATAAAACACTATTAGACTAATGACTTAACTCTCAAATGTCAGTGACTCTATGAAGGGAGAAAAATATGCACTGTACAAGACACTGACAGAAATAAAGCCTACAGTATGTGCATTCTTTGCAAAACAAAACTCTCTTTAAAACCTCCACATGCTGAGAACAGAAGGTGCTTACTGATGAGAAAGTGATATGGCATCACAATGCGATGAGTCACTGTTGTGCACTGATGCTTAGCCTTTTGCTCACTGTAGTTTTGCAGAATTAACTATAATATGTCATGGCCTGGTGTTGCATTTCCTTTATGTAAGCAATGCAAGGTTAGCTGTTATTGACTGCTGGACCTGGGCTGGGAGAGAGAAAGGGATTGAACGAGTGATGCAGAAGAACAATACATGCACTGTAAAAGCTCATTATCAAGATGTGAAGCATGGTTAACTTGCTACATTTTTCTTGTATTTACAGACTTATTCAAACGTCTAACTGGATATAAAGGGATCGCTCCATTATTGATACTTGTGTGAATCGTGAATCGTATTCATGGCTCAAGGCAGTTACATCTTGAGAAATGTGTCAGGTAACTATTGTTATTTCTTTCCCAGTAACTTAAATACTAGTTTTTGCTTGATGTGGATTTCATAACAATGTTTTCTATGTGTAATACACAAAATATTTTCAAACTAAGATTGCAAAGAATGGATTATCTCCATTAACTTAAACACACTTTCCTCTCAACTAAAGTGTTCAACATTTACAATTTAAATACAGTTACACCCGTTTCATGAAATAAAGTGTTTATTGTGTCAAATATTTGATAAATGAAAAAGATTTCTGTTACTTTTTTTGTGTGTGATCACACTGGCTGAATATACTTGGAAGATGTCTGTGGTTGAGAAAACCTGCCAAGAGTATGGTCAGGCATTTAGAGGGAAAGTTGCAGAGTAATTATAGAGTGGGTTCAGGCTATGTAGAGACGTACCATTTGGAGAGAAGTGACTACTGAAAACAGAGTGTCTGCACGATTGGTAAATCCTCCTCTGTCCCTCCTCTTCTTGTGGGACAGGCTCAGAGAGATTATAGTCAAAAACATTTCGAGGTGATAGAAGAAGGCTCTAGACTCGAATAGAAACGGTCGCTGATGAGCGTATAATACTGAGGTAAGAAAAGAAAAAAGATACTGTTAGGGCAGAAAGTATATGGCATGAAGCAGTATAAAGAGATTGTATTTTCCATTGCATATTATGGTTTTTGACTGATATTTTTGAGTTAAGAACAATTTCAATTTTCAATATCAATGGTTCGCTGTTGTAAATTGAATGTCTAGTTTTATAGTTTTAAACTTAAACTCAATTTTCTCAACTTATTTTTTTGTCACATGCAATCAGGGGGACATTTGAAGATATTCTCACATAATATGTATTTTAGATTTCCAGCCCAGTATTTTGACTTCTTTTTTTTTTTAACTCTGCAAGAGTAATAAACTATGGCTATTCCACTGTTGATCTAACAGGTCAAAGCTCTGAAGAGTGTATTTCTAACTACCTGGGGATAAACTACAGTTATCAGTCGGACGTGGACTACCTCAAGTGTGTGGACAGTTTCCAAAACGGCACCACCATTAAGCGGCTAAGCCTTAAGAGGAGGCCCAGAGCGGCCGTCAATAATGTGGAAAAAACACAGAGTGACATTTCATCCAGCCAGTGGCGTTCTGCAGAATCCTTGTCATCATCTAGCAGCGATGATACAAGACTACTGGGCATGTCTTCTTCAACCAGAGGTCGACCTCCTCTTCCTCCACCACATGGTTCCTCGTTGGATAACAAACCCTCCAGGAAAGAAGGACCAGCAACCTCTCAGATACTTGAGTCCAAGCCTCAGCCTGCTGCGAGATCTCTTGCTTTACAAAGACAAAGCCCTGTGATCGAAAAGACCATTGTGGAGACCCACAAACACTTGGATCAGGAGGTGAAGAGCCAGCCTCCACCTCAGCCCTATCCCCGTCAACGACTGGCCAGCTTTGGAGGGGTAAGCTCCCCTGGGTCGCTTTCCCCCTTCACTGGCCTGGGTGCATATAATCAGAACAACAATGGGAACAAGCCTACTGGCACAGGAGGTGATGTCCACCTTAGCTCATCCCTAGGCAGTAGAGGCAGCACAGGATGCCTTAGGCTGAGCCCACAGAGCTCTGGTAGAACCACCCCAGTTACAAGTCTCGGCCCCATGCACCTGCAGCATGTCCGTGACCAGATGGTGGTAGCTCTGCAGAGGCTGAAGGAGCTGGAAGAGCAGGTGAAAATCATCCCTATCCTCCAAGTAAAAATCTCAGTCCTTCAGGAGGAAAAGAGGCAACTGGTCTCTCAGCTCAAGAACCAGAGTGACAACGAGGACATAAATAATGTGATCTGGAAGAGAGCATACAGCATGGAAAGGTCTGACACTGAGAACAAAGTGAATACAGAGGAAGGACTTAAGGGCATAGTGGGAAGTGACTGCACCAACCTCAGCGAGTTCAGGCAACTGACTGAAGAGATGCAGGCATTGGAAAGAACCATGAAGGGCGGACATTCGCAAGCATGGCATGGAAAAGGCCATAGCCCTCTGCATGACAAGGCTATCAAGTCAGTCGCAATTGGAACTGATAAAGATATAGATATCACCTTGTCTGAACCCACTAAAGAAAACAAATATGTTTATACTGATCGAGTGGAGACGAGGTCCATTTCAACAGAAGTGTCTGACGTAAATCTTGGAATTTACACAGAACGTGAAGCAGAGCTTGATGCCCAACAACTAATAATTGGTGACTTGAAGGAGAGAATTTGTCACTTAGAAGCAGAGTTGAAAGAATCAGCTCTCCAGACAGAGATGAGCCGTCTGAAACTGGAGCTTCAGGCTGCAGGAGCTAGGAACCGAGCTGATAAAGCCTCCTTTGCTAGGCCATCCACTGTGAGCACAGGCATCGAGGCGAGGCCTCACACCACAAGCCAGGGAGTGGGTAATCACACAGAGCTCCGAGATGCCAGCACAGGGCAGGCAACAGAGGTGAAGACTGTGGGAGTATCTTGTTGTAGGCCTGAGCTGAAGGATAATTGCACAGGACCAGATTTACCCATGAGCCACTGGGAGGTCAGGGAGCGAGTGGAGACCATGGAAAAGGGCGTGGGGATCCAAGTTTTTACAAACACACAAGGAGTTGGGATGGAGATAAAGTTACGTGACGCAGAAACCAACACAGAGGTACCATTGGAGAATCTGGGGTCTAAGAAAGGAAAGATAAAGTATCATTCGGTGGCTTGTGGGGACTGTTCTGTTGATGTGATCATCTCTGAGGCAAAGGAAGTGGTTTCTCAAGGTATTGCCACAGATCAAGTCAGAGGAGCGGATCTGGGAATCATGGCATCACCTCAGACAGCTTCTCAGCGTACCAACACTGTATCCAGTTCAGTGTCTCGCTTTACCAACACCACCAATGCCTTCAACACAGACTCCAGCACTAATACTGTCCTAAGTACCCAAGACAAGCACACCAACACCACTCAGACTGTTACTAGGACAGTGTCAGTAGGCAACAGGGTCAAAGACATCAAATGCACCCCACTGACCTGCACAACTGGTGTAGGAACTGCAAATCTGCTAGGAAGTGGCTTAAAACAAACACCAGGGACAGTCACCAAGGTAACCCGAGACACTGGTGTTGGATTCACGAACATTAATGATAATTTCTTGGTTGGACTGAAAACCCGAAATATGGCCTCTGGACCATCCCATCTACCTGACCCCATCAAGACAAGGAGCATTGGTGTAGGGGAGGGGAGGATAAAGGATTTGTCAGTTTCACCCAGTAAACCTGACCAGATGTTCCAGCAATCTTCACAGTCCCAGTGGGACCCCGAGCTGAACCATTACATAGAGAAGATGCATATGCTCCTCAGGGAACATGGGGACCTCACAGAGGACTACACTCACCAGAAGGAAGGGTTTGTCCAGCAGTACAGTAGCAGAGGAAGAGCCAGCTCCAAGCTGTCCTGCAATAACAAAGCTGCAGCACAAGGAGGAACAGAAGTCCATCCTGTAGATTCTCAGCCACCAGGTAACACTGTAGGGGTTTAGTTAAAGGTACCCCGTGGAGTATGCTTGTAAATAAACAGTCTAAACATATTTACATATAACGTATTTAGTTGTGTGTATCCTTGACGCCTGGCAAATGTGGTAAATGTATTTCCTCATAAAACATTTGCAAAGCTGAATTTATTTGTTTAGGTCCAAGTTTACTTTGGCTAGCAGTCTTCCTTTTCCCTGAGTTTGCTGGTACAATGCTACATTTATTGGCATCTTACCCTTACCAGTTAGTGGAATGAAACCAAGGTACACCATATAGCTTCAAAAACTCCACGTTTAATGTTGGATTATTATTATGTAATATACTGTATGTAATATCTGTAATGTCATGCTGTTATTATTCAAGAACGAATATCCTCTTTCTTTGTCGCAGTCAGCAGAGAGTTTCCGTCCCCATGTCAACTGTCTGTTGACTCTTCTAAGTGTGACAAAGCAAACCCAGGAATCTGCCAACAGGGTGGCAATGATTCAGAGGTGAAAAGAATGATACAGGTGTTAGAGCAACAGGCATCGTCAGCTCTGCAAGGTAAAGTGTGTGCCAGTGTGTTATACAGTCCATCTTCATGAGAAATACAGTAAATATTAGGTGGGTAAGAATACTGTCTGTGCGAAAGTAGCCTAGTTTAAAAATATTTCACTTCCAGACCATTCCCGAGGCCCCAGTTTAGATTTGTGTTGACTTTCTGAGGGATACACTTGCAATGTTTGGAATGATATCTGGTTTTGGAAGGCGTCTCGTACCACATACCAGTTTGTGGCTGAGGGTCTAAAATTGAATGGCTTCGTAGGAGGAGCTGGTGTCAGAGAGAGCTTTCCCTTTTAAAATGAGGCCTTCAGATTTGTAAGAAATATATAAAGCATCATAAATATATCCTCACTAAGTCCTGCCCAGATTGACCTAGTGGGTTTGTATGTGTTTCTTTACATGTGTTGTAAATACACTGCAGATGACACAATGCTAAATTAATTAAACTGTGGTGTATGTTAAGATTCAGAGGCATGTGTTGCATTGTTGTTTCCAGACAGGTCAACAAATGCCGGTGTGCCATGTGTAATGAAGAAACAGAATGGTGACCAAGGCTGTAGCAGCAACAGGAAGAGCATGAAGTTTATGAGGGTGACCACAGGGTAATCATCTAATATCTAAACTAATATTTTACAACAAGACTCTAGGTATCTTAACATATTTTCAGTGTATTAATTCTTGTGTTTTGTCCTTAGATTGGACCCCATGTCATCTTACGAGCTCTCTGCCAGTGAGAAGGCTAACTCTGAGGAAGTGGAAAGGAGAGGAAACAAAAAATTAAAGGAAGCTTCTCAAGATGGAACGCAAACAAGAAAGAGCAAAGGTTGCTCCAACAAGGGATCGAAAGGGTCTGCAAAATCACGTACACAGCAGAGGTAATGTAGGGGTCCAGAAGGTTTTAAAGCTAAAAAATCTCAAAAGCTTCATCCATCAAGTCTAACTTTTGAGGGTTCGGCTCAGGTCTGAACTCACCTGTAGCATTTTATTCCTTTCAGGTGCAAGTTAAGTGAAAAGATGTTTTCTGCTTGTGAAGCCTTAAAGATGCACCTGAGTGATGTCACAGCTTTATCCAGCAGGGAACTGGTACGTATGGTTTACTATATTCAGTGTAAGAGCCATTGAAGGTCACTGTGTGCGTTTGTGTGTGTGTGTGTGTGTGTGTGTGTGTGTGTGTGTGTGTGTGTGTGTGTGCGCGCGCGCGTGCACATTTAATGGTATGTCACTGGATGGGTGTGGAGAGATGCTGGGGCAGGGTGTGCTCAAGTATGTAGTTTAAAAATAAAATGACTTTGGAATTTGATACAAAAAGTGCAGGAATGTGTCGGCTCTGTAATTTTCTGTCATTGCATTTTTCTTGAACTTGAAAACAATTGTATTTGTAAGTGAAAGAGACTCATCACTTTTACGATGGTTTAGTAAACAGATAGAGAAGGGGAGTACAAAAGAAGTATACTGAAAAGGAAAATCAAGACAGATTTCATAATGATACTCAACATGGCACAAACTTTTTTATGGATTAAATGACGACAACTTCCTAAGCCTATTCCTTTATGATGTTTTGGAGATTTTAGTTGTTATGTTCTTTGTCTGTGCTCTTTCATTCACATCCCTGTAATTACGAGATGTTTTTCTTTAAATCCACATGCCTGGGTTTTTTTGTTTTCTTTTGTCCCTTGCAGCATGACTCTCTACAAACACTCCAGCAAGAGTGGTTCTCTGTGTCCAGCCACAAGTCAGCTGCTCCTGACACGGTGGAGGATTACTTGTCTACGTTTCGGGTCATTTCACCCTCAGTATTGCATCATATAGCTAATATGGCTGACGGCAATGGAAACACAGCTCTGCACTACAGTGTGTCTCACTCCAACTTCGCCATTGTCACGAAATTGCTTGATGCAGGTACAGTAATACTCACAGGACAACTAGAGGTCCTGTGAGTATTAGGATGTGCTTTAGAAATCCACTTTCAAAATCATAATGAACTGTTCCAGCCTTTTCTCCAGCTGTGGAAAGGTCTCAAAAGTTCAGAAATATGATTCAGGGCCAGGCCATTCAGAGATTTAATCAATATAAATTGAACAGGCAAAACACTGAATAAGTGGCCTAATGGAGGAGAAGTACTCTCTTATTTTTTTTATCTAAAAGTCTTGCTACAGTTTTCAGAAGAGATTGGACCTACCTCTATTCGGTTTAAGGCCAGGTGGAATAGAAGCATACAATCAGCAAAAAAGTAAACAGTTCTACTCCTCTGTGTCACCAAAATTTATGACTAAAGCTTTTTATTATATTGCTTGAAATGAAGACTTGAAATTGAAAGAGTGAATCAAGGTAGTTTGATGCTCCACAGAATGCAGAGTGAGTGTTTTAGATGCTCATTCTCATTGTAGCGGAGTCCTGCTGGAATATAAACTATGTCGAATTTTAGCACTCACAAAATACATGCTTTTGAGAACGTTTAATTGCACAGCAACAATGAAGCCACAGTTGTTTGAGGGCACTTTGAGCAAAATGGGTTTGGATCATTGTTTTAATTAAAGCATGTTTTTTGAGACTGCTAATATGTTTTCCATGTCTCTTATTCTAGATCTGTACAAATTAATAACCTTTGGTGTAGGGGCTTCTTATTTGACACTTTTATGTAGAAAAGGCTTATTTGTACAGGTATTTCTTACAATTTGAAACTTGGTACAGTCAATATAGATGGAAAGAGTTTGCAAGTATCATCAATAAATAAAAAAGATATAAACCTCTTTTTTCTTTACATCTTTCTGCTTTCCTCTCTTTTGTTTTTTCCATTTGTCCACCATCACTGCAGAGGTGTGTAACGTGAATCAACAGAACAAAGCAGGTTACACCTCCATCATGCTGGCTGCACTCGCAGCTGTGGAAAGTCCAGAGGACATGAGAGTCGTGGAGCAGCTCTTTACAAAGGGAGACGTCAATGCCAAGGCCAGCCAGGTCAGTCTGTTCTCAGGTAATGCTGGTAGTGGGTGTGATGTCCTGCTGTTTCTCTAAATTGTGTCCCTATGTTGCTGTGGGTGCTATTAAAAACTGCTTCTTTAATAAATGGATGCGGGGTTTTTTTCTTTTGGGTTACTATATATACATCAGATCAAATCTGATGTTTGAATGTCAGAGAAGGTTTTGTCTCTATGCGCATATATGTGATTAAACTGGAGAAAGGAAAAAAAAAATACAAACAAAATTAAATATAGATATGGCAGAGGGCCTATCACATCAGCTAAATGGGAGCCAACTAACCAGCAGCAGGACCATTTCTAGGTTTTTGGGGGCCCCTGTTTTATTATTTATTTTTTATTTTTGAGCATATCGGTGCTTTCACTCAACACATGAGGGCACTTGGCTACCAAGAGAGACCGGTCATTTTAATTTCTAAAAAATAAAAGAGGCTAAAATGGCAGCTTGGGGCTCCCCTGGTGGTTTCGGGGGCCCTATGCAACCACATAGTCTGCATATAGCAAGAAACATCCCTGATCAGCAGTAAGCATTGCATGGTGATAGATAAGTCCTGCTTTTAGAGGTTGATCCCTCCAGGTGTAATGAGCAAACATAGTTTTTTGCTCATTTGTACATTTTCTATCACTGTGCCTATAGAGAAATTTCGCTTGACCTGTGCACTGACAAAAGACCCAAGGTTAGGCAATTAATTGGAATTGCCTGCATAAATACCCAGATCTTTCCAGGAGCCTTTTTAGATGATTATTAGGAAATTATAATAACTGTAGAATAAAACTTTACTGTATTTTTCAGCGGCTGCATGTGCTTTATGTGCATATACATATCTTCACTGAGTGAAGAATGAAGAAAGTGCGATCTGTCTGATTCCACAAACAAGCTATGATTCTATATTTGAAATGTTTGAGATGTGTGGACTCAGCATCATTAACCCTATTTCCTTTGTTTGACCCCTGCGTTCTGCCGTCCAGGCCGGTCAGACAGCTCTGATGCTGGCTGTGAGCCACGGCAGGGTGGACATGGTGCAGGCACTCCTGGCACAGGGGGCTGAGGTCAATCTCCAGGATGACGAGGGCTCCACGGCGCTGATGTGTGCAAGCGAGCACGGCCACGCTGACATTGTTAGACTTCTGCTGGCACAGCCAGACTGTGATGCCACCCTGACTGACAGTGTATGTGAGTCATTGCTGCCACTCTGTGCAGCTTCTGTGAGCCTGATGGCTTCAAGCTGTGAAGCTGAAACATTCCAACTTTGTCTCACATATTGTACTACAAAAGCAGAGAGAATTTTAATTAAATATGTCAGGGAAACAAAGGCTAGGACATTGTATATAATTCAATCTATAGAGTATGGTTTTTCCATCTGTAAATGTACAATAAACGGTAAAACCTCTCATAATGTATATGAGTTTGTGTGTTTACAGGATGAAAGTACAGCCCTGTCCATTGCACTGGAGGCAGGACATAATGACATTGCAGTGCTCCTTTATGCACATGCCAACTTCTACAAAGGACAGACAGGGGTATGTGGGTCAGTAATTTCACACTAACACTTAAACTAAGTATATATGCGGGTAGTTTTTAAAAAACATTTTTTATTGTGTTTGTCCCTGTGAATGTGTCTTAACAGGCAGCTGCTCGACACAGTGGCAAGTCTCTCTCCTCCCCTGGTGGTAGAAATATCTTTGAATGAGGTGATTCCCCGAAGCCTGAATGGATGCTTCTTGAATCTTATTTATGAGGTGATTCAATATCAAACCCCCTATAATAAAAGGGGGGATTTGACAGTGTCAGTTTCAAACTTATAGTTGGAGACCAAGTTAGCAGGACTGCTTCTTTTCACCAATTGACAGAATGCTAGTTTAGCATGTCTAGCATTTGCATAATATTGTATAGTGTGTATTACATTGTAACTCAGCAGGTAATATATGCATGGCAGAGTATATTACTATTCTGTGTTCATAAGAGATGTAGTTAATGTTGTATCCTGCAGTCAGCTGTTATGTACCATCACTTCAAAGTTTCTTTAATTGTTTTAATTCCCTTTTTTTTAATAAACAATGGACGGACAGAGTGGTATCAATCTTCTTATCTAAAACGGAATAAGCGTAGTTCCCAAAATGTCAAACTACTGCTTTAAGTGGTGTCTGCATTATAATGGCTAGTTTTGACATGGATGAAGGCTGGACAGCACAGTGTTTTCTCTTCTGTGAATAAAGTGACTTCTCATCTCTGACTGCAATGCTCTCCTGTCATCACAGGTATTAACTGTCAAACATTCCTTTCATTTTAATTTGAAGTACGGTAGTTATCGTGTTATACATTTACAGTATATTTTTGTTACGTTAATACACATTTTATATGAGTTGCACATTTATTATATCCATTTCATGAATTCCACCTGCGAAAAAACAAAGCTCTTATATTCTGTTACAGTGGGAAAAGGTACCTTAAAAGTTGTTTCCTCAAGTTGGTTTCTGCAGCGTGTCCCTCTCTATTGTTGGCTCATAATCAAATTAGGCAAAAAAACACCTACAAAAACAGCACACAGAGAACGATAAGTGCGTGAAAGCTTTTGTAGAGCCTTTTTATATTATTTTTTTTTAACTTTTCTGCATTCAACAGGTTTCAGTTGCAGCAGGTTTCAGTGGATGTCTTTGATGAACTCAACCAGTTGAAAACCTGTGGCTCAACCAGTGGGTCATCAACACTTCTTCCCCTCATTTTCAGTCTGGCAAACACCAGTTTGAGTCATCCCTCCATATCCAGCTCTAACTACTCGCCTCCCTCGCTGCTCTTTTCCTTCCACCTGCCTTCCTCTTGTGTCCATCCTGTCTCCGCTTGTTTGAGTGTTATTTTTTTTTTCAGTGTGCTTTCACTGACAATGTCATAAGGATAGGGCAGCAAGACGCTTTAAATTTTAAACTTTAAATCTTTTCAGAAGACTGATAAATACGACTGGCTCATTGTTAGTTGGCTTTGTGACATGACAGCCAGCAACTGAGAGACTGTCATTGTTAAGTTTTACATAAGAACACTGATAGTGAATGAATATGTGAGAAGGTATAAATTATAAGGAACCATAAAATAAGATACACCAATTTTTGAAGTGTGAAATGTAAATTTTGACTTTCTTTTTTTAAATTTCAATCATGTTTTTGATGTTAGAGAGTCAAACAGTGACTCAGTGGGTTGTCTGTCTGTGCTTTTGTTTTCTGCGTCTACCCTGATGATTTACATTTTGCCTATTTGCAGAGGTTTTAAAAGTGGTACTTGGGTGTAGAAGACAGAATGCTTCCATGAAAAGACATGCCACTGTGTCCCATTACTGAGAGAGCCTGTGCATGTGTGACTGAGAGCACTCTGAGTCATTTCCCAGCAACAGCAATAAAACACAATTATATACAAGGTCCATCATCAAAATTTGCAGTTGCCATGGTAACAGTCAGCGGTTTTGAGCAAGTGGTTCTTGGGAATGTTAATACAGCAATGATATCTACTTCACCGGGGTTAGCTAATCCAGTCACTTCACATTGGAATGCTCTATAAACTCCACACATTATTACTTTTTAGAATAGATTTTAATATAAGCCATCTTCAAAAGCAGAACAATAATGAGGGCTCCATTCTTTTTTCATTTCTTCAAATCATCTTACATCTTACATGCAGAATGGTTTAGTAATAAAATTTGTATCATGGTGACTAAAGGGAATGTCGCCAATCAAATGTTTTTATTATGTGTTTCTGAATATGCCGCATCATAGAGCTGAAACTGCAATAGATTTCACATTTATTTTCTCTTCCAATAAATTCCAGTGTACTGTGACCCTGCTGTAAAACCTCCAAAAATATACAGTACGTTACACGTTAATGCATTACAAGAATGCATTACAGCATACACCTTGTCACCAAATATAAATGTTCAACATTTTAGATGTATGGGTTGCTTGATCTTTTGAGTTTTGGCTAAATGTGGAAGAGGCTTCAGAATGAACTCATTCAACTGTAGCAAGTTTTTTGTTTTTTTCATGCAACATCTTCCTATGAGCGATTTTGTCCTACATGCAGGTTTCGTACAAAGTCTTCAAAGTTTGGAAAATGCTTAATTTTAACTGGTATGTTTTCAAGGTTAGGAATATGCTTGAATTTCAATATACTCCTTAAAAAATGCTTGATTTTCAACATAATCTGGTGTTTCATCGTCGACAAATCACTCATGTAAACCAAAAATATTTTAATATTTGAAATTAAACAATCCCATTGTCATATTTGTTTGCTGTCTCCTGGCGTTTATAGTAACAATTAAAGGCATTGAGAGTCTGGACATTTTTGGTTTAGATACCTTGAAAGTGCTTGAAAAGTGCTTGAATTTTACTCTTAAAAATCTGTATGAACCCTGTACATGAAGACATTGTTTTCTGCAAAGGCAGGAACAGTTTTGGTTGTTAGACTTCTGTGTTTATGTTTTTGTCAGTGCTCCTCTCACTGGTTTGAAGTGGGCGGAGCTCAGTTGGAAAAAGGTGGTGTTGCACATTTCCGTGCATCAGTCAGGATTTAGCTACACTTACTCAATGTTTGCCCATGTTGCCAGGCCACTGTCAGTCAAATGTGATCAAACCACACCCACACAATCCTGAAGCAGATTGGCAGAGTTTTTGGTGTTCATTTTTTAATAAATGATAAGATTTTTTCCCCCAAAACTTTAACTGTGATTGTTGCTTATTCAGTCCTGAGTATTAATGTTGTAAAGAAATACCAAAGATCCGAAAGTTTTCAGGGGCTTTAATATAGAAAGTTTAGTTATATTTAATCTTTATTTTGGCATAAAGGCCTTTAGTCTTTCTACAGTAAGACTATAAAAGTAAGAAAGTAAGAAATGCACTTAAGTATGACAAATGGCCTTGGCAAGCTGCTAGAAGTTCGACTCAACTATGTGGCATGAAAGCACTGCTGTGGATTGGCTGTTCAACTCATGTACATCATGATTTCTCTGGTTCCACTGACTTCCAGTCTCTGCATTGTACAAAAGGGCAGTGCTGTGCTCTGTCATTATGAGTTTGACTTTATTTGAAGAACATGCAACAGGATCTTTTGTTTTTTGTCTTGTGTATCCTTAATTTCTTTTGGTGCAAGTTCTGACATTGTGTGCTGTTTTCCAGCAACCTCTTGCAAGTGTTTCACAGAAACCAGATGTGTTTGAATATCAGCCCAAACTAGAAAAAGCCCACTGTTATTTCTGCAATTGTTACAGCTCAGCGGCTCAGTGTTGCAGAGATATTTTTTCCTTGCTGTCTTGGCACGGAAATTAAGTGTAATCTGAGTCGATATTAAGGCATTAATCACCCTGCTGGAATTCTGGGGCTGCACATACAAACGCAAGAGCGAAATCTTCAGTTAGACATTTGGGGGAACTAAGTGGGGGTAGTAATTGTAAAAGTATTTATATTTTTTAAGGTTGCAGTGAGGTACTAATGGTCAATGTGGCTGGTTTGGTAAATTAAGTTGTGCACGTAGTCATTCGATCTGGGGTATTCTGCCACACCAGAATCAGCAGGACGACTTGGCCCCTTGTTTTTATAGACAATCTGACGCTGGAAGTAGCCAGTTGTCTCACCGGTCAGTCTGGCCCCTGTTTGTATCCAAATGCCCACACGCCTGGCACAATTGGCACACATTAGGACCATGTGCCAGAGACAATGCGCGCCTGGCGCACACGCATGTTTCAGAGCTGCCACCCTGAGCCAGTGTGCGTTTTGACCAGCAACATAATAACCTGATCGTTCACAGCGACACAGTTTTGTGACACCCAGCTTTCATAAGACAAGTGACTGAGTGAAACTTTTACACTGAAAAACACCAATCATGTTGGTCAATAGCTTTAACACTAAGTAACGTGTGCATCAGTGATGGTGCATTCAAGCAGCCTGTGTTTTACCTGTGTAGACATGATCTAGTGATCAGCTGTGTATTTGGCTCCATCCACACTAATACATTTTCATTTTAAAAAGACGTTTTAAAACGAAAACGATCTCCGTACACACGTGCGTTTTATCACCGTTTAGAGACCTCACCTGTGCATGGCACGCGGAGGATTACTGAACGAGCAAAAACTTTTGGTAGCTTCCTGAGCAGCTGTTGTGTTCACTGTCGCTGGTTGTCGTGTGGGCTGCACCAACATGAAGCAGGAGGAGGTCAGTGAACACTAAGCATCCAGTGCGTTTTGGAGTCGGTTTAACATCGAACAAACAGCTTTCTTTCAGCTTTTCTTGGATCTGATGACGGTGTCTGGTCATTACAAATTTTGGGGAGGGGGGTTCCATATTTCATATAGCCTATTGGAAGGGACGTGACCCTCGTCCCCCGTGGCGATTACGCGCTTGCACAAATGTGCCCACACTGTATGAACCATGCATGTCCTATTGCTGCAGGCTGGACTCATGTTTCTAAAGATCACTGCATTAGTTGACACGTTCCCTCTGAAATGCAAGCCAACATTTAAAAAAAACAAAAAAACAAAAATGGACCCGATAACTTTAACAGCAGGGTAGGAAGAGGGGAAAAAAATCCGTCTGGCAGCAGTCGATATTAAAAACATGCAGAGGGAGACAAGCTCGGGGCCTTCCAGAGTCAGGAAAAAGACTTCGGAGAGCTGCAGACAGGAGATGGGTATGGCATTTCTATTTTCCCCCAGCCCATTGATTTGTATATGAAAACATAGCGCTTTTATTCTCCCCCCTTCTGGGTTCTGCTTCTGAGTGATCAGCTGATGAAGAGACTAGCAGCTCGCCGCTATGCTGGCTTGCTAATTCTCTCCCCCACAGCTGCAGCCGATCCTGATAGCCAGCCCGCAGATTGCAGTCAGGTAAATATCCTCCTCCATGTCTTTCTTCTCAGGCTCAGGATTCAGCCAGGCTACATCGCATGGGAAGAGAGGAAGAGATGGATAAAATGAGTGAGTGTGTATGTGTGTGTATGTGTGCGCGCCAGGGAAAGAGAGCGAGTGTCTCTGTGAGTTTATTCGTGTCCGTCTGTGTAAGTGTGTGTGTGTGTGAGAGAGAGTGAGAGCAGGGGGGGGGGCAAGAGAGGGAGTGTGTAGGTGTGTGTTGTAACAGATGAGAGGGAATCTTTGCCAGATTAGTCAGGGAAGAGGCAGGCTTGTTAGGAGATAGCACAGGCATGGAGCATCACATGCACACAGTGACACCCTTCCGCGCTCACACATGCACAGTCAATCAGGCAGCTCTCAGCTGCGTTATACATCTTTGAGGATTACCCTCTATCCCTCCAGTATTCCGCTGGAACGATTGCAGCCCCTTAGAGGGAGTAGCGGGGCTTTCAAAGCCTACATTTGAGCCGAGCGATGATGAGGAGGATTTCTATTGTTACCTCTCTAGTGTTGTTGTCTCCTAACTCAATTATCTGCCATGTCTTTTGGTTCGGAAGTGCAGGCATGCGTTCTGTTTTTTTACTGTATCACCATCAGTCCAATATATATATATATATATATATATATATATATATATATATATACATATTTTGGCTTGGCAATTGTTATTATTGTTTTTCAGAAATTATTCTGCATGGCTTTGTTCCTGTTCCTCTGACCAGTGTGTGCAAAATACAATATTTAAGCATGCTTTCATTTCTGTCCTTGACAAATACATCTTCACAAACGCATGCTCTATTATATGATTTGAATGCTGGTGTGTGTATTGTGTATGAGCCTGTATGATTGATGCATCAATATTCTGTTCGGCTTGGACAGCATGCCTTCTCTATTTCCTCCCTCTTCTCTCCAGCAGGGTTGCTGCTGCTGCTGCTGCTGCTGGAGCTGCTCATGCTGCATGCATACTCATGTTTCTGGCCTCTAATTGCCTTTGTGGAAAATACAGGGGTTGCAGCAGATATTCGAAAGGGAGCGATGAAATGGTTGAAAATAACTCAGCATGCAGCAGGCACCGTTGTCGAACACCACACACCTAAGATCATGTTTCTCATTTTTGTGCATGATCCAGAAAAACATCAGTTAATATTTATTGCATTATTAGCCTTTTTAGACTCTGTGCTGTGGAATAACATGGCTTCTTCAAATTTATTCACATTGTGCATTTAAAAAGAATTCTGCCTCCCCTCGATAACCATCTCACATCAAAGCCTCCAGATAAAATAATCTGTCCTCAATTTGCAAAGACAGCACAGCAGTTGGGTCGCTCCAGTCCATGCAAATTCAGATGCTATTGTAGTAAATAAATAAACCCTCTTTCATTTGAATAGAAAACAATACTCTGTAATTCTGAATACTTAAACTCCAGCCAGTACTGCTTATTAGCTGGAGACTGTGAGTGCCTTAATTTGAGGGTTTTAGACTTGGACTCTATAGCTTGGTGTCTGAAGTGCTTCAGGTTTCTGTCTTTGTGGCAACATATACTGTGTCTGAGCATCCCACTGTCATATAAAAGTCAGAGAAATAGTTTAAATCAATGGGAATGAAAGGGTTTTGAATGGAAATCGGTCACAGTTCTCCTTCTTTCCTCCTATTCCCCAGTTCTCATTGTCCTTGTGATGCTGAGGTATGAAGTGAACAACAAAAGAAGAACGTGCTTTGTGTGTACAATGTACTCTGTTTCATTCGCCTTACTCTACCCCTATAAGTTTGTTTGAGTTTGTTAGATGTCCCCACTCATCGCTCCCTCTTCCTGCAGCCTGAGGCAGGAGAGAACGGTTCCCTGGAGGAGATGGAAGAGGACATTAGTCTGAAGAAGCGTAAAAGCGATCATCATGGGGAGAAAGAACTGCAGGCCGGGCAGGAAACTGGCGAAAAGGTCAAAAGGAAGCGAGGACGCCCACCAGCTGAGAAGCTGCCCCCAAATCCACCTGAACTCACCAGAACACTGAGCACACTGGTAGATATGGTTATCAACTACAAGGACGGGTAAGGGCGCTCAATTATTTATGGTCTCTGTCATGACACTGCGATGCAACTGTGTTAATTGTTGGTCATGAGCTAGCTGAGGAAAAAACAGTTCTGCTTTGACAGAAATCCAGGGCTTCCTAAACTAATTATTTAGGCCAGTTATTTACACAAAATCGCAACATAATGATCTCATTATGTGACGATATCAACTAACTCCTTGTGAATTAATTATGCTAAAATACAGAAGAAAAGTACTGTATTTTTTGCTCATGTTTATGTTTTAAGCCCTTTAATCAATAATAGTGTTTAATATTTATTAAAAAAATTATATATTTTTTAGCAATTAGTCTGTGTGGTGGAATATCGAAGACTAAGAGTCTACAGCCATGCTAGCAGGTCTGTGAGGCTGCCCTTTGGCATAGTGGTGCGTTGAGCTAAATGCTAACCTGCTCATATCGACGATGCCAACATAATGGGTAATGTTAGATTAGCATGTTAGCATGCTAACATTTGCAAATTACCACTCAAGACAAAGCACAGCTGAGGCTGATGGGAATGTCATTAGTTTTGCAGGTATTTCTATTAATAGCATATCTAATAAAAAAAATAACAATTCAATAGTTTAGTCTTCTCTTAAATGATAAAAACATATGAATATTGTTTGTATCAGTTCTGCCAGGCTGTGCAACATCAATGTAGCAATGAAGTTGGGATTGTCGCAATTTTGTCATTTTGAGATAAGAAGATATTTAACTGGCGATTGTGAGAAAACAATATTCAATAACTGCAGATAACAATGTGATTAAAACATTATCACCAAAAAGCACCACAAAATTGGAATTTGTTATCCCAGGATAATGAGATAAGTCATGATCTCAGTGTCAAAGACATAATTACCAACACTGGCCATTCTGGGGCTTCCGTAAAGGTCAATCATTTACTGACATGTTGATCAAACAGTTGCCAGATGAAACAAGATTATTTGAACTATCTCATTGTGCTTCCAGGCTGGGTCGACAGATCAGTAAAGGCTTTGTGCAGCTTCCCTCTAAGAAGGAGGTACCCGAGTACTACGAGCTGATCCGAAAGCCTGTCGACTTCAGAAGGATCAGGGTACGTGTCACTGAACACCCACAGAGCTCACATACAGATATCATTATCTATTCTGCTGAAAGAAACAGACAGGACAGATACATGATACATTAAAAGATACATGAGTGTCTGTACTGAACATCCAAACAATTCTTTTAGTAAATACTGACTGAGAAATTATATAAATAGTGCTTAGGTTCAGAGTGGTGCCAAATAGATAGTATACATCTGAAATGTGTATCAGTTAACAAGTAGTTAGCACTGAAACGTTGATGTATTTTCCATATATTACATATTATTATACTATTTGAATTATTCAAATTTTAAATGTCATCTGAGTATTACAGTTAAAAACAAAAACCAAAACATTTACATTTAAAATATATAGAATAATATTGCACTACTACTAACGAACAATTTGCTTTTTAAAGATTTGAGATTTACTTGACTTGAATAAAGACTGACTTGTTTTTTTGTTTTTTTTATGTGGCATGAGGCACTTGAGGCTTTTTATTTAATATTGCATGTTACATATTTTATTTTAGCCCTAGGTGTTAAGCATATGTATGAAACAAGACAAGACAAAACAAGAGTCTACGCTGCACTAACATCCATAGAGCCACGCTGTTAGCATGGCTACAAAAGAAAACTGCAACTTCATTTCTCGACAGAATAAGTAAAAATAATGTATAACACACACAAACAAACAAAAAACTATCAACAACAGCTAACTAGCCAACACATTTGAATGACACTACCAATAGGATCAACTCCAAAAATCATCAAACTTGACATGAATATCAAGTAGAGAGGAATGGAATAGTCCCACTTGGTAGCACATTTACTTTGAAGCTTCTTAATGCATTTTGAGTTGCTAGCTATTCACCTCAAAATAAGTGTCACAACATATAAAACATCCTGCCTCATCGGCCAAAGCCAAGCCTCAAACACAGGTAAGGCTTCACTCAACCAGCTTGTTAACTGCAGAAATTTGAGCTGTGAGGTTGGGATTCAGTGGCACATCAAAGGGTCTAAAAAGTAGAAGAGATAAAAAATTGATCAAATCATCTACGCACTCATACGGTCCAGGGCCGTCACACGGTAAAATATGTATGTATGAGTACAAGTGGTCTTAAATCACACACTCACCACAGCAACAAGCCAATATCCTAATTAAGGGGTATGATCAAATAAAGTGGCAAAGGCAATATGGTGTTCTTCTATGTTATTGTTATTGACAACAAAGATCAAAACCAACAATGTGTTAGTGTGTCTCTCAATACGTTCTCTTGCAAATATATAGTTTCTTTTTTGGGGAGGGGATGACATGCAGCAAAGGGCCCGGGCTTGAATCAAACCCGGGCCGCTGCGGATAGTTTCAATTTAAAAAAAAGGATGGAGTAAATACTGAATTTTGTTGGGGGCTATTTTCAGTGGCGGATTAATACATATTGGGGCAGCATGTGAGACTGACTCAAAATTGTTGTTTTTGGTCTTTTTGTAGGATTTGTTGACAGTAATAATACAAAATACCATTGACGTGTCCTTCTACAAATGATTATTATTACACTCACCATGTACTCATCAGCCCAAAGTAGCACCTACTGTCATAATGTGCCACTGAACATGTCAGATTTCACATTAAACATGAAATCAGAATCATTAGATTTAAGATGATCTGACGTCTCTGATGATCTGAACAGCGTCTTGCCTTATCTTATGAATGTGCATATTGTGTTTTGGGAATGTATTTTCTGTTTTTCCTTTTTAAGAATACCCTCTCTTAAACTACTACTTGTGAAATGCTTTATTGAGCTGATTATTTTTTGCAATAGTCAACATTGAGGTTTTGATATTGACCCTTTGCTTCACAGGAACGTGTGCGTAATCACAAGTACAGAAGCGTGGGGGATTTGGAAAAGGATGTTTTCCTCCTGTGTCACAATGCTCAGACTTATAACCTGGAGGGATCTCAGGTGAACCCCAAGGAATTATTCCATTTGAATGCAACACAATTATTTTTTCACAGTCTCCATTCTATTATTGTTGTCATAAATTGGGTTTGTATCTTGATGTGGTGAAGAACAACCCATGCTCTGTTTGTATGTGTGTGTGTGTGTGTGTATTTGTGTGTTGCACGTGTCTCTGTTTGTCACTGCAGATCTATGAGGATTCAATTGTCATTAAGTCTGTTTTTGAGAGCGCGAGACAGAGAATCGTCACGGACGAGGAACAGAAAGAGACGGTTAGCGCCAGTCACAGCGATAATGGCGGCAGAGCTGAAGACCAGTTTGTTCCATCAGCAGGTGAGAATTAAAACACAAACATCAGGAGGCGTGGTGTTTTTACAAGTGACCAAATGAAAACAAAAAGAAGATGAGGACAAACATTCTGTGGTTAAAAGTATTGTTTGCTGGTCGTCCTTACATTTAACAACTCGACTTTTAAACTCCGGGAGCATTTGAAAATTGCAAATACAATGTTTTTGCATTAGACTCATCCTACTTTCTCTTTTTGTAACCAGTGAAACCATTACCAGTCCAGCTAAAGAAGGGGAACAAGGAGGAGAGAAGCAGAAATACCATGGCCAAGAGGCTCCACAGTGATTTAGACAGTGATGAAGATCTAGAGGATAACACCACAAAAGATGAAGGTTGAACTGAAGGGCCCTCGGTTTTTTTTTTTTGTATTCTGGTTTATGTCTATTCTCTGCCACATCCCTTTTCATCGGTTTCTTCATTTTCTAAGCAAAAGAAAATAAAATGGGAAGGACCATTCAAAGAGAGGCACTTACGGAACAATGCTTCAATATCAACTTGCTGTATATAGTGCTGTTCTTTTAATTTAGCTGGTCTTTTACAATCATTTTATCTGCCTTAGTCCCTGTGATTGCTTCTGCAAATATTATGTAAAACCCCAGTTTCACTGACTGTTTTTAATCCATATATTTGATTGTATGAAATGCCTTCATATGTTTTGGAGCATGACATGTATATCTCTCCTGAAGCTGCCTCCTCCAGAGCAGCACCCGCTGATGACAACGTTGATGTGTTCAGGGCCAGAGAATTTGAAGCACACGGGAAGGTCTTTTTAAAGAAAACAAGAACAAATGAACACTAAGTTTGTTGAAAATCTCTGAATGTAATTTTTAGAGATGATACCCCTTTGATAAAAACCATAGTGGAAGTATAAGGGTCAAAGAGACTTGATAAATACTAGTATTGATGGTAGTACTTTTATCTGTTTCTGATACTTGATGGAATAAGTTTGGGTCTAATCAAGGGTACCCAAGTTGAACATTTGTATCCCTTGTGCTACAGTATATTCACATATTGTACAGTTTGTGTGAAAAGTAAGTAAAAACTTAAATTTCTTTTCGTTTACTCCTGGTTGTTGGGGAGGATGGAAGACATCATTGTTAAGACAATCCCTGGAAACATGTATCACTTAAACACTTGCGAAATAAATTTTACCAAAAAGTCCCTCTGGTTGGCGATTATTATCATTATTGATAGTAGTAATACTTACAGTAAAGTAAGTAAGTATTAAAGTAAAGTCATGTATAAATTACTCCAGCTCAGGGGAGTAGTTTTCATAGGATAAAAACGATATGGTTGGGCAGGTTTAAATTAAAATGTAGCAATTTAACCTCTACATTAAGGCAGGAGGAACTGTCAGAGTCAGCATTATTCTCTGTTGAGTGTACATTTTGTATGTGATGTGTATTTTTGACAATGTGCCAATAGGTGGTGCAAGAGAACTGTTTGATTGTCTCAGTATTTCTGGTTGTCTTGTCCCAGATGTTTGCAGCATTTCTTTACTTTATTCTCTCTATATTAAATGCAGTAATTAATAAGAATATTACATGATTTGTACAGCAAAGGGAATGAAAGGTTACACAAAACCCTGGGTGTAACACAAACTATTATTTCCATAAATGACACACAAAATGCTAGAGATGTGACTACACTTCTAACAATTTTTTTTATCACCACCACTGTGTGTGACCATAGTTTATGTGTCCTGCTCACACTGCCTATAAAGTGTTTCCAGCTAGCAGTGGTGGAAGAAGTACTCAGATCCTTTAAAAGTACCAATACCAAAATGTAAAAATACTCCATTACAAGTAAAAATTCTGTATTTAAAATTCTACTTAAGTAAAATCAAATAGGTATTATAAGCCAATTTTCCTTTACGTATCAAAGTAAAAGTACTTGTTTGGTAGAGAATCATCCCCAGCGACTGATATATTAAATTACATTAATAATACTGATGCGTCAGTGTGTAAGCAGCATTTTGTCAAAGTGGAGCTAGTTTTATATACTTTATATACAGTTAGCTAGTTTAGTCCAGTGGTTCCCAACCTAGGGGTTGGCCCCCTCCAAAGGGTCATTTTGGAGTTTTTTCTATTAAAACTATCTCTTATCTTTTTCCGTGAAATATCAAATGATTTTACCACTTTGGGCCTCAAACAGTTATTTAAACTATGTGAGAAGTTTAGAGGGGAAATGTCAACAACTAACAATTTATAGACATCTGAAACGTGACAATGAGCCCCAACTTGTTTATTTTTGTTGTTGTTTTTTTTTTTTTTTTTTTTTTTGCGGTCACAAGCAAAATGGTCGGAAACCACGGGTTTAATCTTTGACAATGTATTCCATTTTATAAACTCATCATGTTTTTAAATGTTTTAAATTTTTATTTGAAAAGTAAGTAGTAACTAAAGCAGTCAAATAGAAGTACAGATACCTCAAATTTGTACTTAAGTACAGTACTGTAGTTACATTCCAGCACTGCCAGCCAGTCAATGGCACACTTTTATTGCAAGAACAAGAATTGTTTCTTTTACAACAAATCCTGAGGTGGACGTCCATTGAAGACACGAGTTCTAGCATTCACAGACTGCACAAGCTGCTAGCACCCTTGCCACGTGTGCTCGTGCACCCAAATTAGTAATTGATGTTTACATTTTGATGATCGTCGCTCTCATATGCTTCGATCATATCCTCCGTCATAAATGCTTTTTACGTCATATGTCACAGGGGCCCATCTGTGGCAATGTCACAGCCAATCTGTGTGTGAACACCCGCCCACCCTTTGAGAGAATTTAAACTTATGTCTGTTAAAGAGGAGGCACCAATCGAAACATAAGTGAAGACATTCATCTATCCATAATTTAGTCATCCTGATTGTCAATACTGTACTATGTTGGTCTATTCTATTCTATTCTGTACACACAACATCTATTGCATGTCTGTCCATCCTGGGAGAGGGATCCTTCCTCTGCTGCTCCTACTGAGGTTTCCTCAATTTTTTCCTTATTAAAGGTTTTCTTTTTTGGGGGGGGGGGTTCCTTATCCAAATCAAAGGTCTGAGGACAGAGGGTGTGGTATGCTGCAGAGATTGTAAAGTCCCCCGAGGCTAATGTGTGATTTGTGATATTGGGCTATATAAATGAAAATTGACTTGACTTCACCATATAAGTGATATATGGGTAACATTGAAGCCTTCACTAATTCACATGCTGTAACTTGCAAGTAACTGAAAAACTGAAAACCCGTCTGCAAAGTCAGACTACAAGTGGTTTTATTACATACAGTGCAAGTCATCAGATTAGGTGGAATTCACATAGAATCAGGTGCTGCGGCGAAAACGCAGATTTTCCCATTCATTTGAACCAGGGTACTGCATTCAGGCTGCGGGTGTGCAGGCCGCAGGGGGTGCCGCAAAAAAACGTAACAGCCTGCGGCGTAAAAGTTTAAACGGATTCAACTTTTGGAGAAACGTAACCCGACGTCACGCTGCGGCAGCCAATCACGCCGGCGATCAGACCGGCAGACACCCAGGTGAAGAAGAACTTTGTTTACCTGTAGAATTGTAGTATTAACTGTTTACCTTAATATTACGCTGTTTACCGAGCAACTGTGAAGATGGAAGAGAGACTGATCGATCGGCTCCGTGATGACTGTACATCAGCTGTTCAACCCTGCCACGAGGGAGTACAAAGACATTAATCGCTGTGCAGTGGCTTGGCTTGTATCGGTCTTTAAGCTGGGATTGCTGGTTAGTATGAGTCACTCCCACACCACCGCACAACCCTGCAGCGAATCGCCACAACGCCTGATTCTGTGTGAAAACGGCCTTAACCAGTAACTGACAAGTTATGAGGTAAACACAGGCAGCTTTAAGGTAATAGTAATTTGGGGGAAAACACTTAGTTGCTTTCTTGCTGAGAGTTAGATAATTAGAAAATTAATATCATGTCTGTCTGTTGAGTATGGAAACAAGAGCTGGGAGAGGATCTGCTTAGCTTAGCATAGAAACCGGAAGCAGAGGAAAATGGCTAGCCTGGTCCAAAGTAAATGATGCATCTCGTTTGTTTAATCTGTGCACAATTGTAAAAACAACAACATGTGATTTTATTGGAGTTACGTTCTGGAACTATTTCTTGACTGTGCGCACTGACCAAGCCAGTCGTCTCCTGGCTCTATCTTCATGCTCAATAGACAGATGTGAGGTATATACCTTCTCATATAACTCTCACCAAGAAAACAAATAAGTGCATTTTCCAAATGTTGAACTATTCCTTTAAAGATGCATTAAGTAATTGTTTTGACCGCTAGAGGGCAGAAAGGCTCCAAAACAAGCTTAAAGCAACTGGCCTTTGGCTTGTCACGTTCTTATAGCTAATTTCTACTTACACATCCAGCAGACAAACGTGAGTGTGCCATTGGAGTCTTTCTGACCACCTGCTGAATCGAATCTATTCACAGCATTTTAGGCCGGGTTCAACTCACTTAACCGGCCACCTGTTAACTTTGATTCTCCACTGTTTTATAGCGTGAAGGTGGCATACAAGGGCCATTTGTGAGCGTGTTAGAAAGTGGCTTCCAACAGTTTTACATTAGGGAGAGAGCCATGTGGATTTAACCGTATGGGCTGAAATAAAAGCTGAAATCTACAGAGAGCTGCAGCCTGAGCTGATTCTCTATGGGATTCTCCATTTATGCAAACCTTTCACATTTCAGGGAGCTGTTTGAGTCATTGTTAATATAAAAAATATCACTTACTGGAGCTTCAAACAGCTGTTGTTTCAGTAATGATTAGGTGTAAAAAAAAAAAATTCTCTGTCTGAACATACAGTGCAGTCAAGTATCAGTATGCAGAGACAACAACGGAGAGCATCTGTGAGCATGGGTGAGTGGCTAGTGTTAGATGGTGTGCTTGCATTAAAAGTGAATGTCATGCCATCTCTAAATGTATGTCATTGCTAGGATATGAGTGAATGTATCATATGGCTACAGACGCAAGCAGACAGTGATAAACAGCGGTCAGCTTGAGTTGAGTTTGTGTAGATAGAATTACAGTACAGTGTCTAAACTGCATATGGGCTGTTTTACAAGAAAGTTTAGCTCAAGACTAGGTGTAAGCACAATCAAGCGGATTGGAGCCCCAACTCTAGAAGCTCAATGTATTTCACATACATGGCACAAGACGAGAGGTGCCAGTTCCTTTCTCACACACCCTCCTCCCCCCTCATACATCTGAGCTTTTGAGATAGAAGCTGTGTGATAGGAAAATCATACATTTTTAATATGTTCTCTTTGGCAGCAACTTTTAAGTGAAGCTGCTTAAGGCTTCAGCTATGAATACAGTTTTTACCTGAATATCTCAATGATAGAAAAGAGCAATGGCAGTAGTAATAATAACAATTTTGTTTAATTGTAATAATAAAAATCCGCACATTGGTATTTTAAAAATACTTTTTTTATTATGTACAAGTCAAGTAAATGACAATGTGTCTCCCCGAACTTCACAGATGCAGGCAGTGTAACCTTACATAGATACAAAAACATCCAGTACAGTGTTTTAGTGTTTTAGTCATCCACCCCGTTGACTTGATAGACAAGGACAAAATGACATGTGAGATTTCACAGGTGAAATTTTTGACACCATACCTCACTATTGCAATGCTTTCTGACAGTCGACTCCCAAGTCTGGAGGTCAGAGCATCCTTGAGTGTACCACCACAAGGGTTGCCTTGCAGCAACTATGTGAGTAGATTTTTGTAGCACTGTAAAATCAGTGCAACCCAGTGGTTGCCTGAGAGACAGGACCAAAAAAAAATGATGGTTGACTATGTTTTGGAGAACGTTTTGCAGTGGGTCACATAGGCCACCTCAACCAAAGACAGTTATATAAAGAGCCATATCTCCCTGGAATAGTCTGCAATGCTTTATATACCAAGAATCTAGAAAAAAAAGGGTTTATGAAGCAACAGAAGAAGTTATTCTTGAAGGAAGGCATGCAAAATAAGTATTTTTGCAGTGTAGATGTTAGGTGGCTGTGGCTCAGGAGGTAGAGCGGGTCGTCCCTTAATCCCAGGGTTGGCAGGAAAGATGCTGAACCCTAAGTTGCTCCCGATGGAGGCCAGCACCTTGCATTGGCAGCTCCGTCGCCATCGGTGTGTGAATGTGTGATGTGTGTGTGAATGGGTGAATGAGACCAATCTATAAAGCGCTTTGGGAACCGTTAAGGCTGAAAAGTGCTATATAAGTGAAGTCCAGTATAGACTGAGACTTACTTTTAGCCACGCTAGGGGCCGTTCGGTCAATCCACCACTTTGGTTCGGTCTGAAATTGTTCGACAAATATTACACGGATGGCCCAGTAACTTTGATGATCTGTTCACTTTTCCTCTAGCGCCACCATGAGGTTGACATTTGTGGTTCTGAGTGAAGTGACTCAACAATTGTTGGCTGGATTACCACAAAAATCATCTAGTGCCACCGGCAGGTCAAAGTTTTTACTCAAGTGAAATATTTCTACATCTACTCAATGGACTTACACAAAAGATTGTGCAGACATTCATGGTTCCCAGAGGATGAATCCTACTGACTTCAGTCTTTGTTTGTCCTCAGTGATAATATTTCTATTTGAATTGCTACCCAGCTACAGAGAACCTGTATATCTATATTCAAATCAATCACCAGAAAGCTCATGAGAATATTACTCAACACGTCTTGGTGTTCCAGGTCCAATATAAAGTGTATTTCATCTTGTTCAGTTAACGTACATTTTCTGCAGTGTTCCCCAGGTAGAATAAGATAATGAAAACTAAATAAACAATTTACAGTATTGAGATATGCTTCTTAACATTTAATGAAGTGCAGATTGTCAGAAGCTCCTCACAGATGTTTAGAGATTAACAATGTCCTTAGTGTGGGGCAGCTAAAAGGCGTGGGCTCTTACTGTCAATAGCTCTGGGAAACAAAGCGGCACATATGTCTTCTTGATGAAAATCTCACATAAAATGACACATAAACTTAATGGAAGAGCAGGGATAGTGATATTGCTGAAAGGTAGACGCACTAATGGCTTTTGGAGATTAGTGGGCCCAGAAGGTGACTTTAATCTGTTGAGAAGACAATCCATTTTCTCTTTACCCATAGGACACAGATTTAATAGATAGTTAGTGGGGTCCACATTTCACTAATCACCTGTAATGCCGGT
The DNA here is from genome assembly GCA_005408345.1 of Macquaria australasica. NCBI lineage: Eukaryota > Metazoa > Chordata > Actinopteri > Centrarchiformes > Percichthyidae > Macquaria > Macquaria australasica. Next base: position 841,664 of record SEMN01000022.1, on the reverse strand, counting down.
CGATCACATTTGACCTCATTGCTCTTTCACTGTCAGTCTTCGTAGGAAAATGTCAACGCCAACATTTAACTTTGATGTTATGCTTCATTTGCCAGACAAGTGCAAGGGCCATTTTGAATTTCTCATCATTTGTATGATATTTTACATTTATTTTGCCATAGTAGTCCCTTCCTGAGGAGGACTGCCAGCTATTTTTGAAAAACCTACACATGGTTGGTCACATATTTTTCTCTGTCACAGGAGGCCCAACTATTGAACGCCAAGTTTCCAAGTCACTAACCCAGACTGCCAAGAGTGCTGACAAGTTGGTTAACAGAACAGTAAAACACATCAGTTATCTGCTGTCACAGTACACATACAATTTGTGTGGCAGAACTACTATTTCAAGAAAGAAGTGGAACATTATTGGATACAGCAGCCTGAGGAATAATGACCTAAATGTAAGAATCTATAATTCAATTATTGTATTTCCTCTGCCGGTGTTGCTGTTCTCTGCTTCACTTACAGTGCATCAATAAACATTATGATCTTAGTGACAACTTAACTTTGCAGTGTGCTTTGCCACTATACTGTATAGAGGAAGGTTTTCAGTGACATTTGAGGCATTTTATGTTCATCATAGTGGAGACAAGATTTTCTTAAATCTGAGGTGGTAACTTTCCGATTTAATTATATTATTAGGTGCTATTGACTCCCTGCAACCGTTTGAAGTGTGCTGCAGAAACTGCGTCTTTTGGAGCTGTAAATAATTAATTCCCAGCCAATTTACGTGTTTTGAAGAAGGATTATATGCAGCTGTGCTTGCCAACATGCTGTGTCAAGGGAACCAACCAACTTCCCTTGTGTTTTGAATGATATTCAAGGCATGATATTATTTTTAGTTTTAGTTAAGCTTTTATTTAAATATATGCATCTTGATGAGATTAACATGACATGAGATAAGATGACATAAACTTAATGATCCTTAACGTTAACCTGTTTATATTTTTGGCGTAGTGTATATTTTGGATTTGCACCTTATTGATATTTTTATATTTAATATTTGCACTCTATATATTTGCACTTCAACTGCTGCACAACAATTTCCCTCTAGATAAATAGAGTTATATCTTATACTATTTTATGAGACGACATGAGATGCCAGGACAAAAGATTTGATGACATGAGATGAGATAAAATGACGCGAGATGAGATGAGATGCCAGGACATGAGATGACATAACACAACATGAGATAAGATGACATGACATGAGATGACGTACAACTAGATGACATGAGATACATTTAAATATTGCAGTTTTTGGTTTGATTCATTATTTCATAAGTGTAGGTACTAAAAACAGTTATCATAAGCTTAACATCACACTCTCTTGTCATCAACAGACCTAACTGGTGTTTGCACTGATATTTACTCCTGTTTGCAGCAGTTACACACAGTCACACAGTGAGTGCTCTTTGCATCTTTATAGCAGCAATATAGTGTTTATGTGCCCATTTTGGCCTTAGCAATTTAGCATGATCCCATTACTGAAAATAACTATGCAGACATGCATGAAATAATTGTAAAATATTACATAATGACAGTAACATACACTCCCAACACCCTGGTAGTCTAAATCCAAATACTTAAAACAACGTCCACCTAACGAGCAGTCGAGGTACTGTAGATTTGTATTGTGTTCATCATCCTCAATGCAACTATGTTCACTTCAAGGTAGCCTTTCTCCTCTTCTCAAGCTGTCTATCTGTCCCAGGATCTCAGCACTGCACCCCAGAGGAAGCCCCACATATTCCTGCTCACTCTTCATTAGACTTTTCAAGTAGACAAGACCTCTCTGATCCCTTGTTACTCTTCAGTCATTCACGTCCAATCAGCCCAGCTGTAGGGCACATATATCTCTGTACTTGTCAGCATCAGATTTCAACTTCTATGGGTGCACTGTGGCTGCAAAACCATGACAAAGACCCGCTAAACAAATCTTACTTGCTTTTCTTTCTGTCTTGCTTTTCACCATGGTATGCTTGCTGTGATTTTCGACAATTTCTAGAAAAATCTCCCAAAAAGGATTCATCATACTCCTCTACTTAGAAGTATAACCAGCTCGCAACATAGCAGGAATAAGAGAAGCAATGAACCTCTCACAGATATCACTTTATCTTTAATTTCTAAACCAATAAAAGATGCACACGGGACTATATATCTTCATCTAAAGTTTTGCATTGATGGTTTAAGTGACACTGCAGATTGCTGAGATGTTTCTCCTTTTGAGATTTAATATAGTGTATTAGTATGGATGCATATTAAAGTGTGAGGAAGTGAGTGGTACATTACTCAGTGAGTGAGTAATATACCAGAGGGAGACAAAGATGTGTTTTTCCAACCCTGTAAGGGGAGGTTTCTCAGTAGCAGATTTCCAGAAGCATTAAAAAATATATATTTAATAAAAGTTTAATGAACTTATAAAATTCATGTCTGGGATAAGTTTACGAGAGGAAGAGAAAATCATCTGCTTTTTAGAGCTGGATGCTACATCAAAGTAGTTTGATCTGTGTAAAAGACATGACAATAACTTTGTCTGTATTGGATACAGACAGTAATAATGTTCCAAACCCTTTGATCCCTTTGAGCATATAATCCAAGTGTTTTAATCCTTTGGTTTAAGACTCCCAACTGCTTCTGCTGGTTAAACCCAGCGATACAAGGACCACTGAATCCACATTGGAAGTCTTGTTGTCAGAACCTTTTCCAAAACTAATTGACATCTGATGTCTTGCATTGACTCTTGTAGCTCTGAATTCTAGGTAATTTCTACAAAATCGCTGTTGTCTGCAGTTAAGGGTACAAGTTAAATGTGGACGTGTCATGTTACAAATAAAAAGTCCATTGAGGTCTTTGTGTACAGATTTTGGATGTACTGTCAAGATTTTTATAATACATATACTACTGTACATTTCACCTGCCTCTTTTCTTAGGCTCAGGCCTCAAACACAACCTTCTCTTGGGATTTTGTAGATATCTCATTAATTTAGAAAAACAGAGCAGTATTTTTTCCAAAAAAACTTTTCTCAGAATTCTGAGATAATAATTTTGTTAATTCAGAAAAACAGGGCAAAATTTTTTTCCTCAAGTGAATGCATTACCCTTCCGAAATTACACTTCCGTATAATAGGTACATAAAATAAAATAAAACCAAACAATTAACCCAGTGCTGCTTTCCTGGACTCATGTCCTTTAATTTGAAGGGTAAGTCTGATAATATTCTGTATTTTTCTTTTTGCCAACAAATCTATGGAAGCCGAAAACAGCTGTGCTTGCAGTTATTATTTTTTAATGCTGTTGAGATCATGAGTTAATTATTTCATTTTCTCGAGAAAACAAGCTTTGTTATCTCAAGATAACGAGATAATCAACCCATTATCACGAGAAAACAAAAAGTCGTTTCCCCTTATTAGCTGACTTATAATGTTTATCAGAGATCAGGAGTACCATGCCAGTATGAAAACGAGCTTTGTTATCTCGAGATAACAAAATAATTAACTCGAGATCTTGAGATAACGGCATTAAAAAAGTAATTGCAAGCATGGCCGTTCTTGGCTTCCGTACAATCACATGAAAAGACCAAAACCAACAATCCTACTAACAAGTATTGCTCGTGTATCTAAGGCCTTATTCCTCTATGACATAGACTTTCATTGTTGTCCACAAACCATTAAAAACACATCAATGTGCCACACCATTGCACTGGATGACATTTTTCTTCATTGCAATGAACATGGGCACTGTACTTTATTTTAAGTCAATCCCACACACACCTTCCTGCTGCCGGAAACACTCGCTAGAGCACCAAATCCGCTGAAGAAAGTAGTTCCCAACAAGTAAATGATCTTCTTCAATTTGGGCACTAAAAACTGCAGTGCCCAGCTATTTTAGGAAATTACTTTAAAAAAAAAATGTAAGTAGTAGGAACCAATGTGCTTGAGCCTGAGAGTACTGAGAGACTGACTAACACATTGTTGGTTTTGGTCATTTCATGGGATTTGTTGACAATAAGAATAATATAGAATATGGCAAGCATTATCCTTTAAGACAGAGAAGACTAAACCCTTAAACTAAACACAGAAGGAAAAAAAAACATTTTACAGAAGGCCCTACATTAATAAATTAAATTTCAAACTAATCAGTCATATTTTGGTAATGAAGACACAGCCCTATGAGGTTTAAATGCAATAAATATAAAAATGCAGTAAATATTCAGTTAAGGTGCAGGGAAAATCATATATCACAAAGTAGTGAAATCACTATAGTTTGAGTAAATATGTTGTTATCTTAGATATTGTGCATGTGTATTGTATGTGTGTGTGTGGTCCGCCTTTCTTCTATATTTTCTTCACTTTTTCTCTCACAAAACCTTTACTTGCTCTCTGTGGTTTCAAAACTGCGATGCAAGAATAATCATTTCGAACAGATTGTCACAACAGTCTGTCTTGGAACTGCTCATTTATTAGCAAACTGTCTGAAATTGTTTTTTTTTTTCACTTTGCAAACAAGCAGCAAAGAACAGTACAGCATGTTTATCCATATTTTTTCAAATACAAACATCAAAGTATGAAATAAGCCAAAAAATGGGTGGTTGAAATACTGTATATCTTACATATTATAAACATATATTTATGTGTATGAAGACAGACATAAAGCCTTCATAAATACCTTCAGACTTTTATCTTTTGAGGTACATTTTTCATATTTCCTTATATGCTTCTTGCGGTACTTGATAAAGAAGCCTGTTCAGTGCAATCTATTTGCAGATTAGCTAAGAACCAAAAATAAAAACAGAGCAAAATAATCAGATCAATAGATCCAGTATACACTGAATACACTGCGTACACTTCATGGCTCTGTCAGTGAGATATTCTTCTTTTCTTTCAATCCCTGAGGCTGGTTGTTTGGCTGCTCTCTGTAGCGTCATTGAGAGTGCTTTCATTACCGTCACACTTGTATATACTGTCAACAATACGTGCTGCTGCTTAAAGAATGAGTTGCTTGGAGAAACACAGTGAAGAATCTTCACTAACACATGCAGTCTAGTAAAGGATGCACAAGTACCACTGCAGCACACAAAAAGGAGACCACCAGTAACATGACTCACACCTTCATTAATATAACACACTTCACAACATATTAACTTATATAGCAGCAGGTTGTTTAGAGAGAGCAAGGATTACGTGTATCATTATCATTATTAGGATTTATGGCCTTATGGAGTTTTCTTGTAAACAAACAAAAGTAATGTTCATGATGATTTCTGAGGTCTAACAAACTTGTTGAATGTATTTCCTTCCTCCTAAAACATGTGCAAACAAAAAAAAAATACTTTAATCGTGAATTGTCTACATCCATGTTTGCTACCTTGTTTCAAAACGTTTCTCGGAGCAGTACTGCCACCAACTGTCCATCAGCAGAACAGTGCGAAAACAGCGGCAGGACTGTGTATCACATCACATGCATGTGTGTCCTTGTGCATGATACAAACAAAAGAGCACTCTTAAAAACATTGCTCCATAGCGCTACTAGTGGTCAAAAACTCCACAGGGTACCTTTAAGATTTCGGCACAAACACATCATGTACTGTAGCTTGCCAAATATTGACCTAATGAATTGACAATTATTTTTAGTAATAATAGTACAAAATAACAGCAAATATACTGTTATTATAGGCCTATAATGAGTTCATACAAGGATTTCCATCAAATCTTATTTTTTACAATCATAATGATTATCTATCAAATATATGCACTCTTAAGTGTTCACTGCTCCAGTATCAGCATGAGCACTGTTCAATAGCACATCACGTGTTGAGGTAACAATGAGGTTTCAAATGTAACTGCATGTGGAAAAAGGGAACAAACCCCTACAGTTTCCAGAAAATAAAAATTTTACATCAATGCTGTACATTCTTGACACAGCTATTATGTGGCAACAACAAAATAACACTATCATTACGTGCAAATGCTGGGCCTGCTCACAGCCATGATAGTTACTCCAAAGTCACATTCTCCCACTATAGCAGAACATACTGTATGGTCGACATATTGTAGATCGAGACCTGAAGGTTTTCTGACAGTGATTTAAACACAGAAGCCATCTTCAAATGGTTCTGAAAAAACACAGAATGTGCCTTGTGTAGAGCAAAAATGGTGATTAGGCATTATATATTAATGAGCTTTGTTTCCATATTTGATTCTTTATGTGATTCTGTATGTACATATCTACTCTGCTTTCAGGTGAGGCTCTACTTTACACACTTATCCTACTACTGCCAATAAATGTAACTTTCTTTTCTTTGACATGGCAGTGTTTTAAGTGTTCAAATCCCATAATGCCCCGTGAGGAAGCAGAGAACAGGAGGGCACATGGAGGCTTTCCAAATGAGCCTGCGATCCTCTTTCCCTGCTACTGCATGTCACAGCCATCAACCCAGCACGACCAAGACATGCACTTTGACAAGAGGAAGCTTCTCACCACACTGCCATGCACTTCACCCTCGAGAGGGATGCTATTCTAATTGATATCTTCAGGATGCCTAGATAGGCCTTCATTCTTCCTGAAACATTAAAAACTTCCAGGAGTAAGAGTAATGTTCAGCGCACTCCTGAATAAAATCCTCGTCGAACTGCGCCGCCGTGCCATTGTCATTGAATCTCACAGGTATTACATCACCTGCAAAGAGCATTTGTAATAGGAGCTGGATAGGGTTACAGTATGTGAGCAACAAAAACACAATCCAAGCAATTAACGTGAAAATCTCGTCATCTGGCTAATTTCTTTACATTGTGATAAATAATGGACATTCAGATTATCTATCTCATTTTAAAGACCCTAAAAAAATTAATTCCATCCACCAATCAGGATTTAGAAACCTTTGAACCAAAATCTGATGACATGTGGTGGGTTGTTTGCTTATGGTGGCAGGCCAATGTCACTGTCAAATCCGGTCTAACTACACCCACACAGTTGTGATAAAGCAGATTATCTGAGTTTTTGAATGGCTAACTCTTAAAGTTATAATCTGTCAAATTTTCATTAAATGAAACCCAGTTTTTGAGCATTACATTTGTAATTCTGTCTCATTAATATCAGCCTCACTATTTACTGTTTGCTTTCCTAGAACTGTATCAGAGCTGTACTGCTAAGTTACTGCTAATGTAAGCCAAACATTTCCTGCTGTTTAACATTGAAAGCATTTAACAGGCAAAACACAGGTTGTGCTTTTATTGTGAAGCAGTCACAGGAAACACAATGTATTCATTACCAAGGTTGGCACTAACAATGATCGTTCATCAAAAATGCACCTACAAAACAAGACAACGGTTCTTTTTTTTGGGGGGGGGTTTATTTTTGTTTTTGGCATTTTATGGTCAGCAAATGATTTTAATTTGTGCAAGGGAGCAATAGAACAAGGAGAGGCCACAGTGAGCTGGTAGGTGAAGAGCTGTACACCTCCAACTCTTCAGCAAGGTAACCAACTTTACCATGTCCTGTCTTTGTTTGGAAAAGTACTTGCACCATGTGCAGCATGAAATCGGTGGTTGCAATTATTACTGCCCGATTTCTTTATCAAAACAATGTGAGTTTGTTTGGCTGCACTGTAAACACACACCAGTTGCTCTCCTGGTGTATTCCTGATAAAGTAGCTGGTACACTGCACTTGCTGTTATCACGGTAACCATGGGTGGGTGTCACCAAATCAACCACTGAAATCTTAAGGATTGCAACCTTAATAACAATACCTAAAGATGTTTTTTCCCCAAACTTTAACTTTGATTGTTGCTTTTTTATATACCAAGATACCAAGATTTCTGGGCCTTTAAACTCTTTGCTTATACTATTTTTTGTTATGTACACCATAATAAACATTCACAAGGGATATTCAGAATGATTCACGATGACAAATGTTGTAGAGCTTGTAAGTACATTCACTTTGAACAAATATACATGGAGTTTAATCATGTATTTTTGAGGCTTGTTTTTCATTCTCCTTGAAATGCAATACATGATTCTCCAGAAGCCTCAGATCTTTTGAAAGTGTCCATGCGCTGCACAGTCTCAGCTGCTTAAATCTGGGAAACCTTTTCCAGGTCCTCTATGATCAGGTCTTGTTCTTTGATATCCCTTCTACCAACCAAGCACCCTCCTTCCTGACATGAGGACTTCCCATTCCCCACTAACACTGATCCGACTCCACTGCCTGATCTACTGAGGGCAGGAGGCTGGGCTGGGAGCACAGCGTTCCCCCGGATCCGATAGGAGAAGGTCTTCTGGCGCTCAATGTCAGCAGTGCACAGCTGCAATTTGAAAGCAGCCTGAAAGCCTCGGCGAAAGTTCACGTTGAAGAACCCATAGATGATGGGGTTGACGCTGCTGTTGAAGAAGGCCAACCAGTGAGCTAAGGGATACATGTAGATGTTAATGAGACGATACTGGTGCTCTGTCAGGCTGGCGTAGTCGCTCAGCATCATCAGCGTCCACAGAGGAAGCCAGGATAAGATGAACAGCAGAGCCACAACCAGCAGCATCATTATCACCCGAGTCTTCTTCTTTGAAATTGTGTGACGACCCTCCATGCTTGATTTGTTGCTGCCAATGCCTTCTTCAGATGCAATTCCACTGCCCCTCATTGGAGGAATAGTGGTCTTGGAGAGGGTAAAGCCGATGCGAGCGTACATAACAACGATAAGGCTGAGAGGAGCGAGGTAGATGTTAGCAAAGAGGACGGTGGTGTAGATTTTCCGCATCTCCTGATTGGGCCAATTTTCCCGGCACCAGTAGAAAGGGCGGTTGTCGTTGTTGCGGCCGAGGACTATTCTCACCCTCTGCTCCTTTGTGACCTGGAGCATTACCCCAGAGGGACACATGATGGACACAGCCAGGACCCATATGATGACGATAATAAGCTTTGAGGTGGCGATGGTCAGCTTCTGCTTGAAAGGGTAGACAATGCAGCGGAACCTGACACAAAGGGGATTGGAGAAATGTGTAAAGGAAAAGAAGCCTCTTAGGATAAAGTGCACGCCCACACAAGCACATAATAACCAGCAATACTATTACAACCCTCACCTGTCAACAGCTATTGCCACCAGAGTGAACACAGATGCTGACACAGATATCCCTTGAACCATACCGCTTAGCTTACACACCACGCTGCCAAATGGCCATCCTGCAGAAAAGAAAAAAACTTGTTAAAAACATAAAGACAAGAAGACTGCATGAATATTTTAAATTCTAAAATCTAAAAAAGCTGAATATTTCACTATTTCTAAATCAAAACCAATACAGAAGTTAAAGGTATACAAATCATGAATTGATAACGGAATATTCTCCTTTTATAACCCAGCTTCGATTTTTAAACTTATATTCTGACCTGTTATGATGTTGTCCACCAGCGTGGTTGGCATGCAAAAGATGCCAACCAGCAGGTCACTGATGGCGAGGTTGAGAATAAACAGGTTGGTGACCGTGCGCATGTTCTTGCTGCGCAGGACGATGAAACACACCACCCCGTTGCCCACCATGCACACCAGGAAGATGAGCAGGTAGGAGACAGTAAAGACTGCAGCCACAGAGGGCTTGTGGAGGTAGAAGTCGACATAGGTGATATTCTGGTGGGTTAAAGGGTTTTCCTGCAATCTTGAGAAATTGGACGGGTTCAGGTCCTCCCAGGTAGTGTTGGGAACTAGATTCTGGGTCATGGTGATATCTGGGTGCAAGAGAGACAGAGAAATAAAGACAGGCAGAGGTATAATACATGGATAACCTATTATGTGCTCAGCATGTTAGTGCATATGTCTTGGGTTAAATATCCAATATCCTCCGTTAACAAAATCAACCAATTATGAAGTCGATCATTATTACACACATCCTCCCACTGGGAGTGTAATCCTGCAGACCAGAAGGAGGAATCAGTTGGTAATTGCATAAAACAATAGAACCTATCCAGAAATCAATAGTCCAATTTTTGTGTCTTTTCTTTATTGAGTGGGATGATTCAGTCAAGTGTATGTTCTCTCACACTCTCTAATAACAACATGCTGACCAAAATGACCAATCTGAGAGCAATGGGAAGGTGTGGTTGATAGCTTTTCGACTGGTTAGATCAATCATCCAAATCCAGCACTCTGGGGAAGGAATGAGGTCACTATTGACTTCAAACTATTGGTAAATTTTACACATCTTGATGGATTTTGGACACTTTAAGCTTTCTTTTTATTAAGCTCATGCCTTCTGCGGAACGATGACTTGAATTAAGTTTAATCCAACTTGTGTCTTCTGATTGGATGTATTCACTTCCTGCAGCTCAACAACTGCTGTGCCACTAAAGGGCTGTCAAATCAAAGGTCAGCCTTTTATGTGTGAAAATTGTTCTCAGAGCAAAGTAGGCCAGGTTTATTCAGTGATGAATATTTCATTGATGTCATGTGATGAATCAATTATTAGCATTTTAATAATGAATTCAGTTACTTTTTACAAATTACAATTAGCCCACTGTAATAACATATGAAATCTTGCAGTCTTACCTAATTTCATTTTCACACTTAAACCTAAACTGAAACCTAAACTTCTAATAAATTATAATAGAATTTGCCTTAAAAAAATAGCCGCTGAAATGTACTTATTGCTCTCTCAACCTCTCAAATTAATCTTTGGATCAAAACTGACTGTGCCAGTGTGATTCATATTCATTCAGAAACCTTCATGTTTCCCAGTCTTCAAAAATAAAATCCAAAATAAAGGACAATATTTGATTACAGCTGCACTTTCTTGCTCATACAATCATATGCATCACGCTGCTCATTGTACTGTAGCATACAGAAAACAAGAACAGAATAATATATTCTAAGTCTAGCAAACACCTGGAATTCAAACCCCCTATGAATGACAGGAGATCCGTTTGAGTTTGTCTTTAAATCAGCTGAGTTTTCCTTGAAACTCTTTGGTTCTATTGTTCTTGTAACAATTACACGGATGAATGAGAAGACGTTGGAGCTCAATTCCAAAATGCTATAAATACATCTGCGACCAAAAATCTATTCCTGGACTGACAGTATTCCTATGAGATACAGAGAAATCAGACAGTTTTTTCACTATAAGTTATTGTACTTACTCTGCTTTCAAAAGTCATGCCTGGTGGGTATTTTGTTCATATCAGTCTTTAGTGCCAAATTCAGTTCTTTATTTTTCTGAAAAGGTCTTTATTTTTAATAAATGTGCAGTCATACAGCCTTAATATCGCCACAGTTTTACTAACAAATGCAGATCTTACAATATATGCGTAATTAATTATCCCGGGTGATGGGATGGAAAGTGACAATTTCTTCCAGAGGTAGATTATCTAGGTTAAAGTCTCCCAGATAATTCCACACTAGACACTTATTTTCTTACCTTACAGGAACCAGTGTCTAAGATGTATTCCTTCCTGCTCTCCTTACAGATGGTTTATATCCGTTTGACAGAAATTTCACTCATTCAGAGGAAAAAAGCTGCGCGCTCTCATCCATATGCGTGCGTCTGCTCAGCCCACCTGCCAGGCAGAGACTGCCGTACTGCTTATAGATGACAGAGAGGAGATGAGATTCACTCGGGAGAGATGTGCTGGGCGGTGCATCTGCTGGGAGCAATCCATGTCCAGAGGCGTTGTGTGAATTGAATGTAATATTACCTAGCTTTCAGACACACCTTGCCAACAAGGTGCAAAGGCTGGGCATCTGAAGACACTCAGACACCTGTTTTCTTTGGCATCTATCAGTCAAATAGATGTTTAGGAATGTTATCATTGCTTGTCTTGGATCAACCCTCCAGTTATCAAGCATCAGTCCTCCTCACACTTGTACTGATCTTCTAAAGGTCTCACCTTTTACTCACCCCTCACACCTGAACTGCTTAAGTGGGGGAAATGTGAAGTCTAAGTAGTGCACAGAAGTCTTTGCAACTGAATCCAACTATAGTGCAGTATTTTGATTTGAGTTTAAGGTGCATGTTAGCTAAAGTATTTTTCATTAATGCAGGCTGCAGCACGTCCCACCAATTATAGAATGAAGACCAGCAAAAAAATAAAAATAAATACACACAGAATTCATGATTAATGGCACGTTTGAGAGAAAATTGACTAGTTGGTAAGAAGAGAGATGGTGGGTTGAGGGGTGAGAAGCAGAAGTGAGATTTAATCAATATCTGATAGATGCTGCAGTGAGAGGTGAGAGGATGAGGTGTGGATGGATTGAGCAGGATGATACCAGACCAATGTGGAGCAGTTTGATGAGGAGGGTGGAGGCTTGATAAGTGGATGGATGATACTTGAACCTTGAGGAGAAATAAAGATGGAACGGAAGAAGAAACAAAGCTACTAATGTGGTTGCCATACAAAATAGCTAATTTCTGTCAATGTCGGAGAAAACCCTTTAAGCTACTGTAACTGCATTAATTAATGTTTAACACGTTAAAGTGATTTTAGTATAATTCCGGTCAGAACTGTAGGGATTCTCACCTTAGTGAGAAGTAAGAGGGGGGAAACATACTGTCAGCTAGAGTTTGTATGAATTTTTGTGGCACTTTGAAAATAGAGCTTTAGGGTGTACTGAACTTTGTACTAGCTGCCACAGTAAGTTACAAGAATTGTGTTGAAAGGAATACACAGAGAGCAGCTGACAAGTTGTGATGGCAGAGTGTGTGTGACAAGGACATGTGGAATATCAAGGATGCAAAAGTAACAGGAAGCTCTCATTAAACATCATCTTAGTGTGCTCAACTTTTCCCATCTCTGCATTTTTCAGCTCAGTGTGCATTCAATTAATTAAGCTCAAACATTGTTAAATAATGCTAATTAGAAATGTTCTTTCACACACGCACACAAACAGTATAACAAACCACAAAAGTCATTCATTTCAATACATTCCAGCAAATTATTTTCTAATTATATTTTTATTTCATTTCATCTCATTAAGGGACAATTGAGAATTGATTATTCTATTATGATAGTCGTTATGAAAATTGAGGTGATGTCATTTGGAGCCAGAGTCTGCACAGTAGTGATCCACCGAGTTCCCGCCCATACACCTGCCCGAACCAATCGCGAGCACACCACAACTTGTCAATCATGACATCTCATCCCCTTTTTATAGCATTAAATAAGTAATTAAAACCAAACTTATCAGAAAAACGAACACTTGAACAAACATCAGCGTGATAAGAACTACCTAAAATGACAGAAACCATCTTTGGGAAAAAATGTTTTGACCTGTACTTTCACTTTTCAGTTTGGCCCATGTCCCATCCGCTAAAATGGAGGAGGCGGGGTTTATGACCTATACTGCAGCCGGCCACCAGGGGGCGATCCAGATGTTTTGGCTTCACTTTAGGGGAGCTGTCATGTCATCCAACATTATATACAGTCTATGGGCACAGCAGTGCTTTGCTAAAGCTAAATGCTAACATCAGCCTGCAAACATGCATGAACTTAAGCATTGAACAAATTAAAAATTTGACCTGATGATGGCGGTAGATGAAAAGTCAGGGATCCTGAGGGGGACATGAATGTCTGTACCATATTTCATGGTGTTCCATGCAGTAGCCTAGTTGAGAAATTTCACATAAAACCACAAATGTAAACCTCATGGTGGCGCTAGAGGAAAAGTCAGGGGGAATAGCATTTAGGATTCATCCTCTGGGGACCATGAATGTCTTTACAAAATTTCATGGCAGTCCATCCAATAGTTGTTGACATTTTTCATTTCATCCAGACATTTTGTCTGGACCAAAGTGGTTCCCCCCCAGACTGACTTTGCCATCCATAGAGCTACGCTACTAGCGTGGCTAACAACAGATAACAAAACTAAAGTAAAGCTTTGAAAATGGCTAAAAACCTGGTAAATGGTGCATTCAGCTGGCCCTTTTATTTCTCTGACAAATTTGCAAAAGTGTTGTGTAGCAACAAAGTGCACGTGCTCGTTTGGCTTCTTGGTTTCTCCTTTACAGAGATAGATTACTCTGGAATTCCTTTCAGTGTTATTTGGAAGTGTGAATGAAGTATCTAAAATTATTTAAATGTAAGTAAAATAAAACAAAAATATCAAGCTGGAATTGTCAATTAAGGGATTAAACAACCCCATTCCTCCTCTCCTTCCCCAAGGCTATTGGCCAATCACATTTTCTAACTGTGCTCTTTATTTCTTGCATGGCTGTCTGCACTCATCCCTCCAGGCTACATTTCTGCTCGTTGCCCTATAATATCTGTCCCCGGGCCCTCGTTAAAAAATGCTGAAGTCCCATATGTCGTTTGCAAATCATCATTTCATTTCACCTGACTGACCTCTGCAGGAGTTTGATCAATGCTGGGTCCCTCCATATTTATCAGCAGTGTGTTGAACAAAACATTTTTCATGTGTCTTGTGTTTTTTGTATAATCACTGAAAAAGTACAACTTGATTATGTGATACAGTATGCCAGAAAAGATAATTTATTCAGTTTGTCTGGCCTTAGGTGTAAATCTACAAAAAAAAAAAAGATAAAGAGACGAAATAAATTCCAAAACTCACAGGCAGATATGAGGGGATTTGAAAACACGAGTAATTAGCATTCTCTTCTTCTGCTTTCTGCTATAACTTTGACAGCAGCATTTGAAAAAGTTCTAGCTGAGCTACTGTAATTTTATGGAAATGGGAAAGGAGTTCATCACCCTGCCGCTGATGAAAAAACAAAAACAAGCATTAGCCTTTCTGTGCCATCTGGAGAGAGAAATGTACAACCTTTTTCTATACTTCTGAGGTGAAAGAGAGCAGTTTTGTTACGCTTGTAATGGGATTTTCAAAATGAATGTCAAAGTCAAAGCCTAAATCATATACAGACAGTCATCATCTGCCCATTTGCACACCTTGCAATGGAATAAAACCTACTAAAATTAGTTTTATTTGTATTGTAAAATGCATAGCCTTGTTTCATAGCTTGAAAAACTGTAGCCCAGCACTAATGTATATGCCAGCTGGAACTGGATGTACTTGAAACTGAAAATACATACAGTTTCTGTGGTACAGTAACTACATAGGTATCTTTTTAGGAAATTTTCCTTACTGCTTTATTCAGACGTGAAGAGACATTTACAGAAAGAGCCAGGTGCGCAAGAGGGAGCAGTGACACTGCTGGTAAACAGAGATGAAATGAAAAGTTGAATGCTGTCAAGGAAGAAGAGTGTGTTGTGTTCTCTCACAGGCTGCATGAGTAATGTATTTTAAAAAACTTATTTTGTAATAAAGGACTTCTTTTCTTCTTTTACAGAGCCTACTTTGGCCACAAAAGTGAAATTAAAATAGATGAAATGATGATGATTAAAATAAAAATACTCAATAAATAAATATGGCCGTGACTGACAATGACACTGCAACTACAATCTAATATTTAAACAGAGGTGGAGATGTATGATGCATTGTACAAGTCTCCTCTTAATAAAAGAGCACAGAAGATATACTTTAAGTATAAAACACATTCATTATGCACAATGCCCCCTTTTAGAGTGTTATATTATTATATTGTTTGAAAAATCTAAATCTGTAAAGTAACCAGTAACTCTAGCTGTAAATGTAGTAAAAAGTACAACAGTATAGGATTCAAAAAATTAATTACAGGCCTCATGAGTCGAAAAGAAAATAGTTGCAGCACGCTTTTGTGCTCCGTTTACCTCATTATTTAATTGTCTACCAAAAGTCCCACTCCTCATCTTATTAGCTCCCCTCTGGGAACTAATTGTAACACGTTTTTTTTTTTCACACTGCATCCTCTGCTTTATTTGGACTGCACATACATACATTTGGCAAAGCTTTTGTTTTCTTTTACATGTTGTACTGAGAGCACAATTACATAGCATCCTTGTCGTCATCAGATCACACTTTGATCGCAGTTTGTGCTGCGGACCGTCATCACGACGCCGTCAAACATCGCTCCTAAAACACTTTTGTACCTTGCATGAGCGTTAGAACAGAGAATTCATAATTAATAGACACAAGCCACCATCAAGTGCAGAATAAGTGGCAGAGAGCGGCCAAATTAAATCGCATATATAGATTGGTTTTATTAACTGTGACACTGATCATAACTAATCCCTGACTGCCTTGGCTGGAAAAGATAAAGTTTTATTTAGAAAACTGTAACAGACAATCACAGGACATTGTCTTGAAGCTTGGAGACTGTGTCATGGGAGGTATGTACAGTCTGTGTTGAGAGCCAGCGGGGGCACTGTCAGTTTATGAAGGGTGTTAAAGCTGGGTGAAGGGAAGATGCTACTGAACAGAACATCTATTTCTACCCATGGCATAAGTCGATTGTTTTGCCAGACTTACAGATTTCACATCTTAAAATTTAAGTGAATTTCTTCTTGTAATATTTGATTTAAGTTGTTTATCGCACACAATTTCTGCTGAGATATTTGATTTAATGCTAATAATGTGGTTCTCTCTCTTTGCAAAGCTTAAACCACACACTAATACCAAACATCAACCGAGAAATGTCAGTAAATAAAAGTGCTCCTCTGTCTTTAGGTCTCTCACTAGTACTTCAGCCTACCCACTATGGTTAGAACCTCACATATACAGTAAGTATCTTGCATTTTTTGCATCTGTATTTGTGTATCTTGCATACAGAGCTGTCCGAGACAGGAAACCTAGGTACCACATTCTAATAATACACCATTACCTCAGGGGTGTCAAACTCATTTTAGTTCATGGGCCACATACAGCCCAATTTCATCTCAAGTGGGCCGGACCAGTAAAACCACTGCATAATAACCTATAAATAATAATATACCTCCAGATTCTTCCCTTTCTTTTATGTCAAGAAGTACATTCTGAAAATGGTCACAATTAATTAACAATACATGTACAAAACAGATGATGAACAGCCTGAGACGTCTTAAGAAAAATAAGTGCAATCTCAACAATATGTCTCCTGTCATTATGTGCATTACAGTTTACAGATCACAGTGGACCTTCAGAGGCACAAAACACTCTGTGTCCTCTTTTCTCCTCTTTGACCAAGACATTTTCCACCGGCGGCTCCTGCATGAACAGCAGCCTTTGCTTGACGGTGTTGGGCCACGTACAGTGTATATAAGCACCTGGGAGAAGTCAGCCTTCAGGGCTTTCTGCCAGCAAGGCTTTGAGCCTGCTGCTCTTATTAGGAACAGCAGTGCGTTTTATTGAAAAATGGGAACGAATGACTTCTCTGCTGTTTTCACACTTTGCAAAGTCATCTAGTGGGCCGGATTGGACCCTCTGGCGGGCCGGTTCTGGCCCGCGGGCCGTAAGTTTGACACCCCTGCCTTACCTGGACCAAGATCCTTTTTATTAACTTATTTACAACTGCGGTCTTGATTGATTAAAAACCCTTTAAGGGCTTGCTTACTTTTTAAATTCCAGACTTAATGGATTATTAGAAAACTAATCTATAAAGCATTTGTAAATGATTTACAAACATCAATAAAGCCATTAGTTACAGCTTATAAACCCTTTATAAAGGGGTGACTTATTAGATTAGTCCATGCATGTGAAATTAAATTAAAGTTCGAAACTGATCCAAATCTTACCCTATCATTAGTGATTATTTTGCAGATAAACCTAGTAACCCCCGCCACCCTAGAAACAAGAAAAAAGAACAAAAGGAACGGAGCCATCAGATCCGGCTCCCTTCAAAGAGACGTAATTCCTATCAATACTACTGAGTCTTTTTATTGAGTATGTAAATTATATAATTTAATCACAAATACAGAGCTCCAGTGTCTTTATAGTGAGGCAGCAAAGAGTTATTTGCTTCAACATGCATCTTCAAAAAGGTAGTAGGTCTTGCATATTACATATTAAAACACCTTTTAGAGTAATGCAATTCAATACAACACAGTTGCCTTTTTGAAGAGAGTCACTACTTCCCCCTCGAGCCAAAATATAATGCAGCTTGGGCTTAAACATGTGAAGGAGCAACCAGTACATATATTTACAGTGTATTTGCTATATTTACTTTTGTTTACATAGTTAAATATTAAAGTTCAACAGAATGTGATGTTAAATATGTTGGATTTATTCCACTTGTGAGAACTGTCTCCTGTTAGGCTATGTGATGAACAGATGCAGAGGTTCAGGATGTTTTTATGGACACTCGGGTTAGTCAGTCAGATAATCCCCTTTCCTGAGCTGTGAGGTTCACACCATCACTCATATTCAGTCACTCGGGCAACGGCTGTAATATCCAATAACATTAACCCAAGAGGACGTCGGGGGGGAAAAACAGTGATGTTCTCTCTCACACCAGAGGAGTTAATTATTAGGCCTACCCCTTTTTTTCCTCTTGGCAATGACAAAAACACAGTGACTCATGGTAATGAGCCAATTAGTTTCATTACAGCCGACTCATCCTGTGATCGTGGCAACTATGGCAGCCTTCCTTTCTTATCTTTGCTGCGAGATTGAGCACAAGATATTTGCGGTTGCAACCCTATTGTTGTGGCACTTTGTGACACCTTAACTGACATGTACGCTTGAATAAAATGGATATTCAGAAGTAACCCCTCTGTATGTAGTGCTGATTGTTTCAAGCTCTCAGTCATTTGAAAACCCATCCTTTGGAAGCTCCATGGTCCAAACTCTTATCATAATGACTTTAAAAAAAACACACACATCTATGCATTTAAGAATCATTTGGGCCGTTTTATTGTGCTCATTCAAAACACTACTCCATAAAAAACCCCACAGACATCCTTCTGAGTAACCTATGGTTACTGAGTACATAAGATGCTTGTATAAAATTGGTTTCAGAGTTAGAACATCAAAAATATTACATTAATTATGGACTCACCAAAACCAGAAAGTCAAGATATACAGATCACAGAACAAAGTGGAAGACCATGTGGTTTTTTGATTTTTGGTTCAATGCAGCTTTAACAGTCTTGAGATTCACATCTTGCCAGCATATCGATGTGAGTGTGAAAGCATTAATTAAAGGCCTTATTTGTATGCACATTTCAAATGACAGAAATGTCTTACATTCAGATATGCATTAATATCCTGAATATTGACTGAATCCGTTACAGTGTATACTTAAATCAGCATTAGAAGCATGATCAAGCCATTTGAATAATACAGGAAAATTGAAGACGCTCATCAAACTGTCACTAAATGGAATTTAGATAATGATGCATTGAAGATAGTGATTGAAGTGAAGCTGTTACATAAAAACTTTTACCTTGTACACTATAAAGCAGTAGTTCTTCCAGGATTGGAAGTCACATTGCATTGCCTCACAGTGATTGATTGTTAATTTGCATTTTTTTTTAAAACAAAAAAAAACAATACACAAACATTACATAATTTAAAAACATATTACTTGGAGATTGAAAGTGTATCACATTAACATCTTTTAAAATATGATCACATTTTAAAAGGAAAACTCAACTCAAATGGTGTTTTAGGGTTCAGTTCATGGTCAAGCGTGTGATAACATTAAACTGCATTCATTCAGATGGGTTAAGAAGGACAAGCCTTCACTTTTTCCCCAACTTCAGTACATGAAACACCACAAACATGATGTTTTATTGATATCATTTCATTGTCAGATAATGCAGTTTTAGGTATTACTTTCCCTGTATTTGTAGAGATACTTAAAATAATAATTTAAAAATGTTTGGGATGAAAAAACCTAAAATGTAATTTTGTTGGAATTTAACAAAATTTAAAAACACTGCACAAATTGTACATAATCATTTCATATTGACAAACGAGAAAAAGAAAAATACAATATCTTAAGTGTCACGGAGCAAAAAGGAACTCGAAGTGAAGATTCAGAGATCCTATGCAGTGCCAGTCATGTTTGATCACAAATAATTGCACCCCAGATGTTTTTAATATATAATGCCTGCCACCTACAGATTAATAAGAGGTAGAGCTACATACAGGTTTAATACATCCATATCTCCCTAAAACAGGGAAAAGACAGCCGAGTGGATACAGACCACAGAAAGAATATCTTCAAATTTGCACAAATGGGGAAGTTAAATAGTAAAGCCATACTTAAGATTCCAACAGCAAATTATTTTGCTGAGAGTTTAAATATAATAAATATAGAAAAAAGGGGAAAAAGGAAGATTAGGAAACAAAAGTAGAAGTTCCAGTCTGTATGGTGTTGAACCATTTACTTCCTACCATACTGAAACAAACATGGTATTCTTACATTATCTTCTGGATGTGTTTTATGAATATACAGCCTTGGGTGGATGCTTGATAAATAATGAATATATGCCCATAAATACATTATTAATGTCTGCTCATGACTGTGTACAGATGACCTTTTTGTAGCCCTTTTGTTCATAACAAGGACGACTTCTCATGTGTAACCCCCTGTGCTCGCCTCCAAATGCAGTACCTCCACTATGTTTTAATCTTAAGATTCCAGTAGTTATGTCTTAAAACTCTAAAAAGAACATTAAAAAATAACTACTTTATAAAAACAGTACTTTAAGAAGAGAGGCTGGTTATGTTTTTTTTGTTGTTTTTTTTGTTATTTGGAAATGATCTATAAAAAAAAACTGTGGAGAACTCCTCCTGTTATGTACAGAGTAGAATAAAAACTGTTGTGGATGCTATCTGTACTCCACAAACCTACTGTACCCTGGACATCTTTTATGATAAAACATCTCTAGCTGGATGCTCAATATAAATTATTAGCATACACATTAACAAGATATTAATGTCCCATAAAAACTGCATACAGATGACCCTTTTGTTTTCTGCAAGAACGTGCTCAAATGTATCCTGTGTCAGCCCTCATTAACATTCAGTACCACCAAAGTGTTTCAATTTTAAGACAAATACTTCCAGCCATTCTGATTTAAATCCTCACACGAGGAATATTAAAAATACCATTGCAAAGTGGTAGTATAGTACAAATGAGGATGGTTATGTTTGCTATGTTGTGCCGTTTCTTTGGATAATTCATTCACAGATCTTTTTCAGAGCCCTTCTTCCAGAAGAAACTGTTATCCTCAGAGTCCCTCTTTATTTGAATGTGAGGCAAATCTTTCGAGTATGAACCTCTGTCAAGACTGAAAGAGGAAGAGATATAGAGTAATATAAATATGGCGTTGTATGAACTCAAAATCATACAGTATGAATGACTTTTGCATTTCCCTTCAGAGAAAATATGTGATGCGAAAGCTGCTACTCACTCACTCGGCCACTGTGGGAGACACAAAGTAGCGCTCAGCATGGCGAATGCGGGTTAAGGAAAGCCTCGGATTGATCTCCTGAGGGGAAAAGAAAAACAAAAAACATTTTAAAAACATACTTCACAAAACACTCTGCAATTTCACAATGGACAAGCAGAAAACAAGGCAAGCACAGCAAGGCTAAACCCCAAGCAAAACAGGCAGGTTAGAGCAGTTTTCAAGAATCGTCAGAAAAACATATTGATCTTTTAAAGTGTTAAATTTGTTAGTGCAAGACGGCTAGTGTGACAGGATAAAATGTGAGCATGAAGCCTTTAAAAGCAAAGTTCGAGCAGCCCTTGAAAGCTATGGCAAAGCAAACCCTGGCTAGTACTCACTATCCAAAGATTTATCACCCAACATGGGCTCCTGCTCCATCATATCCATAGAGATTTTTATAGTGGGGATATTTTCATGGTAGGGGTAGTCGGACTGTGGGAGGAGGGAGGGAGAACATTAACACTTACAGACTTTAAGGTGAGGATCTACAGGAGGCTGTAGACAATCACATGACAACAATGGATTTTGGTATACATTATCTACAAATACAGGCTATTTAAATATTTAGTTTGAAAGAATACTTACAAATTCAATTTCGCTGTCAATGCTTGCCTTCTTCTTGTTTTTCTTTTTCTTCTCATCCTCCTTCTTCTTTTTGTCTTTCTCTGGGATGACATCGTCCAGGTAGCTGAGGTCATGTTGGGAGAACACGTAGTCCATCGCCTTACGAACAGCCACCAATGCCAAGATCTGTAGACAAAGACACAGTTTGATTAGCTTTCATTCCCAGATAGAGATCTGTGTGTTTGTGAGTCAGCTGATTTCTCACCATGACGGGGAAGATGATGGCAGCCACAGTAGACTTGAGGATCCAGAGGAGGGCCAAACACAGGCCCTGGATGAAGGTGAAGAGGTGGATGCGCCTCTGGGGGACGTGCCGCAGGTAGATCAGATCCGGCTGGTGCTTGGCCGGCATCAGGAGCAGCTGCAGACGGTCCATGAACTGAAACAAGCAAACAGGTCAGTTAGGTCAGGAGAATGGATATGCTGCAGTCAGAAGTTTAACAATACTTTGATTTGTTAGCAGCAGTCCTTGGCAGTAACATGTTAGAAATGCTTCAGAGTAATGCAGTTACTAATCCCAGTAACGCTCCGTTACTTCAACATTTTGGGGGTCAGCTTGTTTGCGATCTTAGCAGTTTGATGGAAGGTTAATATCTCTGTGCGTTCAGAGGACAGACTGCTGCGGGACACGTTAGCATGGCACAGGGGCTGGAAGTGTGTGGAGGCAATTAAGCTCTACCAAGCTGCTACTTAGCCACCTGTAGCAATGCTTGCATTTGATTGGTGAGCCTACATTGGGGTAGGTTTTGTTGGAGGGAATTGGAAGGATTTCGTGTATTAAATAGCAAAGTGGGGCGTGTGGAGGTTTTAGAGTTGTTTAAAGACACCTTTGACGGAGCTAGGCTGAATATTGTAATGAAACAAAAGTAAAGTAACAAGTAAAATAACACTGGTTAGCAGACACTGAACAGGTCAGACTCACTCACCTGGACACCATTGAGTGACGCCACACCCATGTAGAGGAACACACCGTAGAGCACAGGCATGGGAATGAACTGAAGGACACAGAGCACAATGAAAAGTTATTAATGCGATATGTGACTGGCTGTAGTAACATCAATTTAGGTTAAATAAAACATGACTTTAAGAGGTTAAAGTGATGTTAGAACTCTCTTCATACAGGTAATGAGAAGGTTTACTTTAAGCATTATATTGCTTGGTTTAAAAATAGTGCACAAGCAGCTTTTCTAAGAATGTTCTTTTAGTAGACACATGAGTGTGACCACTCGCTTGGCTGCCATTGGTGCAGGTTTGGTAACTACTTGCACTGTATTAGCCATGGGACTGGGAAAGCAGTGGGGGGGGGGGCACACTACAATCTGGCAAACAGATGACTTATTGAAACAGCATAAGTCCGAATTTATACTAAACATTTTGCATTTTTCCCAAAGTCACTATAGTACACTAGACAAGGAGCCAGTCTGGAAAGGAATGTATTCACGGGACCAGAAGCACAGTATTCAAAAATGTCCACAAGGGGGAGTGCCAGCTCCAACAATCTCCTTTCACTGACTTCACATTTTTTGTTTGGCAGTTTAATGTGGGAATGGAAACTCGAGAAGGCACTCCGCAGCAATTGGAGCTTAAGCCCTGATGAACATGCTTATTTCACATCGCATTACTTCAACTATGGGAGCTCCTAATCGGATGAATAAAAGAATTTGAAATTATTTTAAATTTGAGAGGGGTAACAGGACTTTGTCCTAAAAGAGGTGGACAGTAATCCATATTTCCATGGAAGAATTAAGAAGTTAAGAGCACTACCTTGAGGATAGGGGCCATGAAGACAGAGAGTCCTGTCAGGAGGAACACAAAGATACCGGTGACTCTTTGCTCCCTGGGTTGGTGGGAAAAAAAGAGGAAAAACACAGGATTAATCAATAACCCTCACAGGCATGAAAGGCAGACGATAACATTTTTCATGATCTTCTCACCCACAAACTTCCTTCAAGTTTCCTTTTCACTGATGTTTTTCAGTTAAGCCACTCTCTGGAGTACTACACTGAGTATATGTATATATAGGGCTCTCCATATATTTCTTTTTTCTCTCTTTTTTGTGTTCTTCCGTTTCTCTCCTTCCTGACTGCTTGATTCCTGATCGATTACGTGGGGCTGCTTTTTTCTGACTCCCCCCCCCTTCTCTTATTGTTGGAGAATAACTGTCTCTGTGTACAATGTTTTCATGTCCAAAACAACCCCAAAAAAGGGTTCTGCATTGACGATTTATTTTATGGTAAATCATGGGAGTATAGCAGGAGGAAACAAGACTTGTCCACTTGTACACATTTTCAAATTGATGAGCATATAATTTATATGAGTGCTTATAAACTTTTGGTATGGACTTTACACACAGCATTACGGCCCATAGTCCAAAAAACTCTAGTTAATCTGCCTTCTAGCCACCTGCTGAGAGGTTTATTTACACCTGGGAACCCAAATTAAATGTAATTAACTACCTGGCACTGTCAAAAGCCAACAATGCTCTGGGAAAATAGAGAAAGGAGTAGAAACCTTTGCACTGGACCATCATGTAAGAAACAATTTAATTCTTAAATGACGTCAACACCGAGTCCAGCAGCTGCGTTAACTCACCTCACACCCAGGAATTTGGGCTGCTCCCCAGGGGCCGACGTCTCTGTCTCCATTTTCAAGGAGTCAATGTGAGCGATGGAGATGACAGTGGCAGCCACGTACCACGGCAGGCCCATGAAAGAGCAGATGATCATCAGGATGGCCACCAAGAACAGATCCAAGTGATAGCCTGCCCCTTTCTGAAAGGAGACATGAGGAAAGGGAGCAGAAGAATCAGTTTGTCAAGAGGAGAGATTCTCACAGTGAACCAAAGTATACAGATGAAGTATGCATCAAGAGGCAGTTTTTAACAAGAGGATTTCTCCAGGCATCAAATTGATCTTGTGACCTTGTGGAGCACACAAATGTATACCAATAGAAAGCAGGGCCATAGCTACCATAGAGGACCTCAATAAAGTTTTACTGAACTTAATGAGAAGACGTTTACCATCTACAATTATACACAAATAATACAAATACATTTGACTGTTTCAGGTCAAAAAGATGCATTTAAAATGAAGGGATTTTGCATTTTCCCACCAAGAACTCTCCACCATTTGAAAGGCTTTGAAACAGCCAGTTAAATGAATATAGAAAATTTTTCTGTACAGTTTTATCCTTGAATCCTAGAATTTTTAAAATTATTGATGATGATTAAAACATTGAGGTGGTGCACCAACCTTGAGTTTGTGCTCTTTCCTGTTGACAATCACAGCAGTGATCTGCTGGTCCATAAATATCAGAATGGTGACCAACAGAGCGGGGAGTGCGGCGGCCAGGTACACCCACCAAGGGTTCCCTCCAAAAGGAGGAATAAACCAGCCCCTCAGTGGACTCGTGGGCTAGATGAAAATAAGAAGAAGAACGAGACTGTTGAAGTGACCTGGACACCATTACATGGAGACACCTGACTAGTGTGTCATTTTATTTCTGCGTGCAAACAGATCTCTTAGACATGGATCTCAAATAGAACAGGGAAAAAAAGCCTAATTCGAAGTGGTTACTCCACGTTCAGAAAGTCTTAACACTGAACAGAGTTTGAAATTACTGGTGCCTCATTACATGACAAATCTGTGAATGAAGACTTTGTGGTCAAACAAAGCCAGCTTTGTACTTGCAACTGTAAGATCCTCTGTGTTCTCACATCAGCTATAATCAGGTTGTTATTTGATGCAGGTATCCACTCCTCTACCCCATCATTCCCTTAACACCAGCAGAGGAACATTTGAGCTTAGTAATCTCCAAGACTGACTGTGTCTTACTTTTCAGGTGATATGTATCGCTTACAGAGCAAACTACAATGAAAACATTATACTTGGATTTTAGCTTTCTAGCAGAAACATGGATCATTATCAGTGTAATCAGAGGAAACTGCACCTGGCTGGCCGTTGTCATTTAGTGCAATAATTTCAAAACACACAATGAAATAGTGACTAGTTTTATTTGTGAATGTACATCACTTTTCTATTACAAGTACTTCTTCCATGTGCGGTATGTACCTTGAATTCACTCGGCACAATGAGCTTAGGAGTGTTCACACCGACAAAGGCGTCCACGCCGCAGAAGAGAAGAATGGCCAAGATGATTGCAAAGTCACTGATGAGCTTCCTCACCTAGAAGAAGGAGGAAACATTTACAGCAGGTTTGACAGTGGTTTTTTTTTAGCCTGTGGCAGTATAAACTACTGGCTCACTGGATATTACCTTTTCGGTATCTGGTGATTTACCAGACAAGTGCCGTTACCGATTTCAATAAAATGTAAATTAAGTAACAATAATTTATGGATCTCAGCTTGAGCCTCATGTCATCTTTACATCAAACACTGTTAGTGTGAAATCTGACCTTCCCACAGTGTCACTTGAGCTTGTTGACTATGTTCGCAGGGCCTGAATTGAAAAAAACTGCTACACATCCATTGATGGGTGCTATCACTCACCGTGGTGGGGAAGAAGCGGCTCGTCTTGAACGCCTTAAGTGCCATGGAGCAGGCGTAAGTCCCAAAGAACAAGATGAAGGACATCAGGGTGATGTCAGGCACGTAGCCACAGGCCTCTCCGACCAGGTGTCCTCCATACTTCAGACACTGATTCCTGGTCAGGGACGCCCAGGTGGCATTCACTGGCTGGAGAGACAAGAACAAAGACGTTCTTTTAACCAACAAGCAACAATATTTTGAGAAAAACAGCTCTATGCTATAGTTTTTAAATTCTGAATCCATGCTACTAAATCGAAAGCAAGGACACTACATTACATTACATACCAGATCAGTACTGTTTGTCCAGGCAGAGAAATCAAGGAGTTCTGATGAGTTGCCTAGTAAAGAGAAACAATGATATCTAATCACCAAAAAATGAGAATACTCCCGTCACTTCCACTATCACAGTTTGCCATTTTGGATCTGTGTCAACATCTCTCTTCTGACCAATCCTTCAAAGTCACTCGCGACACAGAAACTGATAGGGCTGTTGAGAAAGTAAACAGTGGCATCTACAGGTCGACACATACTAGTATCATTTGTTATCTCCACTGTAAACACGGCAAAAATAAGCTGAAAGCTTTGTTTATCATACAATAGTAACATCACTGCCAATAGGGAAAAAAACAAATATGACTGTTCAGCTTTCACTGTCTGGCATCATTGGTGATACTGAGATTCTGATGGCGCCCTGAAACAATCAACAATGAGGAGTTTTTAGGCAAAGGATTACTGAGTGGTGGTATCAGACACCGATGTTAATGGCTACAGTGAATCCACTCATGTAATCTGTCTTTACGTGGCCAATCCAGCAATTTCTCTTAATCTTCTGCAGACAACATGAAGACAACGTACCAGGCATGCAGCGGCAGTCGTATTGAGTGACGAGGTTGGGATCGTATTCTGTGTTAATCGGGTTGTGGTGGCCGAGCTTTATCATCTTTTTGAAAGCGTCGTAGATGAAGATAAAGCTGATGAGCGCAGAGAAGCCTTCCTCTGTGAATCGCGTGAAGTACTGCACCAGGAAGCTGGCGTCTGTGGCGACCAGCACCAGACAGAATATAGCCGACCACAGGCCGATCCACAGCCGGAACTCAAGGTAGTCGAACCCGTTGTCTCTGAGGAGAAGGACAGATTTGGCAAGGAGGGAGTGGTTAATTGTGTACAAGTGTATTCCTGTACCTTCATATTTCATTTCCAGACAATTATAATCCATCCAGGAATTCACTGGATTTCAGTCACTCCTGTCTAACCAGAATTCTGTGGAAGTTTAGGCTTCCTAGAAGTGTTTTGCAACCAGAGTTGTCAACAGGTTTTTCTCTATGAGGAAAATATGCACCTGTGGTATACGTATCCAACAGCTGTAGACAAGGCTAGCAGCTGCAATGGACTCAGTAACTGTTCAACTTGAGGCATGGAAACATTTGGAGGACACAGACGCGACAACATTCTTCACTCACAGTGTAAAAGTAAATGAGAGTGAATTATTAATAATGGAACATAATCAACGTGGTGTTTGGTAATGCTAGAAGTCTCACTCTGGGAGAGGAAGAGAGTACAGTGGAAGGAGGAGGGAGAAGTCAGCATTTAACAACCTTTAATGCCTATCAGGTATTGTGAAATTACATGTTAAATCTGCACAATAACTGCTTCCCAGAGGTGAAATAGGTGGATTGTAAATGTACTAACAGATAAACAAGTTAGCGGATACTCATTTCAAAATGTCACAGAATACATTTCCCCACATAGATAGTGCTACTACAGGAGGTAATGTCTGTTGTTGAATGCTCTTTATTACACTTTCTCCTACATCTGGTTCTACACAAGGGTGTGTGTGGTGCTGGTCTTGTCCCTGAGTCAATCAGGATAGGAAGTTGACGGCAAAAACACAAAAATTCATATTCAGCTGGCAACTGTGTCTGCCAAGAGATTTGCAGTAAGCACAGAAAGTTCCAGTGAGATACTGTTAAAATAAACAAACCTTAAAGCAAAGCTGCCAGCTGACTATAAATGTGAATTATCTGTATTCCTTATGCTTTCATTCTTATTTTATTTGCAAGGATAGCATCTCTGTCAACACACAAACAACATCTGTCCTTTGGGAATGGACAACAATCTGTAAATATCTCCCAGGCTACTGCTTACTGTTTTTGAACTCCATTTCACCCTGAATGAGTTTGATCAGTAACTACTCACTTGCTGAAGTTGAAGAGGAGTCTTTCGAAGACCAGCACTGGGCCTGTGCTGCTGAGAATAGTCAGGGGCTGACCAGCCAGCAGACAGAACACTGCTCCCGTCAGTGCCGTACCCAGGAAACTTTCCAACACTCCCTGCAACACAGCACACACAGAAAAACACACACACAGACTTTACACACAGCTCATGGAGCATGTTAGGCCTAGAAAATACACAGAAGAGATGAGACGGCACATTCATACATTGAGCATGACTGCATATTAACTATCCTGGAAAGAAATTCTACAACAGACACATTATTTTATCAGTATCAAGCATATTTTTCAATTTTATATCTGCAACTCTTTCTGAGCCTCGAAACATCAATACCATGATTTTGCCAACTCAGCTGGAAGCTTTGTTTTCACTATACACACACACCACACAGCTGCAAGGCTGGCCCATCAGGACAGGCCTGTTTAATTTCCAGCCATGTCTGTTTTATACAAGCCCAATGCTACACAGATACAGTAAAGAGAGGAGTTAATTGACAACTAGGCTGCATTACTGAGAAAGGTCAGGTGAGAGCAGGGATTCCCTCTGCTGTGCTCAGAGTGGAAAAGACTGAGGAGCTCTGGTGGTGGTGGTGTGTGTGTGTGTGTGTGTGTGTGTGTGTGTGTGTGTGTGTGTGTGTGTGTGTGTGTGTGTGTGTGTGTGTGTGTGTAGCCTCGTCATGCAGTCATGACAAGGCTACAGTGGCTGAGTAATCTGGATCTGTGGTTATTTACAGCCTGGGCAAATCCCTGAGGCCGGTGCTGTGCAGGTCTGCTAGGATGCAGCTCTGTGCCAGGAGGCGGGGCCAAAGCCATGTACCTCAGTGATTGGACAACCTTGCGCACCCAGCTATCAGGGGCACCAGGATGGATGCCGCAGTGTATGCCATCATACCACGATTGTACAACTCTTCCATATGCGGTCCTGTCAGCAGCAGGTACAACAGATGGATGCAGAATGAGCCTTTGAGCTCCAAATTAGCATGGCTTATCAGCAACTCCTTTTGTTGTTCAATAGTTGAATCTCATGCCTTACAGTGCTCTTGTGAACCATATTCCAATTTGGATACATTAGAAAAAGCTAAATGTGCTATGTGATTGAAAAGAAGAGGAAAGGAGTACATGTAGAGACATGACACACACTCATTTAGTACTGAAACATTATAGCTTTGCATGGACATGTACATTAGAGCTAATTTACCAGTGCTTATCAGCTCTTTAACCTAGTTACTTACACACTTTCACACAACCTACTTTAGTATTAGAGTCTATCTGGAAATGATGACATAACAAGCTTCAGGCTGCTTCATTTTAACTAAGTACATCGTCTTTTTAGTCTCAGAGGGGAAGTGCTGTGTTAACTGTTCATTTATGACTAGGGCTCTCCAACACTTTTACACATGACGTTCATTTACTTAAGGCTTAACAGAAAACCTGTGTAACAAGCTGGCGGTGTGGCCATTTAGGAGTCAGGGTGGGTCTAATGAATGACAATATCCAGTTGTATTATGGGAAATGTAGGATCAAGCTTGACTTATACTAGGGAGGAAAAGTCGGCCTCGGCTGCTTTGATTATAATCATTCTTTTTAAAAATCGGTCTCTTGTGAGTCCCCCAACTTTGAAAAAGTGCAATTCAAATCACTGGAGTATCCCGTTAGTTCTTTCTTTTTTTTTTTTTAAATAGGTTATGCCTCATTTGACATTTACAGACAATTATAGTATAGAACCACATGGCCTGCATTCTTTGACAATTTTAGTCAAAGAAAAAGGTGCCATCTTGACATACCGGTATCCAGTCACAACTACTGTCAACTACTGCAGCGTGGAGCTTTCCCTTTGAACGTGTGTGAACCTCACATGTTGTAGATATAGTAAAAACCAAATACCACAATGAAAAGGGGGTGGAGGGGTTACCTGCATGTTTTCTGTAGCATCACCAAGTAAACCTCCAAATGTGATCGCATTGGTGACTGTGCCCAGATAGATGAACAAGATGGTCGACAGAGACTGGATATGTAGCGCGTCATAGAAGTCGCTGGCAAAAAATGGCAGCTTCCGCTTGATATCCAGGACAAGACCTCCACAAAACCTTAAAGACAGAACCATTCAAGTTAGTAAGTGTTTTATTTCCAAAGAAAGGAGAACTTCCGACAAGTTCAGAATGAAGGAAAACAAAAAGTTATGCAATAATGAAGTGCTTTACTTGTTCTTAAAAGGAAGCATCACTTTCTTTTAAAAAGGATGATATTATGACTTCTCATTTATGTTACTGTATCTACATTCATTTCATTTAAGAAAGTTAAATCCCATTTATTTACTTTCTTGTGCGCTGAAGCTCCTCTCCAACCTGGTGTCCTCCTCCCCCTCCATGTCCCGCATCATGGGGAGTGTCGCCATTCATCTGAGGCGCCTCTAATCCAGCATACATGTTCTTCCTTTAAAAGCAGAAGACAAAACACAGTCACATTACCACAAGCTGTCAATAAATTCAATTCTGTGTTCCACTTCACCCAAAAAAAGCCACAAAAAGTCTGTCTTTTTTAAAAACATGTAACAAACACTTGAAAACAAGAAACCATTTGATTATTTTCCTGAGTAGACAGCCATTTCCAATTATGCTGTACAGGCATAACAGATCAATTTTAATAATATAGAGAGCATTGTTCTGAACTTTGTGACACATGTACACTACATAATACAGTAACCATGCTCAGTCTGCATTTTTAGTCTGACATTTTGTATTTATTTATCACTGACATTAGACTTAAACTAAATTAGAGAGATGTTTATGTACCTTTTGATAAAAAGAAATGACACGCATTTCTTTTCATGAATGAAAAGTTACATTTATAAGCAATAAAATGCACCTTTGCTCAATTCAATACACTTTGCTGCAACAGCCTTACTCGGTCTGGTATGACCTGTAGCTTATGGTGGCTAATGTTAGCTTATGTTTGCAAACTTTAGGTAAACATTGCTGAAAACAGACATTACTGAGTCTGTTCTCTGACTTTATGACTCTTCTCCTCCTACAACAGCTTAGCATTTCAGCTAAATGCTAAACAGTAGTTTTGTCATAGTCTCGTTTTAAGAAAAAGGGAATGAGGTGATGTTGGGAAGATTTTTTTCATGATGTTAAATATATGTTCATGTTACACACTAGATAGATTTGTGATAGATTAAAGCGCGATGACTTCATTAATTTGGATTAGGTCGTGTGGATTAGAGCAGACCTCTTGTCTGAGGAGGGCAGAGATTTGGGTGGCTCTATCCTGATGTCAGGGTCCCACTCTCCGGGGGGCAGCACGATGACCTCATCCAGGAACTCCTCGATACCAGCCAGCAGGTCCCGCCTGTCCTTCGCTTTGTAGGCAATATCATGGAATACCTGCCAGCAAGCAAACACAAACAACCTATTAGTAATCAGCCAATTAATAATGTAACATATCCTTAAATTACTTATGCAGGGCTTGAGAGGAAAAACCACAAAATGTGCAACTACAATGGCTCACTGAAGAACACTGCCTGCTCACTTTTATTGGGACACAGAGTGTAGCATGTCTTTGAAATGCAAATTATGGCAATCAGGCTCACCACTACAGAGAAATTACTCTTTCACAAGTTATACAATTAATGAGTCACTATGTGGGGGCACCTCAGGGCCACGCCGGTGAGTACTACTGGGAAGCGTAGGGGTGATTACTCAAAATCATCTGATAAACCTGTGACACAACTGTGGCGGGAGAGCCGAGAGGGTAAAGTTTAACTTGAGGAAATCCTGGAAAAACATGTCCTATCTTGCCATGTTGACATGCGAGATATAGTGGGAAGAGCTGAGGCCTGTGGGAATTTGCTCTCGGGGTTTAGAACGTTATGAGCCATCTGTTAACATTCCTGACAAGATGGAGAGGTAAAGAAATACACCAGAGATGGAGAGAGAGAGCATGTTAAAAAAAAAAATTATATATTGTTTGCCTTATTATTGTATTGCATTTATTCTGCTGACACAAACACAAATGTTTCTCTCACAACTTCATCACACAGCTTAACAGTTAAGCTACAAGTTGGTCACTGCCAACAGGATTGGACAGGCAAACTGCTGTGGTGATTAATGCAGCAATATCCAGAGAGCTGAGAGATTTGGCAAGAGGACAAGTGCTGTAGAAGGTGTAGGTGGACAACCCTCTAACACTAGTTAAAGCAGCCCAACTGGACTTTTTGGAAACTGGAATTATCAGTATTGATTATTCATCATGTAGTCCTGTTTTAGCTATGCTAGCGGTGTGGCTGTAGGGATGGCGGTGATCTGTCAGTCCACCACTTTGGTCTAGATGGAAATATTTCAACAACTATTGAATGGACTGGCGTGACAGTTTGTGCAGACATTCTTGGTCCCCAGAGGATGAATCAGACTGACTTTGGTGATCCGCTGACTTTTGCTCTAGTGCCACCATGAGGTTGACATTTGTGGTTTTGAGTGAAATGTCTTATTAATATAATTCAACCTGTGGGGGAACATGAACATCTGTACCAAGTTATATCCAACTAGATGGATATAGTCATGAAACTTGGTACAGATGTTCATGTTCCCCCACAGGTTGAATTATATTAATTTTGGTGATCCCTTAAACTTTTCATCTAGCGCCATCATCAAGCCAAAATATCAGTTTGTGCAAGACAAATAACATTCCCATCAGCCTCAGCTGTACTTAGCGCTAATGTTAGCATGCTGACACACTAATCTAAGATAGTTAACATGATAAACATGAAACAGATACCCGCTAAAATCATAATGATAGCATTGTCATTGTGAGCATGTTAGCAAGATGACGTTAGCATTTAGCTCAAAGCACCACTGTGCCCAAGTACAACCTCATAGAGCCGCTAGCGTGGCTGCAGACTCTTTTTTCTTCTTTTTTTAAAATAGTACCTTTCTCTGTAATGAATACTGTACTGAGTGGAGAGATAAGACTCTGTCTCCTTCATTTCTAGCAACTTCCAAAACCTTAATGGGTTTCGATGTCAAGAGGATAGGCCCCCTCAATCCAAAAGAGACCTCAAGAGGCCGTTATCTCAGGTTCACAACCAATCAGGGCTTAATCAGTCCAATCAGAGCTTAAAGAGGATGAGATCTATTGCGTTACAGCAGTGAGGATCAATTTAGTGTTCTGTATCAGTCCTGCTGCTTTACAGTTCAAAATAAAACCAATTAAACAAGCAAAACTCATCAGTTGTTGTTGGAAAACTTGAAGCACAAAACAGGATTTTAGAAACACATGGCACCCAAGGTTAAAGACATTGAAAGTAAATTGTCAAATATCAAATTAGCATAGTAATAAAGTACCTCATCAGACATCAGGGTGGCAATGGCTCTTCCAATTTCATGATAGGACTTTGCTTTACCTTTGGGGCCCAGCAGTACAAAGAGAAATCTAAGTAACAACAAGAAAACAAGGTGTTAGGGCATTTTTTACAAAGTCAGAAGCTGATTGTTTCAATCTCGTCGGTCATGACATCAATAAAAATCGGTGACTTCAACATAAGTGACGGCAATTATTTTTCAGTTAATGATGCGGCTGTTTTGTTCTCTACCTTGTGGGCACAGGGACCTCGGTTAGAGCCCCCAGCATGACAGCCTGCTGCAGACGAACAAACGCCACAAAGGGAGTTTCCAGGAAGTCTACCTCTCCTACCAGCACGTTTGATGCCTCTGCATCACGGGGCAATTTTTTCATGAACTTATTCTTCAGCTGCTAGGACAGAGAGAGCAGAGCAGAGTAGGGAAAGAAACAATAAAGTCAGCCAGTGAAAATGTCAGGCAGCATTGTGACAATGAATGCAAATTATTTGTTACAAGACACAGAGATGAGGAGATCATGCACACGCAAACTCTCGCTCCCTTTGCGACATTTTAAATAAATGTGGTGATTAAAATATGGTTGTAACAAGCCGGAGACTGACATGGTCTTTGTTTACTGCCTCTATAAGCACGCAAGAACAGGCAGTCCCCGCCCTTACCTAGAATTATGTGCTGGAACAACAGCTTGACTTTATGCTACTTAATAAACACACTTTACTACAGTGTATGACATTGCTCTAACAGTCTTACACTAAACTGACATGCAAAATACACTGCGGTCATTTCGGAGTTAGCTAAAGAATATACACACAAGTTGTGGATGAAAGCAAAAAAGTCACTTGCAGGGAGATGATTAACTAAGGCCTTGGTGTTATGTCAAAGGCCAGACCATTTTGACAAATCTACAGATTCATTAACTGTTGCTGGAGCGCAATTGCAGCCGTTACAGTTTAACTGCTTCTGCCATCTTTCATCCATGTGTGGCGTGTCTGTAGACCGCGCAGCCAAATCACAGTTGGCTACTCATTCATCATGAGTCATGACAGTGAGAGAAACCGCATGTGCAGATGATAGAAACTCACACGACAAAGACGGGAGACAGTGAGCTTTTGTTGCACGTGTTCAGAGAGAGAACCAGGGGTCTTATCTATCAGTATGTGAGGCTCACAAGCTCATGCATACACACAGCCCAACACATGACCCTGCATAGTGTTGCCTTGTGAATGGAGACCTTAAGTATCCCCTATTATATTGCATAATAGCTTGCATATCATCTCTATGCAATAATACAGAGAGACACAAACACATTACCTGATCCTTCTCTGGTTTGTCAGAGAAGTCACTCAGGCTGTTGGACGTGAGGTTTCGATGGGTGGTAGTTGGGCTACCTGCAGAGGTGAGGCATTGTTAGGATCAAAGAGGCTGAGGCAAGCACTACAGAGCTTCAAATGAGACATTTTTGAGTCGAGGTGGAGGATGAGTCCCAGAAAAGAAAAGGCACCAGGAAAGTACATGAAGAGAAGCCAGAAAAGTCAGGACCTAGCTAAATGTGGCCAGACTTAAGCTTTAGGACTAATGCCAGATGGTCATTCATTCAGGCGCTCCAGAGGGAGGAGAGCTGGGATACATGGCCGTCTTAGGTGTGCTGCATACATGCGTCAGCAGAAACAGTCATAGGCAAACGAGTGAGAATGTAAACTTTGGAACTCAGTTTGATACGGCCCATTTACTCATCCACTGTTACAGACAGTGTAGGGGGAACATAGTCTACAACATTTTAGCTTTCTGTTGCCAAATAAATATCTAGTTAGCTAATGTGTGAACCTACTCTATCTTTGTGTATTCCTACACTGATTTGCTTCAGTTTGTAGCGTCTTTTTAAACGCAATGGACTGAAGGAGAGCTCAATTGTGTTTCTTTTTTTTCTTTTTTTTGGCTCTTTTCATATTTGTGAATCTCCATGCTGCCAGTTTTGCATAGGAGTATATGTTCCAACTATGCTGCTTTCAGTAGGAGCGCTGTGACCTCACTTACAAAGGTATCCCATGCTGGAGCTCCTCGTGACCTCGCATGGTTCATCTAAAGGCACGGGGTTCTCAAGGGGGTTGCGTGCTATAACATCCCAGATGCAGGAGGTCAGAGACAGCACAGAGAGAAGGAAAAAAAAGAGGGAAGACAAGGAAAAGAAAGAAAGAAAAGAAGTAAGAGGTTGTATTATACAACCGTAGTTAGGATATCACATCAGAAATAAGAAATCAGAAGACAGAGAATAAAAGTGGAATTGTGTGAGTTAAGGTGGGTAAGGTATTTCATTACCATTCTCCTGGTTGGAAAACAGCCTACTTGCACTGGAAACACTCTTGCCAATGTCAGCAAGGGAGCGCAAGTTGGACTTCTTGGTCTGGTGGCGATGCTTCCGTAGCAGCGTGTACATGACCTTCTCCTTCAGGTCCGCCTTCAACTGACTGGTCTCGATCTGGCTGTCGGTGATCATCTCTGTTGGAGGGATAGATCGACTGATCAAGATTGAGTCGCCCTCTGGTTCTTCAGAACCCTCAAGGACAGGTTGACAGGTGTGCTGGTATTCTGGTCAATCCCACTTACCGACAACCTGTGGCAGAGTGGAGGCCTCCAGGTCCAGCATGATGGTGCCCTTCTCGATGCACGTCTTGAGTTCCATCAAGCTGTGTAAGGACAGCGTGGCCACATGGGGCTTACTCCAGCGCTCGCCGCCCTTCTCCACCTTCTCCTCAAACTTGATCCATCTGGACGGGGGAGGACAAAAGACACAGAATAAGGGAGAATGTTGAGATGTATTTACAGTAGTGGACTGTGTTCAACCATGCCAATAAACTTGGTGTTCCTGAAAAAGCCCAGAAGCCAGAGTGTTTATAATCGTTTTTATTTTTCTCTCTCTCTCTAGGTTAGGTTTATAATAGGTTTCTGCAAGTAAAAGGTCACTGCAAAATATAAATAAAAGTGCATAACGGTGTCTTTAGAAGTTTATGAACAGATACGGACTACAAACAAAAGGAGACAAGATGGGTCCTCTTTTCTTTACAAAAACAACCCCAGTGTTTCAAGTTGGTCACAGTTCACAAGGCAAGAATAGGGGATGCAGGACAGCGTAGAAATAAAAAATAAATCCCTAGACTTGAGAAAATACATGGCATGTTGGAGTGGCGACAGTCTTTTTTTAAACTTTCAGACCACACATGGCTAAACCCGAGACACGACACTTTGTTACTACCATGGAAGAGCTTAGCCTCGAAGGTAAGACTCAGGACAAGGATTCTTTTTAATAATAATGCCTCACATGTCACCATTACAAAGAGCCATTCTCCTGAGGCCTGAGGATGGGGTTTCCTCTTTGGGGATAGAGTATCCCTCTGGCTGTGGTCCACATGTCGGTGACCAGCCGTCTTACTGGGAGAGGAGCCTGACCATGGAGACACTGTCGACCTCAAGGAGTTCATTTATCTTCCCTTTCATGTAACCCCCACTTTCCCTTCCCAAAACAGAACATAGAGTTAAAAGTACGGGTAATAAATGCTTATCATGAGTCTGTGAATTCCTTATTATGTTACTCCAAAAAGAGCAAAAAGAAGACACAACTTTACACAATACTTACATCTGTGTGAAAATATAACTTTAGCGCTGACTTTTCCTAATAAACTTAATTATCATCATTTTGATTCATTTTGGTGTTGCTTTGAAAAAAAAATCTTTATTTAAAGCATAACATGCATTGGACTTTAATTAGCACCAACTTAAAAGAGTGCAGCACTAATTTAGCACTGCACTCCTGTAACATTGTCGGACTCTATGCAGCAGAACCAGAGATGATATCTTTTTTTATTTCATGCATTCTCCTTTCTTGTCAAAATCTGGCCCCTACATTACCCACAATGCTGCACAACCGCCGACAGTTCAGTCAGAGACTCAGGTGCGTTATGCTAGTCTTGGCTAACGTAGCCTCGAGCTGTTAGCCTCAAGCAGAGATGGGGAGCAGACTAAAGCGGTCTGGTAAGTTCACTTCTTAAGTTCTCCACAACCCCAGATTTTTTTCAGTTCAAAGCTTGTAGTCTGAAACCGCAACCGACGCTGACTCAAGTGGCATCACTTTATCAGCCTTCACGCAGGCTCCTTCTGGAGCTATAAAAAGGCTTTATACAACTTTTCACACATGCAGTAGAACTCCCCAAGACCTGTGAACAGACTTTGATTGTAAAATCAGTGGAGTTCCCCTTTAAGAGAAGATCAACTCGTATTGATCCCATGTAGGAAAAAAATCATGCTACATTACTGCATTTATTTATTAGAAAATAAAAAAGTTAATGTGATACAGTTAAAAGCTTATAATAGAGAATTTCTCTCTTGCATGTCTGTGCCTTTGCCCTACTTGCTAGTCTATCTGTGGCGTAACTGTATCCCTCAGATCCAGATGAGTCTTTCACTGACAGAACATTTGACTGTTTCAGCTGCACAACTATCTCAGTTTGATTACAGCTCCTTCTATCACAATGAATAAAAGACAAACATGTCACATGTGGACTTCACAGAACTATGTAGAAGCCACTTCGGATATAAACATTAACATAGGGAACCATTAAACAATGATATCCACATTTAGATGCCCAAATTCCATGTGCTCCAGAGCTAACTGGAACATTACGTCTTGATCTGACCATGTGGGAGTTTCTGTCTCTTCCTGGTCCCACAGAGCAGGTACTACAGATCTCAGTCAGATAAGAGTAGACTGGGAGTTCACTGGAGTACGGCCTATTTCCCTACACATGCGATTATTCATAAGGGTTTGTGTTCCGCTGGCTGCCCCGGGATTGTGAAGCAGGAAATTTTGACTAAACTGCCCATGGCTTTTAATGTAAAAAAAAAGTTGGGGGTGACACATTGCATGCCTGGCTTAAAAGACATTCGGCTCAGCGGCTCACCTGGCTGTCTCCTTCCACTCCATCTCCTGCCCGTCCACAGACAGTAGTTCGTCCAGCTCGGTGAAGAGCTGAGGAGGTGGGGGACCATCGTCCTCCTCCCCCAGGATAAACCTGATCCTCTCAGCTGGAGAAACTGCAGGGAGAAAGAGGCAGCAGGGACCAACAAATCAATCCTGCCTGACTTTATTTGATACCCAAGAAACCCAAACTGTCGACAAAGATTCCAGCCATCTGAATTTTACACTAAAGCTATGGTCTAGTTACTGCACTGAAGCTGATAAGGCATGATTAAAAATGAGGGTGTTACTGTATATGTGACTGCTGTGCAGCCTTCAAGTTGTGCATGAGTTTACCTGAGGTAAGACATAGACCACGCAGTTGCAGATCCTTGCAGAACACATAGCTTAAATAGTTGTTCATGAAGTTACATCATCATGTAAACACTCCCTGATTCCCTAGTTGGTCAGACACATGTCTGTCAGAATCAAACACAAAAAGGTGTTTTCCGCAGACATGAATCTGGTTGCAAAAATTGAGCAGATGAGATATAGTCTGCCATATATTTTCATAGAATTTTGGTTTAATGAGTAGCGTTCCACTCATCTCCTCTGCAAATAAGTACATGGAAGTCAAATGCTCACATAGTACATCTCACTGGCAGAGTAATAACAATGAATTTCATAGTCTCAAGGAATGATACAATCAGCAGAGATTAGCTATTCAGGAAAATAGAGGTCCATGGAAGCCGTGTTATACTGAAACATACTAAAAATATTCACCATTAGCCTTTGAGACTTTGACACCACGCCCTCATGAGGAAGAACTCCTTAGCATAAAACTTTTACTTCCTTCTGAGAAAGGCATGACAAGATCCGTGTCACCAAACTGACATTTGAATATTGATCACTTCCAGTAAATGTTCACCCTCCTTTTCAGAAATTATAGACATGAAGAGGTAGCTACAACCTCAGGATTCTCCATGTTTGGCAAGAACCCTGATAAAAGTCCCAGTTATACAACAATAAGGAGAGCCCCAATGTTTTATATCCAGTATATAATGGGTTATCCATTGTGAGAAGATCTACTTATTATTGTTATCACTTCTAGGAAAGTTGTGCAACTGTGAAGTGATGAGACAAAGTGGAGGTTAAGTCACAAGAGGCTATTTATGCAGCTCTCTCAATATACTGTGCCAGTCAGGATTCCACAGGTGGATACCTCGACAACGTAACAGTGCTTGTAACCTTTTAATCCTGACTCAGCGCACCCAAGCTTAATTTAGGATGGTTGTTTTTAAAATAGTACAGCTGGAACTGTTCTTCTGTAGCGAGGAAATCTAATGTTAAGCTACATGAAGGTCAAGATCAATGTCTTGGAAACAGCTCTAGGATACGGAACACCTGGTGTCTCCCCATCTCGTATATCAGCATTATTGTGAAGCGCACACAACAACGTCATCCAGCAACGGCCCAAAAACAGAAACACAAGAGATCTTTCAGTTTTCCTCACGGCCACAGAGCCTGTCTGCTGTCCTTTTCGCTGGCTGACTAAGAGAACCTGACTTTTAATGTGACACTGCTCACCTCTTAAGTCTCACAACTTGTGTTATGAATGAAAACCAGGCCTTTGTTGTGGTTACACACAACTTTTAAGTGGACAACTCCGCAGGGTTTGCCAGAATCAACAGGATTATGAGGATTTAGATGGAGGGCAAAACAGCGGAAAATCCAACAAGTGGACGGCTCTGTATGCACCGTCTAGCAGTGTGTGTGTTTTGAATTGGGGCTTTTGTTGTCGGGCACACGTCAGCCTGAACGCTGACCATGCATCAAACTCTGGGACTAGTATCTCACATATATCTCTATGTCCCCTAGCAGCACATAAACATACATATAAGCTTTTAGGAAACTCTAAACCTGCAATTTTGAAACCTAAGGAGACACGCCAATCTAGATATCATAATGCACTTCTATTACTCATAGTGAGCTAGTGGTGGAAGCAGAAAAGTTAACAAGGACAGTAGAAGGGTGAAGGAAAGTTAGCAAGAGGAAACGTGCCCTCTTACTAAATAAAAAAGGCAAAAATCTACAATGTAAATCTTTGCAGGGGCTCACTGAAGTGGTTTACTGCTCAACAGCAGACACATGTTTATCCCAACAGCGGCTGTAGCCTCATCATACAGTTGGGTATGCCCTCTCATTCAACCATACAAAACTGTTTACTGTTCAGATCTTCTACAGAGATACAGTACGATGAGAAACAAGTAGGAGTCTGTGTCTGTTTGCGTGTGTCTGTGTGTGTGTGTGTGTGTTAGAGGAGGCATTTAAAGTGAACCAAGATTCAGTTTAACCCGCTTCTGTGTTTACTTTTTCCACTTCTGCCCCCCGCCCCCTTCGTCTCCACCCCCTGCAGATTTACACTATTGGCATTTACACCAATGTTGCCATGTTTGTGCCACACAAACATAAAATGCCTGAGGGTAAATTAAGGGCATTTGTTTGAGACCACAAAGATTAGGAAAAGGTCTTTAAGCAGCAGGCTATATCTCTAATGTTGACCGCTACTGACACTTAGGTCGCAATCTGTGACGAAATACACAATTTACACAGCTACTGTTCTGAGTTTTACAACACTGATAATGCTTGATTGCGCAGTGAAAAGTTGTAACGTTGTTATCAAATCAACAAATACTTAGACAATCTAATTGCCTTTTATAGATATATTGGTCTGTTTTTCCAATAGTATATAAGATATGTGTAACAATTGGAAAAGGCTGGTAAAAAAAAAAAGTGCCATTATAAAACAGTTTTCCTTTACACAAGAGCATACCTACAACCAGACTTTGCATGACTCACTGAGTAATCAGATAGGGCCTACAGCATCTAGACGGAGATTAATGTGAGCAAAACTCTTATCATATCATGGCACCTTCAAATGACTAAGCACACAGGCTGGTATACACCTGACCATGAGGTGAAACAAAGGAGGATTACAGCGTCAGAGGAGCTAGCAGAGTGAGAGGATTAGTGCTTGTCTGCTGCGTGGAGTCTGTGAACAGACAGCTTGATGTGACGCCGGCATGATCAGGAAAGGTGTGATCATAAGTGCGTAAACAAGTCCAAGGTGAGGATGAATGAGACTCTATGTGTAACTGAGTGTGCTGAATAAATGTTGAGTTGTAAAAATCACGTGTCACAACGCCAGGCTGTAACAGCGGCTGCACATAAAGAAAAGCCTGTCAGATGGTGAAACAGATGTGAATTCCTCATGACCCTCTTGTTGCACGATTCTCCAAGAGCCATACCACTCATGCCCTCTTTCCACTAAACCAGCTCTGGTTCTTGAACCGGTTCTGTTCAGGATTCTTGGAACCTTGGTGCTATCTAGGGAACCAGCACGCATGTCCCACCAGTTTTGAAAAGAACCATTGTAACCAAGGATCAAAATTAGGTGTGTGAACCGGAACAAAACCCGTTCCGTGTTGGTAGATAACAGGGGTAACGGTGTCATAGTCCTGTGTCTAATCTGTGATAGTTAATTCCTAAATTCTCAATAAATTTAGAAGCATCCAGTTCTCCCTGAGGTCTGATTTTTGCTAATTTTCTCCCACAAATACTGCAACCAAGCGATTACACATTTAATTATGCAGCAAAGTGCATCAAGGCACCGTCAGGTACTGGCTAATTTTGCATTCTGAAACACAATCTGAGCAAAAGGGAGGGAACTGTTTTCACCTAGCCATTAGTTGTTGTCTTAAGCAAGCAGAAAATCATAGGCTAGTCCTGCGATGAATCAGTATTTCCATATTCAGTTGTTTTTTTTTCAAACTAAGAGCTTCTTTCTCTGACCCATCGTCCTTGCTCTGCCTTCAAAACTATTTTGGCATGCCTTACAGTTTCCTAATATATCTGCTACTCTGCCAGTTTACCTTATCTTAGGGTGTTGCTCAAAACAATGCTCCCACTGCAAACACCTTAAGATTTCTCTACCGCATGTCCACAGAAAGTGCCTACGCTTTCCTTTTACCATATTTCACTACGTATTTGATTCAAGCTTTATTTGAACTTGAGATTTTAAATATCACTGTAATTACAAGTTTGGTGATATCTCCTAA
This sequence comes from Macquaria australasica, assembly GCA_005408345.1. Lineage (NCBI taxonomy): Eukaryota > Metazoa > Chordata > Actinopteri > Centrarchiformes > Percichthyidae > Macquaria > Macquaria australasica. Next base: position 798,554 of record SEMN01000022.1, on the reverse strand, counting down.
TTTTTTATTTGCATTCATTTTTCCTTTGGTCCTAACAGCCTTCAGGTATGCGGTGCTGCTGTTATTGTTCACACATGCCCTGGTGAATTGTGAGGCAAATCCCTGCCTTTTCTCATCTCCAATCCATTTTGAGACCTTAATGGTTACCTCCACCAGCAGTAAAGCAGGGAGTAAACACTCTCCCATTATGCCAGTTTCCAAGCTGTGCCATTTAAAGGTGAATTCCAGTATTGTGATAATTGTACGTCTTGCAAATAGCTTTTAACCAGATTGTAATGTTTGGTGCTCTTGAAAAAAAATTACCCACCCAAGAGGTTTGTGTGGTGGTATAGAGACTTCACAGAGGATTAGAGATACAACAAATGGGGGGGATCCCCGTACAATTATATGGCGCATTTACTGTACGCTGATGCAAAATCATGAGGTAGACTCTAAAGCCTCTTTGTTTAATGCTTTCCAACCTTACCACGATAATAAAAAAAAAAGCTCCTTGTTGTATATTCAGGAGACATATGGGTTAAAACTGACCTATATCTAAAGATCTTGGGATTAATATTCCACCATGCCACTTTCCTAAGCTTCTATATAAAAAGGAAAGACATCTGGTGTTCCTTCCCATAGCAGGAAGAAGACTCCAGAGACTGACAACAATCTTAATGTGCATTTTCATTGCGTGCTGTTGGTAGATCCAGCTTTATCGCTTCAGTTTACCACTATTTGATCATTTGATGCTTACTTGTTGTTTAACTGCCCTTCTCTGTACTGAGTTTGTATTGGGCCCACTTGTTGTAGCAACATCCTCATCTAGCTGGTGAAACGTCTTGGTATTTAGCTGTTTGCACTGCCTTTTCTTCTGCTTTGCTACCTCTTTCTTCCCATCTACCCTGGTTTTTTTAGCTTCTGAGAATCCTTACTCGCAAATCCCTAAAAGCACTGTGTTAATCATCAAGGTGACAGATAATACCCCCTCTTGTATTTACTTTACACACTTAAAGCCAATCCAGTGTCATTTTCAGATTAGTATTTAACATGTTCCCATCCCCTCTCTCCATTAATTCTGTAGAGTGTAGGTCTCTGCCTGCTGATTTTTTTTTTTTTTTTGGCTTTCTTGGCTGGCACCCCACCCTGCTCCATTTGAATGACTACCTCCTTAACTACAGAAGCAGTGATATCCTGTAGGCTGTGATTTGCAGAGTGCTGCTGGACTTCACCCAAGTGACTTAACCAACCTCTCAAGAGTGATATAACCATTACTAATGTGGCTCCCATGCACACTGGATGCTCTCACTGAATTTCACCACTTAGTTTTATCAGAACTCACTGAGAGGTTTGAGGATGTTTGTAGTGGATTCATCTGCGTTCTCCCCATCTGACTTGTATCCCTCCGTACTCTGTTCAGCTCGCTCCCGCTTCTCCTTGTGGCTGGACTTGCGTCTGTGGCGTCTCCTCCGGTGGTAGCTCTTGGGGACATGCACACCGATGTACACAGTGTGGTGACCTGCGACGACACAATGCAACAGAGGGAATGCAGGTCGGATGACGCTCACAAAAGGAAAATCACATTACTCCTCAACACACATAATCCATATCACCACTGGAAAAACAAAAGCATTGGGGACTGGTTGATCTGGTGTGATTGGGTATGGGATGTTTGCTTATCAGAAGGCATACACATCACTTTGTTTAGCATGTGCTGAAGATGAACCGGATATTGGCGGTTTGTTACTTATTTCCAAATCAGGAAGAGATAGAGTGTGTCGTCAGTCAGTCAAACTGCTCAAACTACACAGCAGCTCATACAGGAAATGGTGACTTGATGTCTCCAGGAAGTAATTAGAGAGACAGAGAGGGAGAGAGAAAACGATTACAATACTGGGCTTAACTGACCAAGCTAGCGTTGAAGCAACCATGCATTGTTCCATTCGACCATGCATTCCATAAACATGTCTAGTAGGTTTTAAATGATATCTTTCACACTTCAGTGGTCAGTCATGCTACCTTGTTGAAACCAAAGAACACCTGAGGCGCACACCCAAAGCACTTCCACCACATCCCCATGCACGGAAGCAAAGGGTCTTGCAGCTACATACTGCATACACAAAGCTTGACATATTGCCAAAAACTCTGACGTGGTTCTCTTTGTGTGCACCCTTAAATGTTGGTTTGTGAGACGTGAATGTCTCAGTAAATCCCTGTGGGCGTCTCCAGATACATTCTTTTGTGGCTTTAGCTGACAGCCAGCACTGGACAGGATTAGAACACTTGAAGAAATGTCTTCCTTTACAGAAAAGTCAAGCCAAAGAGGAAATTATTCGTCTTATGTAATATATCCAATTCTGTGCTGATACTAGTGGGGAAAGTACAGTTTTCACCAGGAAGGGATAAGTTAAAGCTGACGTGTTAATCGGCCAGATCATGTGCTGGTGTTCACCGCATGGTGATCTTACCTTCCACTTCCTCTTCATCGCAGACATGTTTGAGAAATGACGCTCCTCTGTCCAAGACCGCTTCATCCTCCACTCTACAAGGGAAAAAAAGAGAACAAATCATTATGGAATAGCATGGAAGCAGGATGGAATATGCTTGCAAGCATTCTGCACCAATTTCGTTCAGTCTTTCACCATCATCATCCACAGTTTGTAAAAACACACAAAACACTCAAATATACTTAAAATTAAAACAATGAATGAATTTGACGCTGTTTAAGCAGCGTCTTGTTCAACCTTCAGGCCAATAACTGATGGCGTCTTTTTATTCAAATCCCATTTTTATGGCCAACAGAGTCAAATTCGGGTTACCATAAAACACAATCATGATAATGAGTCCTATTCACCAGCTTCTTATTCAGCTACCTAATGTTGCTGAATATTAGCCTGGCAAGCCATTTCTGTCTTTTTTTTTAAATTTATTTGCACCTGCCAGCCTCTAACTGTGTCTAAGACATGTTACAGTGAGAGTAATATCAAGACAAGTTAATTCTGGACTTCCATCATCACACTCACTCACTGTTGTTTTTCAGACCTGAACGTGACATTCTGTACAAAAGCGTAAGCCGAATGATTTAAAAACGTGATGAATAACTGAATAGCAAGGCTTCAAAAATCAGCTAACCTGGCAAGCTTTAAAGTGCGTTCGCATTTCTGATGCTATGGCAATCACCCACATATGACACAAATGTCACCTTCCCATCCACCTACGTTGCTGCACATGACTATATTTTTGAAAAACAGCTCCTTTTCCTCAGTGAGCGCATGTATAAATTGCGTTTATCACAGTGAGATTGGACCTGCATGATCAGTCATTTTTGAATGACAGTCATGACCTTCTGGTGCACAAAGAAGGCCTTATGTTTACTTCCAGGTCCCAACAACGTCAGAGGCATCATCTTCCGAAGCTGCATGACCTGGTGTTTCCTTTGATCATCAAGGAATGTGGCTCCTCCAGTCCAGCAAAGTGTGGACTAATCCATGCAATAAATACATGTTGCAAACCCCAATCTCATAATTCACCTTTTGCCAAAACAGCTACAAAAAAGAAACAATACACCAGCTTCTAACTGCAAAAAGTAAAGAAAAACTGAGGCTAATATTTCATTACACTAGTAATACATTCATACATTGCTATTGAGGCCTCATCTTAAAACACAGACAGTTCAGATAACCTGTGCCTCTGAGTCAATTCATTCCTTCAAACTGTTCTGGGACTACAAAAGCGTGTCAGTGTCAAATTAAGGATTCATCTACCATGGCTAATCTGACCAGCTGCTTTATGAGAAAAGTTTTGTTAAAACACCCAAAAATAAATATTTGATTTTCGGATGCGTATCAAGAATGTCAATAAACATATGAACAGTTTCCATTTGCCACTGAACAATCCCCAACTGAGGATGACACAATTTGAAAAATGAGGGGATGGGAGCAGTTTACACCAACGCTAAATAAACAAAGTCAGGAAGGATACAACTTGTTCCTCCGATTGCACTGCGAGCTCATCTGAGTTTCCCCAGTGGATATGATATCTGGCCTTGAGAGAGATAGAGGTATAACGCTGATAGCAGACGTAAAGTTGAGCCACCAGCAGCTCCAAGATCAAAAAAAAATGATGAGGAGTGGGCGGGCTTGGTGCCAAGTTTACAAGCCACATTAATACAGTTATTAGCCTCTGTGCCCTCTCATTTTGTTGCCCATTGTTGCTCACAAAAAAAAGGAGAGGTCAAGTTCGCACATGGCACCGTGTTGAGAGGCCCGGCACTATCATTTAGATCCAGATTTCTTTGCCCTGTTCTGTTCTGTTCTGCTTGTACCCTCTTTTTTCTCTCCAGGACAGAGTGTACAGAAACACCACCAGCTTCTGGGAGTTACTCACATTGTCACATTGTTTTCTGCTGTTAAGAACGTGTACTTAACCCGTTATTGCAATAAAGCCTTAAATGTCAATGAGAATATGGCCAGTGAACAGAGAAGAATAAACTATAAAAACAAATAAGTGGAGCTACTTTAATTCATTCTTGCACAAACATTGTACATATGGGAAATGGGCTTCAGGATCTTTCTAGGAACCCAGTTCAGTCTTGTAGCATTTATTTCAGCAACAGGTACCAAAGTGTTGGTGATGGTGTGTGTGTGTGTGTTTCTGACTGAGGCTACCTTCGGGGACACATTTCAGACTAATGACCAGTTAATTGGGGGACGGCTTATCCAATTGGGGACAAAAGCTGTGTCCCCAATTGGGAAAAGGCTGATTTTTGGGTCAGTGGTTAAGGTAAGGGTAAGGGTTAGGCAAGTAGTTGTTATGGTTAGTGTTAGGGTAAAGTCTCCAGGAAATGAATGTAAGTCTATGTAATGTCTCCTGTGTGCGCACATGGGAGGCAGGTCATGTAACACAGTGAGAGGGCCTTCAGAAAACTGTTGGCCACACAGGAGTGCAAAGGAAGCTCATGTTGCAGGTTTACTGCTGGCCACGTTAATCACTCCACATTGAGGCCTCAGACAGGGAGACCCCTCATGATGAGAAACATACCACAGGTGGTACACAGACATCTGGGATGCAGGATGAAAGAACTAAGTGCTGAATCTGAAAGAATTAGGCTGCTATGTAAAGTGGAATGAAATGTAGAAGAAAGAATGAGGCGATGCTGGGAGCTGCGAGGTGATGAGATTAACTTAAAGCTATTCTTCAGCATTAGTCAGCAAAGTCTAAACGACCGAATATCAAGTTAAAATCAGGTAGCAGAAGGCCAATCAGAGGCTAAATGCGTATGAAGACATAAAGCAGATAAGATCCAGTGTCTCCTCATTCACGTCATTCTAAAGGTAGGAAATCTTCTTTTTCATTTCCTGTTATGACTACCTCTGCCTGATTAATAAAATCAATTTTTAAAAAAAAAAGCTGTGTGAGGGTCAGGGCAACAACCAGCTGCATCCATCTCGCGCTGATGAACTTTTTCCGCTTTGCTTCTGCTCTTGGTGACCTCATGAGGCTGGATAAACCTGTCGGTGCCTGAGGAGCCGGGGATCAGCTGCTCGGGATCAGGGATCATCCCCATCTCTTTACAGAATGACGCACCCAATCCCACCAGCCAGGCTTCACCACTGGGGTAGATGCCCCCAGCACAGTCAGTGATGATTTAGGAGCCTTTAAGTGATCCTCCACCCAAAAGTGATTCACTCGAAACCAGAGGGCTTGAAAGGTGGCAGGAAATTTTTCTTTAGTTCACCTCTTGACAGGCAGAACAGAGGCAGCGGTCAGCGTAAATTCAGCCAAATAAAATAAATTTTAATGTTGAAAAGTTAAAGTATTGAAATCTCTACAGAAACTTCCCGAACCACTCTTACTGTGTAATCCACTTTTGAGGAAAGTACAAACTTTTTATAGCCACCTCTCAAGTCTGCCAGAGGTGAGTGATACTGAAAAGAGACATCACTTGGAGAAGCTGGGATGAGACTATGTTTGAAGTCAATGATTTTGACTGAAGGTCAAGGCAGTAGTTTATAGGTTTACAAATCAAAGCGTCAATGATTTAATAAACGTCTCAGTAACAGAGAGGCGACAAAGGACACACACTATTGTGAACTCAGGTGATTATGTATCTTTCATGTAATAATTGTAATTTAACGCCCTGCTTCTCAGGTCTGCCTTGACTTTTGGAATTTCCTCTTGCAACACTTGCGTGGATGAGGAAATGGATTGATGTCTGGTTGCACATCACTCAGCAGCAGTGCACAAAAGACCATTCAAGATTTCAGTTACTGTAGCACCGAGGGGAAGAGTCACAAAGTAAATCGACGGCACAAAAGTACCAAAGAAAAACATTTCCCTGTTGCACCCAGATTTCACAACCTTGACAAAAGAATGAGGAATCAACTTGTGTTTTTACAGTTTCTGCTACCATTGTAAAGGGGGTGAGGGGGGACCTGTGTTAAGTCACTATAGGTTGCCCTTGGCTTCCCTCTTTGCTACTTGAAGGTGGTGTTAGTAACACTTTAAGGGACTGTGCCAAACCTAGAGCATCACACTGATACTGTACTTCCTGACATCTATAACTAACTCTCACTGGCTGCAGGAGAGTATAACTAAATAGCTAATGATTTCCAGGTGCAGGTCAGTTATGTGCATGCAGAATCATAAGTGTGTCTCCGTGTTTGATACAATAGTAACCGTAAAGTCTGATTTGTTGCGGCTCTGGCATGCGCGTCATTGCGCATCGTGGACGCACACGCTGGCCCACGCTCATTGAGGATTTTTGGGGTGTCAGCTCATAGACCACATGGTCTGTGAGACATACACACGCAGCTTTATTCATAAAGTTGCACTGGAGACAACTCTCCACCACTTGGCTTGCGCTCCTCCCGTCTCTCTAATTGATAGTGACAGGTTCTTGGAAAATAGATTACCGGCCGTTCATAGCCACAGCGGTGCTGCAACAGTGGCTTATCCAGTCAAGGGTGTAACTCGAATAACCAAAAACATTCCCTGACTTGCTAAGTTTCCTAATCAATAGTCCACTGAAGTTTTAGGCTACTAAAGGTATGGCACCCGTGGCCAACTAATCCCAGATTTACGCACAAAAAACCCTCTAATGACACCCGATAACACACTGAATGTCTCAATTTCATATTAGTTGGTGAATGATACTCACCCGAAGCCTAATTCACACTTTTTCATCTGGCCAGAAAATGCCCTTAACGTATGTGGTGCAAGCTGGAGTTCCCAAACATAGTCAGCCAGGATACTGTGAGCAGTTTAACAAGGAAAGAAGAGAGATCAGAAACTTACTTGGTCTTTTCGGAACTCATGGTGACAAACTTCGCCTTCAGAGATGATCTACAGTCCTTCTGCTCAGTTCAAGTTGCTCTTGTAATCGGTGTAAAATCTTGCCTTACTCTAGCTGTCGCGCTTTTCAAGTGGACGAAAGTGAGAACGAAGTCAGGGAGCTGGAGCTATCTCGCTGGAATGATTTCTTCGACTCTACGAATCAAACTGAACACGTAGCCTGACACACAATCCTCATGTCGTGCTGGACTTCTTCAGGTCGTGCATTGGTGACATCGTGAAAAAAAGGGTCGTTTTGTGTTTCGCTGGAAGCGTGCTGGGAAGCTCTGCGAGCGCAGCGTGTCTTTTTCCATATTTAAAGTGCCATCCCTCCTCCAGCGTGACGCCACCAGGGGGTGGAGGTCAGAAAGTTGCTGTTGGGTTGGGTGGCGCACCAAACCCTTCAACTTGACACACGGCTTCTTTTGTTCACTTTGCATCTTAAAGAAGCAAATTATTATTTCACCGAATTTATCATCTATCAATTATTAAAGCAGTGAAGCACTTTTTGTGTTTGGATGCGAATTCCATAGATTCCCAATATCATTTTTACAAAGATTACACTTTAAATTCACTCACTTGTTATGAATAATGTGCATTTATTTTGGACCTCATCCACACACACACCTTAAATATTAACTGGACTTAACTACAGTCAGTGCTGATTTTAATCTTTTTATTTATTTATTTATTTTACCTTGCATCATAGAAGTCTAGGAGCCTTATGCGACCTGATTATAAAGCATTCTAAGTGAAAATTAAGGCACCTACCTCAGGTAGCTTTAATCAAATCCTATTGGAGCTACCAGGTAAAGGCCAGCTCAGCAGTCAAAAATAGCTGACTGGACTGCTGTTGTGGAGACTGGCGACATCTTCTGGAAGGTTTATAGGAGACTGAGACGGGTTATGACATTAATACATTATGTAGAAATCAATAATCACTTGATCTCTGGTTTAAACTAAACTGAAAAAGACTTTCATTTGAGACCCTCTTTCTTCTCAGGACTTATTTTTACAGCAGCGAGACATCACCATGGCGAATATTAGACAACCAAAGCACTCCAAATTATTTCAAATATTTCAAGTTTATCGTCGTGCATCTCATTTGCACACAAAACATTTATAAATACACAACATTTATAAGAAAATTGCCATAAAAAAGGTTTTTAAAAATGCTACAGGTCAGATCATAAAAATGATTATATATATATATAAAAAAATTGTCATTGTTAAGGCATTTCATCGTTTTAAAAAAGTAGCACTCCATCCACTTCTTCTTCCTTTGAGCACCGATTCTATTTGCCATCACCAAGTGATCTTCACAACGTGCTCAGGAACTCTTTCACCTGAAAACGAACCACAAAGGTCAAGCTGTTAGCATTACCAGTGAATACTGACATCAGTGACAATCACATCCTTTTGTTTTCTTCTTTTAGCTCCAACTTCCGTTCTGGGTGACACCAACTTAAAAAAAAGTTGGTTGATGTCATTTGTGCAAAACACTGTGTGTGTGTGTGTGTGTGTGTGTGTGTGTGTGTGTGTGTGTGTAAGTGGGTCCATTTCTTGTAAATGACTTTTGAATGTGATGGAAATCTCTAAAAAGCATCTGTGTTTACCATCAACATGAAACTGCTACATAAGCAGCTTTCAGCCCTAATTTACATAGGTGAAACCTGGGTGTGTGAATGTGTGTGCATGTGTGTGAATGTGTGTCTCAGTATCAGGGAGATCACGTTCAGCACAGTGCATATAACCTCCCCCCAAAAAACAAATTTTAAAAATACATGTTTTAAAAGGTTCCACAGTCAGTTTGTGCAAAAATGTTGCTGCAACAGGTGAGACTTCATATTTCAGCAAGTAGTAACCATGACAACTTCTTCACAACTGTACAGATAAAACAGGGATCAAGCCCAAGTCTTCAGATTCTTTTTTACTTAAGTCTCGATTTTCAAGTGAAACATTAGCACGTTTCCAATACAAATTCACTTGTTTATAGAATTTTAATTTAAAAATCAATGTCATTTTCTTGATTTCAGTGCAGCATCATGCTCTGTTCTGTCTTCTTCACTTGTTTTAAGAAAACAAGACTTTAAGGTCTCAATAATAAACAATTACTTCAACTGGACATTGTTTTGTAATGCTGTCATTATTATATTTTATATATTATTAGATCAATATTACTGATGCATTAACATGTAAGCAGCATTTTAATGTTGCAGCTAGTGGAGGTGGGGATAATGTATGTAACGCAATACATAATATTTATAATATCTTTTATTTTTGTATAAAATATAAAACAATTGGTAAAGTAACTCGTGAGTACAGCTGTTAAATAAATGTAATCCCTTTATACTTCTACTAGTAAAGAAGTATAAAGTAGCATGAAATGGAAATACTCAGTAAAGTACAAGTAAACCAGCTGATGGGGTTAGAATATACAAATACAAAACCTTCTGTAGGATTTAAAAAAGGCCAACAGGATGTTTGACTCCTGTAAACAGTCCTGTCGGAGTGTTTGGAAGGACACAAATCCAAAAGCTTTTTTTTTTTTACTATTTCAAATCTGTCACTCACCTTCTCAATTATGTCAGCTCTCTTGGTTTCATTCACCTTAAAGTCTTCATTCATATCTATGGTCAAGACGGGCACATCGCTGAGATACTCAAAGTCCATGCTGTGGGCCAGAGGAGATATAGGACACACAGTTAGTGATGCTTAACAAGTCACATCCAGGAAACGGCATCCTTTTTCATGTTGCATTAGTTATTTCCTTAAATTGATAAAGCTTTCCATCTTTGTAAGAAATCTTGTGCACACAATGAACTAAAGAAACAACCTATTTCCAGCCAAATTTATTTCTTAAACACATTAAAGATGGCAGATGCAGATCACATGTATGCGAAACTGTTTCAAACTCTTAGTTGCCCCTAGGTTATCGCATCAATGGGGTCTTTTTCTAATGGCCAAGATCAGACTGATGACTAACAATACCCTTTTCTTCTGTAATACAAATACATCTGTTGTCCTCACAGAAATATACAGTCTCTGATGCAAACATGCCATAAAAGTCTGTGTGCATGTGCCGACTCACGTCATGGTCTTGTGCTGCAGCCAGCTCTCGTGCTTAAAGTGGAGCTTCTCCAGATACTCCAGAGGGATGTCCTGCTCTTCTTCTCTGCCTCTCAGGTGCAGCCGCTTTAAACAGTTCTACACACACACACACACACACACGAAGGAAATTATTGACATCTCTGTGTGGTGTCATTTCAATTTTTTTCTAATGGTCAAAAGTTAAAACATCTCTATTTTCCACAATAAAATCATTCTGTTTAGATGTAATCGAATAACAATGTAGTAAAAGAAGCACAGGCGACTAGGGAGCGTACCTTAGGTGAAGCTCTGAGGTAGATGATACCATCCAGCTCTATGTGCTTGCCAAACTGGTTGTGCAGCCAGCCATGCCAGTCCTGGTAGATGGACCATTCTGTGTCATTCATGCACTCACTCTCATAGACGCTGGCTGCAAAGATGTACCTGGGACATAGACCATATATCAGTGTTTCTGCATTTTTAGCACAGGCTGCATATTCACATTACTGCTGTTATCTTTCAAAACACATCTTTATATTAAAAGATTGATCGCATTCATGAGCTAATGATGTCAGAAAGTTACTCTCACAAGACAAACGAGTAACAAATAAATTTTGGTTATTTCTTGCATTACAAGGTTAGTTTGTCTTTCTCCAAACTCCACTACACATCCTTTTTCTGACCCCCTTCCTTTGTTGATGGTACTTTTTTTTCCCTCTCTTCCCTCTGTGTGTTTCACAACCTGAGTTGGGTGATAGTGGTGGTGGTGGTGGTGGTGGTGGTGGTGGTGGTGGTGGTGGTGGGGGGGGGGTTGAAGGAAATGTCCTGGAAATGTTTTGTTTTGTACTGTTTGTATTGTACTAACTATTTAAATCTTGGATGTTGAAGCGTCCCTGAAAATAATAATTTTGTGTATAAAATATCAGAAAATAGTGAAAAATGTCACAATTTATCAGAGCCCATGGTGACCCCTCCATATTGTCTGTTTTGTCAAACCAACATCTATATTAAAAATATATTGAATTCTTCTCATTATATTTAGATATTTGTCAGTTTTGTCACTGATACCTGTCACTGTAGATGGAGCGCTCGAAGAACTGCACAGGATTCTCCGCCTCTCGGAGCTTCCCATTGGCTGACCTGATCTGAGCACGCACCCGGCTGATGCAGGCGTAGCTCTGGAAAGTGTAGGCCCACCGCTCCGGTTTCTCGTACATCATCTGCAGTACGTTCCCGCCACTCCTCTGAGATGTGGTCAGCTCCTAGGACATAAGGGATACGGGGGAATTTAAAAACTGTATACCTCCCCATTGGGATCAATAAATCTGTTGCAATTATAGCTTACAGTCCGAGTATTTGTACAAGCACCATATTGGTAAAATGTGGTAATTTTTAATTCGCAGTGGCTGGTTTATAGACAGTGTATCAAACAATAAGCTGACATTTGAAGTAATTGTTATCTTCACTGACATGTTTATGAGCTTTATATAGTTGTAGTTACTCTAAGGTTGCAACTAAAGATTATTTTCATTATTGATGAATCTGCTGCTTATTTTCTCAATTAATCATTTAGTCTACAAAATGTCAGAAAAATAGTGAAACATGTAATTCTCCCAAAAGTGATGCATTCAGATTGCTTGTATTAGTCGACCAATCCTACATTCATTCAGTTGTCTATCATATGACAGTGAAAAGCATAAAATCCTCACATTGAAGAAGCTGCAACCGACATTTTTGCTGGAGTAATGACTGAACAGTTAATAAATAATTTAAATAATTGCCGATCAATTTCTTGTCAATCGACAAATCGTTGCAGCTCTAATTTACTTGTATTAGTGCTAGTGTTATTTAATACTCTGCCTGTCTGTCTGTCTGTCTATATATAATCTTCCTACCTACTGTAGATTCCTCTATGAATGCAGCAATGAAATGAAATTATTTAAGTTTTATCACAACATCCAAGACCAGCGATTGAGGCAGGCTTTTGGTAAGTCCATGTCAAGGGCATACCTATGATGACTAAAGTGAAAATTAGCCCATAAACCACCTGCCCTTTTTTTTTTGTTTTTCAGTCCCCTCAGTTCCCTATGCTGAGCTAAACAAGTGAATCTGTTGAACTGTTAAACCGCACAGCTCTGCAGAACTCAGTCTGTTCTATGATCAGCAGAGGGCGCATGATCAAACTGCTGTAGTTGTACATACTGCCTGTTACAGAGTTGTAGCAGCAGAGGAGCCTTGTTAGAGGACTCCTTAACAGCTATACTTAATGATAATACCCCATACTATCATTTTACACTGTACTACACAGACTATAGTGCAGTGTACAGTACTGACAAAAAATAATGTATTTCTATGATGATTTTGGCTTTAAGTTTACACTATTATTCTTACGTATTTAAGAATTATAACTTTCATGTATTTTTTTTTTTTTAAATCAGTCATGCTAACAGATTTAGTAAAAATTATATAAATACCATACGAGACATGTCAGTCATACATCATGTCAATACAATCATGACATGATTAGTCAATCGACAAAGAAATAATCAGGAACAATTTTAATAATCGATGAATCGTTCCATGTCATTTCTGGGAGTCTGTTGGTCAAACAAAATAAATAATATGCATACTTTTATTTGTATTCTACAAAATTGCGATGGGCATTTTTAAAAAAATATTTTCTAATGTTTTAGAGGCCAAACAATTAAATCGAGGAACTGATCGACAGATTAGTCCATAATGAATAAAATCGTTATGGTCCAGTCCTCCGTAAAAAAACAATGACACATCCCTCATACGGAGTCTATGCGTGTGCAACATACTGAAATCTGCTTTCACCTGATTATTTCAGTTGTTCAAGTATTCTTGGTAACCATGGGACAGACCACACTATCAGCAGATCATATCATAGTATGGTATGTTTCAAAGTACTGTCTCAAACCTGAATATCCTGCTTACATACATACATGGGTGTGTTGAGCCACTGAAAGTGGCTGAGTCTGAGGGTGAGGCTAGGCCTGCAGTTGTGTGGGAGATTAGAGGTGTTTGCCCCAATGATGGCATGTTCATCTGTCCAGGGTGGGACCATCTGTTGCCCTGGGTGTGTGGTGACCAGGCAGTGACCAGTGCAGATATATGGACAGATGGCAGCTGCACTCTAAATACAGATGAAGACTCTCCCAGTTATCTTTATGTGTGCAGTGCATGTTGAATCAGACGCCAGAGGATCGGAGGATCACGTTCCTCTGAAGGACCAATGTGCATAATGAAATTCATCCCTGATTTTTAGTGTTGGCTTCATAGATGCACTGTTTGCCTCCAACTGGCAACAAGCAGATGTCAAGGTGAAGTAAAGTCACTTCACAGGAAGTGTCTGTTCATGGGTGTCAGCTGACAGCACTGACATAAGTACATTATTTCAAAATGCAGGAATACTGTAGAACATATGTCAATACCTCAAAGTCACTTCCTTTTGTTTGGACATTGCACCATCTGGCGATTGGCTCCGGTACCACCTCCCAGTCCCCGCTCTCCTGCTCCAAAAAGCGGACAAAGGTAGATTTGCCCGCCGCTGAACACAAAGGGTGCAGAGAGATTCAAGTTAGATCATATCGAATAAGACATCTAGCAACACACCGTGCAGGTGTGTTAGCTAATAGTTTAGTGGAGGCAGTAATAGCTACTCTGGCAATTGGCGGTAACATTTTGGTGTTAAAGAAAACCGACCAGTAAAGAGTTATCACTGTCTGAAATCACAGTCCAGCGTTGGTTAAATGTGCCTAACGCACCACCTGCCAGCTATGTTAGGTCGCGCTGAAGGTTTTAAGATAGTTAACTTGTTATGTGAATTTCCACTTTTGCCATAACGAGCGCTGCACTCACCAATATTCCCCTCGACTGATATCCGCTTTATCCTTTTCTCCATTGAGTCGTTCATTAAATCGGGGCAGGGCCTCTTCGGAGTATAAGACATTTTCAGCAAAATGAGCAAGTCTTCCTTTATTAATTAAAGCGGGTGCTGCAGCAGCTGCTGCTGTAGCGGAGGGCTCCTTGCTGTTTTTAAGTTTGGCGGTTTGCTCAGACGTGTCTCCGCCCAGGAAGCAGCAGCTCCTCCTCCTCCTCCTCCTCCTCCTCCTCCTCACGTGTCCCCCGGCTCCGGTCTGGTCTGGTGGAGGAAGGGTTCACAACATAGTAGTGACACCATACTATACAAATACCCAACCCAAATAACATGTACTTACAACTATCAAAAATTCTTACTATGCAGAGTGACCACTCTCAGAGTTGTATTATTACATTATTAGATCATTATTATTGATGCATTAATATTTAAGCAGTACTTAGATGGTGTTGGTTGAGGTGGAACTATTTTATATACTGTTGGGCACTTTAATGCATCATATTTTTATAATCTGATCATATGTTTTGTATGTAAAATCTTAATCTGAAATGTAACTAGTAAATACAGATGTTAAAGATCTGTAAAGTACATAAAAAACGGTGGAGTAGCAGTATAAAGTAGCATAAAAAGGAAATACAAGTAAAAAGTACCTCAGAATTGTATTTAAGTACATTACTAGAATAAATGTGTTAAGTCTTAAGTAAAAGTACCGTTCCCACAAATTATAAATACTGTACCACAAGTAACTGACAATGTACATAAGTATTGTCAACGAAATGTACTTAAAGTATCAAAAGTAAGAGTACTCATTATGCAGAATGCCCCATGTCAGTGTTATTCGTGGATCATTATTATTGATCCATAAACACTTAAGTAACACTTTAATGTTGTTGTTGATTGAAGAGGATCTTATTTGAACTGCTTTATATACTTTGGGGTAGTTAAATCTGTAACAATGCATCATATTTTCTGAACTAATTATATATTTTCTATGTAAAATCTTAATTTGAAAAGTAACTGTTGCTGTTAAATAAATGTAGTGGAGTAAAAAGTGCAATATTTCCCTCCGAAATGTAGTGGAGAAGCAGGAAATACTCAAGTAAATGACCTCAAAATTGTACTCAAGTACAGTACTTTAAAGAAAGTAAATGTACATTTACATACATAATAAACATGCAATTCATCCAAAGAGTCAAGACCACCTTTATTTGCCTTGTAAACAGCATAAATCAATTCAGTAGCATTTAAAACCCCTACCAAGCCATTATTTACAAACATTTCATCAATTATTACAGTCAAGGAGGAAAAACTGTAGGCAATAGGCTATGTTATGGGCATTTCATAAGGATGAAATGCTTTCAGGATGACTGATTTTCTATTACATTTTCATCTGGTGAGCAGTAACATTCATAATAGCTAGCTAAGGAAGTGGAAAAAGATACTCAACAATTAAAACAAACAATATTTTAATATCCAAATAAGGGAGGGGAAGCAGCCTCTAAAAAGACTCAATGCATTCTTTAAACCAAAAGCTACCACTCCATGCTCGCTGAAAATTATTTTTAAGACAGGTCTAACCCTCAGTATTTACATGTGCGCATTGAAGTATTACACCTCTCGGACAAATTTCAGATAAGATATATAAAATGTTCATGTCACATGTGTTTTTGAAACCAAACCTGAAAGAGAAGCAATTATATTTCTATCATACACCAGAATTTAAACACTATAAAAGGGAAATTAACATTAGATAAAGTATGAAAGAGCCAACTAGTAACCCTTTTAGTGTTGTGTCAATTATTGCATAGTAAACTACACTTTGAGATTGGGAAGGGTACATGCATCTGCTGTTTGAAAGCACAGCGACAAACAACTCAGACCATACAAAAGCATACGAAATCTCACTTGTGCCTTATAGCCAATTTCAGCGGAGGTTAAGCAATTCAACATTCATTTGGGGAAATATGAGGGAGGAAACGAACTATGATCAGTCACATGATACAGCTTCTCACAAAGCACGGTCTATGCAGAATAAACATTCAGGCGAGAGAGGTCAGGAAAATTGTTCAAAGTGCTTTATGGCTAGTGAGATAACAAGGGATGCAGCATAATCCAATTAGAAATGCTTTTTATTTTTAAACAGTCAAGGTTGTGACTTTAAACACACGTCTCTACTTCTATTCGAGGACATTTATGTACAATTTAAGGTTTTAGATCCCTTGAACTTTTCCTAAAATGTGTTTCTACTTCCTTTTTTTTGGGGGGGAGGGGGGGGGGAATAGTACACAGGAAAATGCTAAAACGTTTAGCTCATTTTTAGTCCCTATTCTAGCCTCACTTCTACTTCCTTCAACACATTCATTTATCATAACCTGCACAGAACACTTGGTAATCTAACTAAATAAGGAGAAGGTTGGTGAGGTGTGTGGTTTTACAGAGAAAATCATTTGTGAACCAAGTTACAGTACAAATCGAAAAGGGGTGTAAGAGGGGAATTAAGAACCACAGAAACTTAAAGGGAGGTGTGGTGAAAATTTGTGTCTTGTCAATCAAGTCAGTGGTATATGGCCTTTATCTTCTTACAGTTCTCACTGTTGACATAGGGCAATTCTGGGCCATGCTAGGCACTTAGGATTATTTTGTATTGACAGATGTGGGCTATTACAGATGTGAACAGTAGAAGACCGCAGCCCAGATTCTTCTGTGTAGTCATGAATAAAATAACTAGCTGCTAAATTGGCTTACAGACTGGCTTAAATTCTTTTCGTAACACCATCAATGCCCTCCTATTATGATACAGCAACTTTGCTTACACACTATTCTTCCCTGCAGGCGAGTTGGAAATGGGAATCTAAGAGCATGGAAATGCCTTGCGTTGCCATAAATCCAAGTGAGAAAAAACAAATCTGTGCAGTTTAATAGAATAATAATGAGCATATGTCTATATTATCCGAAATGTAAGCCATGACTGAACACTGGGGATCTTTCCATACAGCTAAAGCCATTTTCTCCAATATGTTAATCTGTGGTTTGTTCAATTAAGTGTGTAATCCCTGATTGCATTAGTCCTGGTGCCTTAAACCTATCAAGACCCTTCCTTCTTCCTGGCCTTATTAAAAACATTTCCCCAAATGGAAATATAGTATATACTGCATACATACAGCCAGGGTGGGGTGGGTATCTGTGCAAAAAACTAGAAGACCAATAAAATAAGGATTACATTGCTGTTTATCTATCCTTGGTTGTCAGTTTTTCAATCAGCTCCTGAAGTGGAACCAGCTCTTTCCTGTCAATGAGGTTGAACTCCTGAAAAAGACAAAGGAAAGGGAGAAAACGTGATTATCCACTGTATGCTGCCTTTTATTATTGCTAATATACAGTATACCTCAAGTAAAAAATGCATAAAAGTCAGTATTTGAATGTCAGAGGTTCTTTACCTGAACAAAAAAGATGAAGTGTTTGAATGACGTGTTGAGGTGGGCCTCCTCTTGCAGCTGCATGACAGAGTCAAAGTGCTGGTGGTAGATGTGGGCGTAGACCCTGAACAGGCGCTTCAGGATGGTCTTCGCCACTGACATAAAGTTTCGCTTAAAGGGGACACCTTGGGAACAAGAGGGCAAGAAAGAAAAGCTGTTATTCAGATTCTCTTCAAACATACAACCAAAGACACAAATCACAGAGTCAGTGGTCAGGTTGAGCAAATGATTTGATGGAAACACTAGCTGCGGTTACATGGACAATATTTCTTCAACCCGACTGAAATCATTCTGTACTGTTTACATAGACGCCAAATAAAGGGATCCAATGAGATGTGTGTTTACATGCCTGAAGCATTTAATCAGAATCTAACTTTTTTGACATTCGCAAAACAACTCGCTGTTTTGAGCCTTTTAACCATTGTGGTGTTCAACAATCCTTAAATCTTTTAAGTTCTCCAACAAAAAAAGTTGTACCAGCCACAGAATATTTCTCTGATTATTAGTGGAATATCAGGGTCCATGTAAACGCAGCTACTTTCAGATGAAGGGATCCTTAAGATTTTTAGAGTTTCAAAATGCCCAAATATTGTTGACATTTGTATACTGTGCTTGGATTCCTCAGGCATAGCTTAAATACAAAGATGGCATTGGGAAGATTGATACACACAAAAAGTTCACTCAAGCTGTAAATTATTATTTTTTTCTATTTTAGTCTATTTTCTCTCAATAAGCCCCCAAAAGCTCAGAGCAATGAAGGCAGGTGCAGCTACAGTATGTTCTCTGGATTGCACATGTCTTCACAGACAGGCCACAGCACGATTTAAGGGAAGTGCAAACAATCATGACTGCAACAGGGAACCAACTCATGGTCACAATGTGTCGAGTGTTCATCTGTAGTTAGGAAATTCTGATGTTATAACAGTGCTGCTCTTTACACCTCGGATGTGTTGTGCAGTTCTCCTATGATTCAGTGAACAGCTGCGGAGCACAGGAGGCCTGGAGGAGAGCTTCTGCCCACAGTGTACAGAGAGCTACAGTACAACTCAACATCAATTATTCAAAAGAGGCTGGTGACCAACAGGACAAGGAGTTCTTGATTAAAGCAACCACCTGGGGCTGGACATGCACATGAGTCCACTCTTCTAAATACTTAACTTGTTCATTTAGACACCAAACGTATCAATTTATATTTTACAGGCTGGTATTAGTCCTGGTGAGGACAAAATATTAAAAAGGTACCCTGTGGAGTTTTTGATCGCTTGTAGGACAACAGAGCAATGTATTTATTAGTGAGTGTCCACGTTTTGTTTGAGGCTTATGAGGTCTTCCTGGTACCAAATGGATACCAGTAATCTATCTATTGATTGTGGAAAATTAAACCAATTCTGTCACTCCAGGGGAGCACCTTTAGTCATTGGCTCCTTCCACTGAGATGTACCAAGGGAAATATGAGACATCATATTTGTGCTGGCTGCCATCCAACTCTATTAAGGCTCCACCCTAGAGGCACAAGCCTCTTCCAGTTGGGAGGCTGAGAACTGTGTTGGTATGTACTGTATGTAAATTCTAACTCTTTTCAATGACCCTCTACATTGTTAACCAGAGGACATTCTTATTACTGGATATGTAAATAAGCAAACACACAATATTTCCATGTGCTTTACTGCCGACAACTCAGATGATGTCAACCAAGGACTTAAACAATAATCCATCCATTTATATATATTATATATAATACTTATATATAACACTTCTTTTCCTTTTTCCACATCACACAGCTTTAACTTTAATGTACCTACTGTTCATTTAGCATTTTAAGGTAAATTACATGGTGTAAACGCAACCTCCAAGTTTGAACAGTTTATATATGTGCATAATTTACATTGTATTGGTTTTAAGATCCATTCATTTTGCATGGCAGTTGAATTTCACGGAGAAGACAAAAGGTATTTGCTTGTTAGTGATAACCCTTTTGTGGGTTGCAGAGCCCTTTTCTTTCTAACATTAGACAGACGCTGGCTAGCAAACAGTTTGCACACACCTAACCATTGGACATGCAGCAGGTGTATGAAAGTTGCTCTTCTTTAGAGCTGAGCACTAAAAGAAACCAGAGAGTAACACATCAAAACCACACAAAGAAAAGATGGCTTTGACAGGATAGAGAGAATGGACACAAAGCATACCGATCTTTGAAGGGAAAAGTGTCTCATCATCAAGCTGGTCTTGCACCCAGGTCATGAGGTAATCAATATACTTGGGAGCAGAGCATTTGATGGGCTTCTTGATGTTGGTTCCATCAGCCCAGTGGTACTCATACCTGCAGGAAACATAGATGACAAACATTAGATTTTGAAAGTATTTATGGATTCCATCTAGATAAAAGTCAGTCAACACATCCACACACTGTACCGATAGCTCCCAGCAAATTTAATTTAACAGAGCAACAGAGATCTTCGGCAGGCATTGCTCATCTAAGTTCACACTTCAATTTCACTGTCCCATTTAGGAAATAGCGGATGCAAGTCACCAAACACATCATTCTCATATAGACTCTTCAACCTTGCAGAAGCTAATCTAAATCTTGTCAGTTTTCCCTACGAGAAACTAGCATGTAAAGCATCCACTGAGAATCTACCGAGCCTGGCAGCAGGAGGCCAGACTACTGACGAACGGGTGCATGGTAGTTCTTTTACATGATCACGACAACAAGTGTGCTGCATTTTGAATTGAATTGTCACATTTCATGCTAATTGACCTTAATTATTTTGTTCCACTGACGGCACCCGTACCCCACACCCTGTTGAGCCTCAACAGACAAAGATAAGTGAAGCAAAGCTTGTGGGTTGGTTTTATGAGACTACAAACTTATACATCTACAATGAGAAACTTACTTAGGACCTGCAGACATGACTGGACAGCTTTCCTCAGTGCAAAAATCTGTGATGGTGCCATACAGCATGTTAATCTGGTTGAAGAAATCCACAGCTGAGAAAAAAAACAAAAAACAAAAAGACCATATTCAAATCAAGCATACATAGGAATAAATACTGTGTGCCAGCACAAATATCTGGCATCAAGTTTCCCCACAGCCCTTTACCCGCCCCACTTCACTGCCCAGTCCAAGCTGTAGACCAGGGCACACTCCAGTTATCTGCAACAAATTGTGTTATCGCTCATTCCCAGGGGCATACAGCCAACTTTGGCTTTCCAGCTGCTGGACAGATCCATTTAAAGGGTTGGCAGCATTAGTGTTGGTGTTCCATTTGCTAATCTCACAGGAAAAAAAAAAGACACTGAACAGCTGATGTTGCATGTGTGTTGTGTGAGGCGTTTAAGGAGACATCAGCTCCCTCTTATGTTTTATTGGATTTTTTGGATTATATTTTTGTCCAAAACATTTCTATTCATAGCCGGGTTAAGGCCTGATAAGAACTTAAAAAATGACAAATACATAATGGACACTCTCAATTTTAGTGCCTCACACATTGTTCTGGTCAAGAGCTGACTACTGTTTATGCTACTAACGTTGTTGAAGTTAGATGTGATGCTTGCTCATGACCAGTGAGGGAAAGCAGAAATAGAGGTACTCTCAATAATATAGAAAAATACGTATTTCTAGGCAATACACCCTGCTAATCTTTCTCATTAAAGTACAAATTTCACATGCTTCATAAAATGACACACGACCACTGGTTGGAAGAATGGGAAAACCATAAATAAATCAGGTCGTCGCCTCTGCCATGCTCCCAACTGGTCAACAAATTCGGCTCTGCCATGACAGGTGCCAAAGTCATCGTCACCATGATACCATTTTCTCAGGGCTTAGACAGACATAGAGTGTATGCAAAGAGACAGCAGAGCTAGAGAACATCAGAGATGCTCTACTGATAAAGAATAAATTGCTAGAATTGTTTCATCAAAATAAAGTGAAAACCACTGGTGGCCAAGATGCATACCATATAACCTTCCCAGTTTGATTCTGTCTGGGGATCTTCGCTGCACGTCATAACCCTCTCTCTCTCCCTCTACTGTCGCCATTCATTACAAGCAAAATAATGATAATACAAGAATCTTTAAAAAAAAAAAAAAAGAGAAAAAAGAAGTGAACTGCCTCTCGCGAACATGAAAGTCATATAAACTCCGTGGTGGGAGAAGTTATTACTCAAAGCAATTTTATTCTAACTTCCCTTTATTGTGCAAGTTAAAGCAGCTTGCTGAGCACTGACTAACACCCATCCATTTCCACAAACCTTTGATGAAACTAGAGAAGTAATGCAATGATGACGTAGCCAAGCCATCTCTGAGGCGCTCTTAACAAAGCAAAAAAATGCGTGAACTTGTTGAGTAAACATAGTAGATAAAAACAGTCCTTACTTTAGTTTTAATGTTTTCTTGTGCTACAAAAGGATTCCAACATGCATAAAAACTTTTGAAGAACCATGCAATCCATCCAAATCAACTGCAATTCACTTCAAGAGACTCAAATGACAGCACAACAGTCAAACCACAGAAAACTCATTTAATGATGCATTCACTCCCTTATTTTGTGATCTGCGCCACACCAGTGTGAACAATTGGTCAAGTCAAAATTCAAATCCTAATCACTTGTGTACAAAATGTAGTAGTAAAATGACTTTAAATAAAGACGTATTTAATTCAGTTGTTAACATGCTGAGACACTGAACATCTGAAAGCCTAAAGGCGACTCGTGAGAGGAAATGAAGCATCTACTGACCAGCCGTTTGTCTCAATCTAGAGGAAAGTAAACAAGGCTCTCAGAGCACAGACAATACAGTCTATTTAACATTCACAGTGGTTTTTCCAGCATGAATGCACGTGGTCTTTAGAGGGAATGCCAAGATCTTACACCCTGATAGTTCACCCTCAACTGATTCTCGATGGGGACTAATTGAGATTTCAGGAACAGAACTACTGAGAAGCGTGCAAATAGACTGGGCGAAGAGTGACAAATATAAAAATAAAAAAGGCGTGTGAAGGTGAAGACACTCTACCAGGAATCTGAACCTAAAAGGGTATATTCAAGGAAGGGGGAAAAAAGGTAAAGTTGGTGCTTACTGTTGACTGCAACCCACTCATTTAAGTCTTCACCCTCGGGCAACATGACCGCCATGCGCAGGTTTCCACTTCCCAGCGTAGCCTCTGCATGTTTCAATAGCTCGTACTGATGAGAACCCTCGGGGATATTCTTCTTGGGCTTGAACGTCTTGGATGAACGGTTTCCACTGTGAGTCATAGTTCAAAGAGGAAACACAAAACAGTGTGATAAATAAGGAGGCAGTCAGATAGGATGACAAACCATGAGTTCACGGTGGGCCCCCTAGGTGAGGGACTTTTGCTAACAAAAACTCAGGATCTTTTTAAAAAAAGCTGACAAAAGAGTCGTGCTCTCGTTGTCTTGATGGGTTTGGCAGAATCAGAGTGGGGGACCAGAACAGTACGTCTCTCTGTGCGTATAATGCGTAATGAGGCCATTTGGAGAGGTACTGTATTCAATCCCTCTCACTGCCCCATTAAGCAAGAACTTTTGAGTCATCACAACATGGTAGGTCACACACTGAAACTGTTTTTCTATTAATTACAGCATTAACATCTACTAAAACCAATCCAAATCGACACCCTATATCATTTTTGAAAGAACGAAATTATAATTTTGTGACGGAACAGTGGTTGAACCAAATACTCTAGGTCTTGAAGTATAAATGTTGTCCGTGACCTCTCCTTCAGCTGAAATGTGCTCTTCATCAACTTGGCATTAAACCATTAGGAATCACCTGTCGTCTCTGCCAGGTGGAAGCGATGGTGCACATTAAAACACATCCTCACCGGAGGGCGCATATAATGTCACTCCTCCACCCTCTGATTTAATCCACAAACGGCATGAATTTGGTGTAGCTATCTAAATATCAACGACACAACAGTGTCGCTTTGATAAAATACTGGCTCAGACATTGATTGGTGCGTTCTGTCACATCGGGGCTGGATAAGCCCGTGGCAACAAAGTGTTCCCACCAGCAAATATCCAGGCCCGACTCTGAACCCCTGTCAGTTAAAAAATGCCCCGGTGTCGATACTGTGCAGGTTGAAGTTTTGAGACGGAACATAATACCGTGTACTCTTAAATTACGAATGATCTACTATCGATGTCGATGTTAATTCCCATAAAAAAATAAACAGAAAACAATGCGAATACACATCAGACAGTCGGAGGCGAGTCCAGGAAGTAGTCTTAGCCCCCGTTATCCTACCGCTAGCTAGCCGGCTAGCTAGCCAGCTGTCTAACGCGAACACGGCCGATATACTTTCCGAATACACAACTAAATGGCAAGACAAAATAAGCATTCGCGACTCGACGATAACTCACAAGAGAAAGCTCATGTTTCCTCGGGCCGCGGAACACAACCCTCTCCTGGCAAAACAGCTAACAAGCGGAGCGGAGGGACTGTTTGTCTCACGCGTCCCCGGGTTCTTCTCGGGCTTCCCTGTGCGGTCCTTGCGGGGAGGGGGGGGGGGGGGGAGAGAAAAAAAAAACACCCCAAAACAACTACTGACGTAGCAGAAGTAATTACGCGCTAGTACAAAAGAAAACGCGTCGGTTTCACACGCAGACCAGCCCGCCGGGTGCTGCTCCGTACGCTGAGAGGCAGCAGCGTAGTGAACGCGAGCGCCGACTTCTTCATTGCGAACGTCCGAGGCGGATCGGACGCGTTTCTGTCGCGTGCTGCCACCCAGCGGACGGGAACTGCCAACGCCGCCGCTCTCCAGCTTGAGCTGGAGGTGAGTTTTAATACCACGTTGTACAGAGAAAAGAAAGGAAGAAAATCCAGAGCACAGACAACACAGTCTATTTAACATTCACAGTGGTTTTTCCAGCATGAATGCACGTGGTCTTCGGAGGGAATGCCAAGATCTTGCACCCTGATAGCTCACCCTCGACTGATTCTCTAACTAATTGAGATTTCAGGAACAGAACTACTGAGAAGCGTGCAAATAGACTGGGCGAAGAGTGACAAACATAAAGAAAAAAAAAAAAAAAAAGGCGTTGGAAGGTGAAGACACTCTACCAGGAATCTGAACCTAAAAGGGTATATCGAGGAAGGGGGGAAAGAAAAGGTAAAGTTGGTGCTTACATTATATTTAGCTTGTTGACATCTGCGAACACAATATTTTTTATTAGGCTGATAATCAGACTGAACTGCCATTGTGTTTCCCTTAATTCATGCCCTGTGGTTTGAATTTCACCTATCATTTCTTTCTAGTAGTGGCATAACCATAATTTAGTCATACATTTCAAAACCGAGATCCTCAGTATTTCCAATAAATACATTAAATGTCTTTACTAAAAGCATTATTTCCACCTCATCCTCTCCAACATTTTGATGACACTAATACATTATATTTAGCTTGTTGAATTTGTGCACTAAATTATAGGTGTGAAGGTGGTGTGAAAATGCATACATTACAACATTGTTAGATATGATTTATAGAAATAATATGAAAATATATTTCTGTAATAACGTTGTAAGAAAATAACATAACATATTGTTGCAATAATTTATATATTTTATTCACAAACGTAGTTGTTTTTAGATTTATTTCCATTTGTCCTTAGATAGGTGTCACTGTTTTGCGTTTAACTCAAATTATAAACCAACAGTGACATCATGAGGCCTTCAGGAACCTCGTGCTGCCTTCATGTGCTGTCGGAAACATGCAATTTTTTCCCAAAAACCTCCCCATCCTTCGCTTCTGTCTCTCTCTCTCTCTCTCTCTCGCGGCCGCTCCGTCTCTGACAGAAAGAGCGTTGAGAAACACCTTGGAGGCGTACGTGTTAAATTATAAAAACGACAAGCTGATTTGTGAACGCGTTTGGCTTTGCGCCGTCTAGCATTAGGACCGCGCAGCCGCGTCAGCTGACGGGGCAGCCAGATATATGCGACGCGAGCCTGCGTGGCCCGCAGCTTTTCCAGCCTGTTGACGAGACGGATGTGCCTGCTCCAACAGGCCCATGTCTGAAAACCCAGACAGACGGTCACATTTCACAAGAAAGCCAGCTTACGCTCGAGCACGTCGGCTCAGTCGAAACAGGTAAACGCCCCTCTGTGTCTGAAACGAGTCTATGTGTCCCGGTAATGCTGCGTTAACGTGATCTCGCGTCTTTGCCGACGTTACTTCTTTATCCGCAGCGGCAGCGGAGCAAGATGGAGTGCGCGTGGAAGCCAGACGAGCAGGGACTTCAGCAAATCCTACAGCTGCTGAAAGAGTCTCAGTCGCCGGATACGTCCACGCAGAGATCCGTCCAGCAAGTATCCTTTCCTCGGCCAGAAATGGATGATAACACACGTTTTGTTACCCGCTAGTGCTCGGTAACGTCAGGTAGACTCAACAGGCTAGCGATAGCTAACACTAGCTCAGGTGGTTACCGTTATAAGCAGGTACGCAGGTGTTGACCGGTTGGTGCTTTTTTGTCTCTGATAAGCTCAACATGCTCGTAGCGAAGCAGGCCGTGCCGCGCTGAATTGCTCATGCCCCGGCCCTTTATAACATTAGAAATCGGTGTATTATACCAGGTTAATATAACACTTAGCTGCTCTACACGCAAACGTCGCATGTAGGCTTGATCCAGCAGTTAATCGCCCCCCCCCTATTCACGCCCTCTCTTTGCATTATTGCTCCAGCAGAAATAACTGAGTTAACAGCCAATTCATGCAACACTCCTGTGTGTCACCCACATCCTAATCTCCTAACGACACCGGGCGACGTGCTGTCCAGTCTAGTTTGTAATGAGCTTATAGCTAAACATGATGTTCATTTTACAATTTAGTATTAAACGTAGTTTTACACATGAAATGTCAGAAATGATAGGTTTCCAAAGCAAACAGACAGTTGTTGAATTAAAATCCTGTGTATTGTAATAATGATGTATAGATGATTGTATTAATGATGCAGAAATGGGACCCCATATATCCAATTAGTGCCTGCCTATTGGCATAAATCATCACACTATGAACATAATATCAGTCAGGGTGTCGCACTAAAATCTATACACAGTTCATAAGCTTACGTGCAAAGGCCATGATATATATATATATATATATATATATAAGCATGAAATTACTGGTTATAATAAATGCATCAGCATCCAAAAATTTACAGTTTTTTTTTTCATGAAGATAGTGAAAAAAGGGAGAGGATTTGTTTATAAATCAAATTTTTTTTTTTTTGGTACAGAAATCAGAGATGTTGGATTACAATTGAAATCTGAATAAAATAAATGTAATAAAGTAATTACATTTACAACACTGCTGACAAATGCAAATGTGCTACAGTATTTGGTACAAGTCACCACATACTTTTTCATTATCGTCCACACTGCTCCATGCTGCTGGCCCTTATGTCTTCTGTCTGGTTGCGTGCTGATCCTAAATGATTTGCTTATGTAACGCTTCATGTGCACTGCATCATTAACTCATAGACGAGCCGCTGTTGTAGCCCTAAATACGCCATCTGGCTGGGTACGTACTGTATTTAGTCACGTCATATGACATATTTATGACCCCCTACAAACATACACCCAGTACCCTCACACACACACGCTGTTATACTGTTACATTACACCACCTCTTGACCGCATAAACTTGGACTCTTTCTACATTTCTTCAGATCTGTTTTTGGAGTTATTACCATGTAACAGATGGCATTTCTAACATGCTATACCTACAGTTAGCACCTTGTCTTCCTCAACCATTTTTCCCAGAGACTTGAGCAGCTGAACCAGTATCCAGACTTCAACAACTATTTGATATTTGTTTTGACGAAGTTAAAATCAGAAGGTAAGCTCCCTGTCTGTCTGTTTCAGTATGTCGTTTTGTCGTCCAATGGTGACATGTCATTTTTATGTAACTGCTCGGTGACAGGTCCGTTTGGCCATGACTCAGGTGACCCGATGGCATCTTTGCCACAGATGATGTGGCACTCAGAATATGGGTCACTCTAATTTTAAACCTAATTCCTGGCACCACTCAACTCTTGGCTTGACTGTCTGCACAGTAGATGACCGAAATGTTAAGTGGTGTTAAGACATTTTAGGATGCTGCTGCAGTATTGCTCTCAGTTCAGATGCAACAAGTCACAATATTTTAGAAATTAATAGAATAATACGTCCAGATATTAGTTAACCATTATAAGGAAAATATAGTGTGTAAAATAATTAGTATTTCATACAAATAGTTCTTGTTGCCGTCCATCATTTCAGTATCTAGTTTGGCACTTTGCATTTTTGTTGGCCAGTTAAAGCACTGTGCTGGGTTGAATGAAATATAATGTGAAGGCAATAAGATCCTGTGTGCAATTAAAAGACCAAGTTACCAACCTTTGTCTTGACTCTACCATCATGTTTGTTCTCAGCTAAAATGTTCTTTTACAATTCATTAATCTGTCTTTTCTCCACCCCCACACCCCCAAGATGAACCAACGCGGTCCCTGAGTGGGCTGATACTGAAGAACAATGTGAAAGCCCACTATCAGAACTTCCCTAATGGCGTCTCTGATTTCATCAAGAGCGAGTGCCTCCAAAACATCGGAGACTCGTCTCCCCTCATCCGGGCCACTGTGGGTAAGTCGCGTCTTCTGGGTCCGCTGAATGTGAAGGTTTGCTTTTTAAGATCATACATGAAATGAGCACTCATCATAAACTTACTGGTACATATCTACTAAAGAAAAATTTCCACCCTAGTTTTTTGGGATGTAGCTTGCATTATTTGTCCCGTATAATTGTCTAGTGGTGTACATTTGCTTATTTTCTGACAGAACATACTGTCACATTGAACCTACAGTTAAGAACATCAACTATTTGGGAAATGTCAACATTTACAGTAGTTGCAGTAGACATAGACAAAGCAGGTGATGGTGTACATGTATCTTGGGATGGAGTTTCTTGTTGATGTATATTAGACATCATTACATTTTTTTTTTTTTGTAAGACAGGAATGGGACTTTTTGCGTTGTATATATCATTACTTATTAGAGCAGGGCATTGAACACAGCCCCTCTTAAGATGTGTGTAAATAGCCTTATTAGCACAGAACACCAAAAACTTATTAACACAATTAAGGCCAGCTTTTGATGTCTCAAATACACATTTACAGATAAATCACATCTGTTGTCAGTCTGCTCCCAGTTACTCCATGTTATTATTGCTGCATTCAGCTTTAACAATGCAGAAACATGCTGATCACCTACACATGCATAACTAATAGCCACACAGCCATTCAACTAAAATTAAAGCTATTTAAATATATATTGTATTTTGGTTTTGTGACTGTGCTAACTGAATGCATATTTGTATGGAGCATGTCCCTACAAATGGATTATAAGCAAGTGTACTGTGATGTTGAAAGTCTGCATTTGCTTGATTCTTGCTTATGTTGTTGGATTTGTTGTGGTCACTAAGAAAGCAGTGTCTGTGCGTTATTGGTAGATTTGTCACAGCAGTGTAACTAATAGTAAATCCTTCCCATAACAGGTATCCTCATCACCACCATTGCCTCCAAGGGAGAGCTACAAAACTGGCCGGAGCTTCTGCCTAAACTCTGCCTGCTGTTGGATTCTGAGGACTACAACACATGTGAGGTGAGGATGAACACGGGAGCTGTAGGTGATCTGATTTTCATCAGTCAGGGCCTACGGTATATCTTTTAGACACTACACTATACTGATGATGACAGAAAAGATGTGCCCATACAGACATTAGTGCTTGTCTATGACACAGAAGACCATAAACATCTTTTTACAAGTTTACATGCAAAGAGAAGGATATATATATATGGAAGACATCACTGGATATGATAAATGCTGCAGCATCTAAAAATGTACAGTTCATTCAGTCATTACACCACAAAGCAAATGAGAGAGAACATTTTTTGCAGAAATCAGAGATGGCAATTGAAAATCTGAATAAAATAAGACAGGTATAAAATTGAGAACTGAATGCTGCTGTGTTTATTCATGCTTTTCTCACTCTAAAGGGAACTGTCAGGATTTGTCCACATTCAAATCCTAAAATTAAACATGTTTGACATACTGTGCTATGATGACCCCTCCCCTAACCAGCTTAATCGGCAAGCATTAGACCCAAACATGAAAGTGGGACTGGCAAAACCAGTATCTATATGGCAGTATCCTTTAGGGATTACACTTGGCTTTATTTGGATATGATGGTAAAGTATTTTTTGTACTATTGGGAGCTGGCAGCTCATCAGAAGTACAAAATTTGTGTGAGTGTGTGTGTGAGGGTGAGAGTGCGTGCACATTTGTGATCATATGTTATAGAATACTTGTGCTTTAAGTAAGCATGTCTGGGCACACAGCGCTGCATGTCTGTTTATTTGTTAATTTATTTATTGTGGAAAAGGAAGAGAGCTGGGTCAGCTATAAAGCAGCATCTGGATAGCATCCTGCTGGCCAGATGAGCTGAAGGCAGCCTCACAGCTGGAGAGGCAGCCACAACTACAGATTATTCATCAGCATGGAATCATTTATTCTCTTTCTGTCCTTTTTTACCAGAAAACCATTATGACCCCATTTTCTGAATTGGCACACATCATCGTCATCATCATCATCACCACCCAGAATATCTTTTATAATGTGCATATCAGCAAAAACAACATAGTGATAGTCTGTCTTATGCTGCAAGTTGATTTTGTCTGTATAGTCCATCATTATCCAATTGTTTGTATTTAGAAATCTATAATCTATAATATCTTTAACTCCTCTGATTGATCTACAGTATAATCCTTATCAGTTATTGATTGGATCAATTAGAAGTTGATGATGTCATCAGGTCTTGATGACATCAGCACTTTACAGTCACTATACTGAAATGGTAAATAATAAATGCTCCATTGCAGCGACCAATAAAATTACTATACAGTAGCTTGTAGTGGATGTTGGATCATCTGATCTGTGTAGTGGTGCCACACCCATACTGCCTGGCCGTTAATATGCTGTCTGCTGCATGTGCCTGTGACATCAGCCACTATGGCGAAGGTGGATACATTACATTGGAGAGAACAAGCACAAATTAAGTAGCATGTTAAACTGCCATGCTAAATTCAGCCGTGTTGAAGGGCATTTGAAATGTATCCTGGCGGGATTACCCATCACTCCTTGGAGCAGGAATGTTCATTTGATTTTCACTGAGCTGTAATATCTGAAATTTAAGGAAGAGGTGTGACAGAAAAATGGTTCTCCTTGTAGCATCACAGCCCACCTCACTTAAGCCTCTTTCACACGAAGTTCCCGGTAAATTACTGGGATAACCTTTCAGGTACCACTTGTGATTTTCACTATTCTCACATGCAGCTACATTCGGGAACATTACCATCTTGTGCCTTTTCACACATGCCATGGCAATGCCGGAATAGATGGGACAAGGGGCAGTCCAGCAGGTGGCAGTAATGCAACACTTATGGCCGCCAACCACCATAAAACTCAACGGAAGAAGACCGGATGTACTTGGCGGAAGACGTCTCTTATTATTTACAGTAACATGGTGGGCAAGGAGCTGTTGTTGTCCGGTGCCAATGTTCTTACAATGTATTTAATATTATATTCGAAACCATTGGCAAGGCAACGGTAAAAAAGTCGCGGATTCAAATACGTCATCAGCGCAGTCTTGTGATTGGTTCGCTCGCTCCACGTGAAAACGTCTTTTGTCAGACGGACGTACCCCTTTACTTTGTTATTGCTTTCATTCACAACACAGCCGTGGCGGCATTCTCCCTGAAGTGTTACCAGGTCTTGAGGTGGGAAATTGCTGGTACAGATTTCCCTGAATACCGATCCCTGCTCCCATTCACACATGACCCCGTGCAGGAAATGTTCCTGAATATTTCAGGGATGGACTGCATGTGTGAAAGGGGCTTTGTAAAGCTCATTCAGGAGCTGAGATTTAGGTCAGCTATTTACTGCAGAGGATCTTGAAGTGTATGTGTGTACAAGGCTTAACACTGAACAGCGACCAAATGTACCAACCACTCATAAGACTCATCACTATGATTTTGAAAAGCAGCTTGGAGGCTGGAAAGCTTCTTAGCATCTGTTGTTGAAGATGGTTAAGTTGGTGCTGGATGAAAAAAATGTCTTCTAATCTTGTGGTAAAAGGCGCAAAATATATGTTTAAAAGCTGTCAGTATTTTTGGCTAGCCATCGGCATGTTTATGTCCAGTGTCGTGGTGGGAGGGAAGCAATGCACTGCCATAGATCTTTTCATGCTGTTTCTATTAAGTGTTTTTAATACTTTTACAGCCTGATCGAGCCACCAGTGTGGCTATATACCTGTAGTCTTGTTAAACTGGATGTGGTGAATTTTCCCAGTAATGTTAATGGCAATAATGACACTAAAAATTGATTTAGACTGTTACAAGAGATGACCAGTTAGATTTAAAAGGGCAATAAATAACTTTTTAATAATAATAAATTATCGGCAGGGTTTCATAGGGTTGTTGGTGCTGAGGCTTCTGTCTGTATGCTAAGCCTTATTTTGTCAAACCCAGTACAAAGTAATTCATTAAAGGTGCCCTGTGGAGTTTTCTTGTAAACAAACATGTTTCCATTCATTTAGATTCACTAAAACGCAGCGAGTGTGTCCTTGAGCTCTAACAAAAGTGTTGAATGCATTTCCTTCCTCATAAAACATTTGCAAACAGATTTTTTTAAAGTATTTTGAATCCAGATTTTTTTTTTTTTACATCCATGTTTACTTGCTAACAGTTCTTCCCTGTCTTTGTTGGGGCATTGCAGCGTTTCGTGGCACATTACTGCCACCTGTAGACATTGGCAGGAATGTGTATTGATTGCGTGTGTGCATGTGCGTCATCGTGTGCGTGCATGATATAAACAAAACGAGGATCCACTCATAGAAAAACAGCTCAATAGCACTCCTAGAGGTCAAAAACTCCACAGGCTACCTTTAACTTCATTTTTAACTTAACTGTTCCCTCTATTTGCTGTCACATGATGAATTAAATTAGAATGTATGTCCAGTTTTTAATTGAATTAGTCTTCATTTGTAAAGTAAAGATTCAAAGATATAGGCAACTTGTTTTTTTCTTGTCCTTTGCAGTTTTGTGTACTTCTTCCAATCTATAGGCTAAAGGCACACAAGGCGGGTATTTTGTAAAGCTGAGCTTGTTTTATAACATAGGAAATGGACAATGTTAGACTTCAAATTGTTGGAACTACTATCATATCACATCAGCTCTTTCACACGTGTTTTGACTACATTGCACCTGCAACCTTGTGGCATTGTGTCAGGTGGAACATGGAACTGAGTGTTGTGGCACTTATTCTCAAAGGCTTCTCCTTGATCTGTTGTGGCTTGTATTGAACCTCATTTGTGTGTTGCTTTGGACAAAAACCAAATGTAATGTACTGCACTGAGCTTTTACTACACTTGTATGTCATTTGTTGTGGAAAATTAGTAATAGTTTGCGTTTCTTGCTTAAATATGTTTTATTCAGAAAAGTTCAAATGAATGTCAGAGTCTGCAGATGTACATGAACCAGGAAGAATCCTGTCTAATCTACAGCAGACCTTGTAAATGTAAGACAGCAACTATCCATGTCGTACCAAACTCATTTTCAAAGGTGTTGACTATTGCCATAGAGACCCCTAAATAACCCACACCATTACTGCCACCTGCACTTTGTTTCGAACCTACAGGCAAACATGTGTGAATTCATGTTGGCCTCGGACCATTTGATCAGTCTACAGTGTACTCTGTATAGTGCATTTACAGTATATCTGTGCAAGAGTGATCCTCGTCACCCTGTAACAGAGTTATCCTCACTATGATTGCACAACAGTCCCACACAGAGCTAATGTCTGCTGATGTTGGGTGGAAAGAGAGGGTTGGATACATGCTGTTAGCTTAAGTTGGGGTATTTCATTGTCTTTATATAACCCTTTCTTAATAGTTTTCAAGATATACAACAAAGAACATGCATTATAGAGAAGAAAATCAGCACCATTTCATCATGATAACATCAGGAGTTGCAGCTGTACCATAGGTCCTGTCTTTGCGGTTTGTGGTTTAAGAGCAGCAGTTGTAGGAAGAGCCGCCTGTGCAACCACGCGGTACCCCTCTCTACATGCTCTATAAAAAGACATGAGCAGGTGTGTTGGATGCCAAGTGTAATGTTGGTAGATGGCTTTATATAGGTTTTGCCTGGGAGCAGTTTTATTGTTTTGATAAATGGCAGTTGGGAAGTGGTTTGCGATGGCGTTGTGAGGGGCGAGTTGAGGGCAAACCATCATGTATGAAAATGCTTTGTCACCTCAGTGCTCGTTTGTACCGTAACATTCTTCAAATTTCCATAGGAGGAGTCTGAAGGAGCTGTTTAGTTGACGAAATATATACCTCTTTTTTTTTTCCCTGGCTCGCTTTCATCTGCGTGACTTGCATTCTCGCATTTAATGACCTTTCTTAGCAGGACTTGAAGGGAGGATTACACTTTAGACACTGTCAGCGTCACTGGAATGTTTGAAGGCCACTCCCGTTTCTTTGCCCTTCTCTGTTGACACACGGGCGCACCGCAGTGGGAGCGGTCTTGTGTGCTGCCCCATACATTTTCACATAAGTCATAATGGAGCTACATTTCAGTATATTATAGTGTTTCCAGACCCCAAACCTGATGCTGCGTGATTCATTCATTCATTTGACAAAACAAAGCATATGTATTATTACATTCTGCTTGATATGAAAGACTATTTCTTGTATTGAATGGAAAATGTAAAGCTGCTACATAACTTTTTATTTCCACAGGGGGCAGCAACTAATATTACTGATTATTCTGATGATTGTTTTTCACGTGTCCATAAAATGTCAGTATATATTCAGTATACAGTGATATAAAATAGAGAAAAGCTGAAAGAAGTAATTTTTTGGCTTTTTTTGTTTTACGATTATTTTCACCTTTTTATTAGACAGCATAGCAGACAGGAAATGGGGGAGAGAGGGGCAAGACATGCAAGAATGGGCAATGACAGTGTTAACCATTCAGCTACCAAGGCGTTCATATTTTTTGGCGATTATTCAAGATCAAAATAGTTGCTAATTAATTTTCTGTCGATTGGCTAATCGAAAAATCATTTCAGCTGAATTCTCACAATTATCAAACATGTTTTTCAACAAGTGCTCACTCAGCTAAATCTGCCATCATTCGTGTTCATGAGTGTATGAAATCTTGTCAGATACAACTACATTATCTCTAAATCTGGTACTTTCATTTCAAACCCTCAATACCAGCAAGTCTCATACACATCAAATCATGTCAAGTATCTGTTTCAATGTGTCATGCATTGTATTTTTTATGTCACCCAAAAAAATGTGCTTTATTTTATCCCAAAACTTGATAGTGAAATCTCCTGTGCTGGCTCTGAAATGTTACACTACCCTGCAAAGTGAAATGGAGTCATCTGTATACTAATGAGGGAAATGACTTTATTCACCTCCTGTTTGTGACCTTGAGACAGTCTCAGTCTTACCCTCCGCATCTTATTTCATTCCTTGTTGCGCCTCCATGTTTTTTGAGACCATTCTGTATCCGTCATCTCGAAAGGAATGTCGGCATGGGAGCAGTTTCCATGGCAACAGATGTCAGACAGCGTCAGTGTCAGCGCTGTGCTGTTCTCAGACTGCATTTTCGTGAAAGCCACTGAAGTCTGCAGCATATTGTGAACATGCATACTAACCATCAGTCAAGCACCTAGTGTTAAGAGAGAGAGACACAAAGGAGATGGTGTGTGCGTGTGTGTATGTGTGTGTGACTGCTTGCCAACTGTTTGAAGGTTATTAGAGCAGAAGTGGGTGAATCCTATTGAAGATCGTGGATGGAGTGCACACACACACTGCGCAAAGACTGGAACAAGATAACCCATGCTTATGAAAACACGTATGATATTACATTTGCTCACTGCAGAGCCAAAAAATATGAGTGTATATCAACAGTATGTTGAGAATGTATTGCAAAAATGTGATGTCAAAAAAAACAAACAAAAGAAGCTCAACAGAAACCTAAATCCATTCCACCTCCACAGGCCCTCATCTCTAGCTGCAGTCTAACCTGCCTTGAGGTTGGGGTGGGGGGTGGACAAGAAGATGAAATTCCTTTCATCATTATTATTATTCTTAGCCACAGTATCTCAGTAGTTTGGGGTATAACCTGCCTAAGTGCCTGGTAGAATTAGAGTTATGAAATCTTAGAATTTGTCTTAACAGTGTAATTTTCATCAAATTTCATTCAAAGTTTTTTTTTCTTCTTTGTTTTCACCCCTCAGGGAGCGTTTGGAGCCCTGCAGAAGATCTGTGAGGACTCTGCTGAGATCCTGGACAGTGACATGCTGGATCGCCCCCTGAACATCATGATCCCCAAGTTCTTGCAATTTTTCAAGCACAGCAGTCCAAAGATTAGGTATCAAGTTTTCTTCCTAATACTTTCCATTTACATTGACTATAAAGTTAACTGTCAATCATGCCTACATCAAACGTGTTTCTTTCCAACTATTCATTTCCAGTGAGTAAATCTGCCACTGCTACATCATTGGTTTGGAAGATCTATGGCATTGCAAATGTTCATGAATTCCGTTCACTAATCTTACGTATTGATACATGGTCATTAGTTTATTTTTGTGACTGCTGTTTTCTAATGATATGAATTACAGTTCCACCATTTATTGTTTTGGATTTTTTTTGTTTGCATAAAATTATGACCTGTTAAGTCTTAAGTGGAAAAGTGGGACATTTATATTTTATCCCCGCCTTCCCTTTTCCTATGATTTAGAGCATTTCTATCTGGAACATATCTTAACTCATAAATTAATCATCTACTAGTGAGTATGTTTTACTCAGCAAACACTTCTATACGCACACGTACAGTATATTTACAAGACAGACTAAAGGTCTATGTATAATTGTACAGTCAAAGTCTCAGTCTGTGGTAATGCAACAGGCCTGTTGACAGAACAAAAGAGTTCCTCATATTCGAGGGTTAAACGGGGAGATGGAGCAAAGAAGACGGGCTACATTCATAGCGTGCGACATGTGAGAAAAACATGTTTGTGTGGCTTTTAAGTGGTGCTTGTTGTGTTGCAGGTCTCATGCCATTGCCTGCGTCAACCAGTTCATCATCAGCAGGACTCAGGCTCTTATGCTGCACATCGACCCTTTCATCGAGGCAAGTCTGACTATACTTGTTGTCTTTTTATGTCTACGTGTATAGACGCAGACCATTCATATTTGTTCTGGAACACATTTTGTATTTTACATGCTATACAATTATTATTATTACTGTTTGGAGTAGTAGTAGTTGTTTCACACTTGCCCTCTTTCCACCAAATGAGCTCTGGTTCACGAACCGTTTCCGGTAAGGATTCTTGGAACCTGTTCTTCGCTGTTAAGCGAACCCGCCCACGTTTCCCACCAATTTTTCAGTAGAACAACTGTAATCAAGGATGCGTCATCAATGGAGGACGTTGCACAATGGAAGTAAACCATAGTAGCAAGATGGCGGATCGCATTGATTACCTGCGAGCTTTTGTTCTGTTATTACGGATATTTGTTTTTATCCAAAAAACAAGCATGGACCAATTATTAATGATAAGAAGACGTAGAAGACTATTACCATAATAGATCATTGTTGCCTTCTCCATCCTCTCTTTCCAGCCTGTAGAATATGACACGCCCACTGATGTTGTCACAGGTCAAGGAAAACCTGCTGTTTTTTTGGTTCCAGCTGGGAACCAACTTTTCGGGTTCCAAATCAATTTATTTTTGGGTCAAATTTTGGTGCGCAAACCGAAACGGAACCCATTCCACGTTGGTGGAAAAGGGGTAATAGTGCAGAGAAGACATTTGACCCTGGTGTCTTTCTGTCCTCTGTAGAACCTGTTTGCCCTGGCGACAGACGAGGAACCTGAAGTGAGGAAAAATGTGTGCCGAGCTCTTGTTATGCTGCTGGAAGTTCGCCTGGACCGTCTCCTGCCACACATGCATAACATCATAGAGGTGAGTGAGTTTGGGGGGATATAGGCTGAGGAAGTGAGAGCGGAAGATTAAGGCTTAGTTAAATTCCTGGTGTAAAGATGAAGGATGAATATATGTATTTATGGGATAAGTCTGGTGATTTTCTAAATTCATATACAATATTTCAATATTTTTCTTATTGTCAACAATTCTCATAAGACAAAAAACATAATGAATTGATCCTATTAAAAAGTGTTGTCCGTCTACCCAAAATCTAATATAGTTTATTCCTATGTGCAATAGACCATTGTTGTTCAGAAACGATTAAAAACACATCAGTCAGCCACACTGTTGCCCTGGATGTCATGTTCCTTCATTATGATGAACACGGGCACTTTAGTTTAATTTGATTCAATCCCATAAACACTACGGTGCTTGTGCGCCAAATCTGCAGCTGAAAATAATCCCCAACAAAAACACAATTTAATCCTGTTTGAGTAAAGTTTGCTATAAAAACTACAGCACCCAGCTGTTTTAGAAAATGATTTAGCCTTTTTCAAAAATGAAACTATATATTCATTACCCATTTTTAAAGATTTATGTCTTCAGTAGGCACAAATTAGCTTGGGAGTAAGTGTCACAGACAGGTTAGGAAAGTTAGAAAGTATTGAGAGTCAAGTTTTGGTATTTTCACAATATAGAAATAGAATATCGCCACTTTTATTCTTTAATGATACTCGTGATGACTCCGTGTGGACAGACGTTGTACTTGTGTCTTAGTTAGGCTGCAGATGTGGTTGCATTGTTGCCTTTTAGAATGAAATATTCAGTTATGTAAATAAAAAGAATAACATTTCTCTTAATTTCATCCCAGTACATGCTACAGAGGACTCAGGACCAAGATGAAAATGTTGCCTTGGAGGCCTGTGAGTTCTGGCTTACTCTGGCGGAGCAGCCGGTGTGTAAGGAGGTGCTGTGTGGACACCTCTCCCAGTAAGAATACACACACACACACACACACACACACACACACACACACACACACACACACACAAGCGATGTGCATACAATACACAGACTGACACTCTAATATTGAAAGCTGTTGATTGATACATTAGCAACCTTGGCAGTAGGTTAGTGAAGACCTTGTGCTAGGATGATATTCTTCTTCCTCACCTCAGGACGACTGATTAAGAACCCTGGCCGTTGACCTCGGTTGTAACATCTGTCACCACACAGTCACATTAAACTGAGCCCGCAGCAGGAATCAGATGTGAGTTATTTCTTGTGGGCTTCGACCTATCCTTGCCCTTTGTTCTCATAATTTTTCCCTCTGCCTTCATCTCCAGGCTCACTCCGGTGCTTGTCAACGGGATGAAGTACTCTGAGATTGACATTATCCTGCTCAAGGTCAGTTTATATAGCCCAGTATTTGTACCTGTAGGTAAGATGATGAATTGCCCCGTGACTCAGGATGACATGCAGTTCAGTTAAGTGGTTTGTGGTGTACAAACACGTCAGTTT
This sequence comes from Macquaria australasica, assembly GCA_005408345.1. NCBI lineage: Eukaryota > Metazoa > Chordata > Actinopteri > Centrarchiformes > Percichthyidae > Macquaria > Macquaria australasica. The sequence goes on along the minus strand of SEMN01000022.1, from coordinate 759,208 downwards.
TATACATTTTAACACAAACATTTGTAGATGTTGGTATGACTTTCATGCCGATTTTGATTTTTGTTTGTTAAAGCTAGAGTGTGGGACAAATAAATGAATGTCCGCTACATTCAAGCTGTTGCCTAACGAGTTCACACAATGCTGGTTACCGGAGTTTTTAAATCTGGTGTGTGTGGCGACATTCCTGCGCTGGTGCACCGGTAGTAGAACCAGAGCCATGTAGAGAGAGAGCCGCGTCAACAGAAGTTCAAAATGCTTGATCGTCACATGATTCACGTAGACTTCAGATAGTTCTCTCTACATGGCTCTGGTTTGCCAGAGCCGAGGGGAGCAAAGGTAGTGACGCAGTAGGCTACAGCAACTAGTGGTATGGTGGAAAAACCTAAGAGGCATCCAAGATACTGATGCTCCAGATAAAAAAAGAAACTCTGTGTGAGGAAAGATTACAGTCAGAAAAAGAAAGCGACCGACGGCAAAGACAAACATGGATGACCATTACTGTGGTTTTCCTCGTCGAAGAAGAAGAGCAGGGACTGAGGGAAGACAGGATGTCGCGTTACTGCTCTTGGACAGGTTGATCTTTGTAAAATATTTGTAGTAGGCTATGTAGCTATTACATTTACTCTACCTAAATAATGGATTATTGTCTTGGAACTGTGGAAATTTGAGCGAGCTCCCCAGTAGGCACAAGTCATGAGCATGCATCAACAGTGTTTGTGTAATTACTCTCGCTGCCAGAAGAGGGAGACAGAAGTTCCGCACTCCAGCTTTAAAAAGAATGTGGTTGCAACATACACGAGCTCCTTTCATCCCGTGCATTCGTCATCAGGGGGACATCGAGGAAGACGAGGCCATTCCGGACAACGAGCAAGACATCAGACCGCGCTTCCATCGCTCCCGCACGGTTGCCCAGCAGCATGAGGGCGACGGGATAGAGGAAGACGAAGATGAGGATGATGAACTGGATGATGATGATGATACTATCTCTGATTGGAACCTGCGTGAGTTCAGTGTCTGTGTAAATGGAGACATCTAGATAAATTGCCCCCTTTCATCACCTCCTGTTCTCTTTACTGAGAGCTAGGAACCACACAGTGTATTGATTACTTGTCTTGTGTTTGTGTGTGCTGTACCTGTCATGTCTGTATGATGTTTGTCCGCACACTTCTGTCTGTATCTGTGTCTCTCTACTTTTCTTCAAACATTAGGTAAGTGTTCAGCTGCAGCGTTGGACGTGTTGGCCAACGTGTTCAGGGACGATCTGTTGCTGCACATCCTGCCCCTACTCAAAGAGCTGCTCTTCCATCCCGAGTGGGTAGTTAAAGAGTCTGGCATCCTAGTGCTGGGGGCTATAGCTGAAGGTAAGAAGGGAAAGAAAAGTGGGGACAAAACTTTGAATCAGAAGAAATGCCTGCTTGAAGTGACACTATTCTTATCCCTGTCTCCAGGCTGTATGCAGGGCATGATCCCATACCTGCCTGAGCTCATTCCCCACCTCGTCCAGTGTTTGTCTGACAAGAAGGCCCTGGTGCGTTCCATCACCTGCTGGACACTGAGCCGCTATGCCCACTGGGTTGTCAGCCAGCCCCCAGATACTTACCTGAAGCCTCTAATGACAGAGCTGCTCAAACGTATTCTGGACAGCAACAAGCGTGTGCAGGAGGCCGCTTGCAGGTGAGCAAGAAGTCCTGATAGAGCCATGTCATTTTACAGCACATTGGGAACCCTGCGCTGCATTTGGATTGGTGCTACCCACACATTTTTCTTTCAGGTGTTGAGATGCATCCAGATTTCTTAATGTTTCTGAGAGGTTATAGTCACACATTGCTTGCTGTATGATGTTTTCTTCCCTCTCCTAACCAGTGCCTTTGCCACTTTGGAGGAGGAGGCTTGCACAGAGCTGGTGCCCTACCTGGCATTCATCCTGGACACACTGGTGTTCGCTTTCAGCAAGTACCAACACAAAAATCTGCTCATTCTTTATGACGCCATAGGAACACTTGCAGACTCAGTGGGGCACCATCTCAATAAACCGGTACGCGGAACAGAAATGTGGACTCAGTTTCACTTCACATTTTCTTGTGAATACAAGATTAGCGCATGAGATTACGCCTTCTTCCTCATTTCACTTTTGTAGTGCTTGTAGTGTGTTCTTTTTCACATAATAGTTACAGACATCATTCCCAGAAGGTAAACAAGAATCAACAAATCCCTGTTTGTAATTATCATACTCACTCATTACTTGCATATTGTGTCTAGGAATACATCCAGATGTTGATGCCTCCACTGATCCAGAAATGGAACCAGCTGAAAGACGAAGACAAAGATCTCTTCCCTTTATTAGAAGTGAGTTTCCGATGTGCAGTTGCTGCCTGCGCAAATTGTTAAAATGGCAGTGAGTCAGCTGTGTTGTGTCAGTCCAAGTTCTGTGATGGTAACATTGTGCGGACAGGCCTCTGACTGTATCTACCCCCTGCCTGCCTTCCTCAGTGTCTGTCGTCCGTAGCCACTGCCCTGCAGAGCGGCTTCCTGCCCTACTGTGAGCCCGTGTACCAACGCTGTGTCAACCTGGTCCAGAAGACCCTTGCTCAGGCCATGGTGAGTGTGTAGGACCCTCAAATGTATACACATAAACACACACTCTCTCACTACACTTTTACTATTTTTTTTATATACAAAAGGAGTTAATTTGAGCTGCTGGAGCTGCTGTACAGCCAGGCTAATCTTAAAGCTGCTCTCATCAATATGTTTGTGTTAACAATGAATCAAATGAATGTGTGTTATTTGAAAGGGTTTACTCGTACTGACAAACCCACAGAGAATTATCACCTGACTCTCAGCTCTGTGGAGCTTTTCAGCGTGTTTGTTTTGGTTTTGTGGCCCTCAACTTTACTGTTTTGTTCTAGTCTCACGCTCTCATCAACCTCCTTTCTAGACGCAGCAGGCAGCTGTTCTTTGATAAACCCTCTGTACGCTACCTGCCCAGTACCAGATTTTTCCCTCAGGAAGTGGCGGAAACCTAAACAAAGCTAAAAGGAGATTAGATATTGTCAATGCTAATGTTGCGTCTAGGTAATTGTTGTACTAACACATTCGCCATATCAACTATATAAGGTCATAATATGTCAGTGTTTTGTTTATAGCTTGTTGCACTGCCCCCAAGTGGCCAAAAACTCAATTAATGCAGGTTTAATGTACAGGTGTACAGGTAAACTATACCTTGTGGATGGTACATGGGAAATGTAGTTTCAGGATAGAGAGCTGACTTTACTTCATAACTCAGGTTTTATAAGTAATTATTATTTGATTATCTAGTAGTTATTCATGCTAATTTAATTCTTCTCCACCCTTCACTCTTCTAGCTTCATCAGTCACAGCCAGACCAGTATGAGGCCCCCGACAAAGATTTCATGATCGTGGCTCTGGATCTTCTTAGTGGACTGGCTGAGGGTTTGGGAGGCACCATTGAGCAGCTGGTCGCTCGTAGCAACATCCTCACTCTAATGTACCAGTGCATGCAGGTGAAGAGCTGTTAAAAGTGCCACTTTATCTGATAAACTGACAAAGTCACATTGCATTGTTCACCTTTTGTTGTTCTCTCCAACTGTTCAGGACAAAATGCCAGAAGTGCGTCAGAGTTCTTTTGCTCTGCTGGGCGATCTAACCAAGGCTTGTTTCCAACACGTCAAACCATGCATCGGTATGTTCTGTGCAAATAACTCTGAAACACTGTTTGGCAATAAGTTGTTAGTCAGTTGCTAAGTTGACTTGCTTTCCTTCTTCCAGCTGATTTTATGCCCATACTGGGTACTAATTTAAACCCAGAATTAATATCAGTGTGCAACAATGCAACATGGGCAATTGGAGAGATATCTATACAAATGGGTGAGTGCTTCACTTTCCACAAATATTCACAATATGTCACCATTTACCCTGTATATTTTGCTATCAAACTACAGTGACCAGAGTAAACAGTCAACAGATTTCTTTCCATCGTCTCTTATTGTTCCTGCACCTTTAGGGCCTGAAATGCAGCCATACATTGCCATGGTGCTGCACCAGCTGGTGGAGATCATTAACAGGCCCAATACCCCAAAGACCCTACTGGAGAACACAGGTACCACTCGGTGGCGGTGCTGAGCCAGCCAGCCAGCTCGCCACACACAGGGAGGTGCTCACACACTCAGGTCCATTCAGCCAGGATTCACCACATTCATCAAGGGTGCCTGCCCTGCCCTTTTAATCTCTATCCAAAAACCCTTCCCAAGCCATGAGCCTTACAGGTTTCGCTGGTTTCACAAAAGCATGCAAAATATTTCAGCTACTGATTTGCAACCTGGCAGCGTGGCCTGTAAATGGGGATAAAAGAAAATGAAACTCTGGGCAAGCCCCGGTGTGAAATTCTTGACAGTCTTGAATCAAGCGAGCCATGTAAGTGCCCAGCCTTGGAATTAACTAATGTGGACTGACTGTGCACCATCAGGTGACGTAGAATACTGCAGAACAAAATGCAAAGCACAGGCAGTGTGTGAGATAGATAGGTAAGTTCACGGCCTCACATAGTTAACTGTTACCATAAGACTTGAGACAGACACTTAAACAATAACTACTCATAAATAATTGAGATAACACCTAAACTGACTAAATGTAGGGCACCTAGCCTAGAGCATTTTTTTAAAAACGGGTTACACTGTGCTCTTGTTTTTACCAATTGAATTGGAAATGATCATTTGATGAGTCAAAAAGACCATCTCATGAAAAAGATGTGTGCGAGGGTGAAGTGTAACCTGCCTAAATGAAAGAAAATCTAGGGACTCTGTAGATGTGTTCCTGTTTGTTTGCTGTCAGTTTATTTGTTGCTTTTATTTACTGTTCTTTAAATGTGGATGCATATCTGCCAATAGATGTTAAATGTTGTTAAGAATGGCCAATGTTTGATGCAGGATACATGATAACTATAACTGTGTCATGCCAGTCGAGTTTCATGAGAAGTTAACATCTAATAACTGTTTGTTGCATGTTTCAGTGTATTCATTGAAAACACAACAGCGAGCTAAAGGATGCAAAATGAATTGAACAAAATCTGATGTTTTGGCCACGTGTAAATCTTATGTCTGTCATAGAGATTTCAAAGAGAACCAGTTTATCACTGGACCTAAATTTAAATACTCGGCCATGTAATACCACAGCCACTTAAAGGTGGGTGTGGCAGTACATTCCTGGACAGTGCATGGCAGCATTTTTCAGTTAGTCTCTGATCAGCTTATCCTGCACTGAACTTTATTCTAATGAGCATACCATCTGCTTTCTGCATGTGTCATTGGACTGTTCATAAATGCCTGTTTGTTAATGAGAATGTTGCATAGTTTTGTGTCTCTTAAACTTAGGTCCTCCCTCCTCTCTGCCTCATAAGAACCTGCTGTGCTGGATACTAGTCTCCCTCCATGTAGTTGGCTTGGAGTAATCTGTCATTTCTTTTCAAAAGAACAAAAAAAAAACAAAAGCATTTCTGTTTCTTATGGAAAGTTAACATTTGTGAGTTTAAGGGAGAAATCTCTGAAAGCCCAAGTGACCTGCTCTTGTTTAGGCCAGTCACATACACATGCTGCACCTTAGCTAGCCTGTGTCTTCACATTGAGACCCACATTTTGAATCAAGCTAATGAATTCCAATCAGTTTCATAATAGATTTGAATACTTGTTCGATCCATATGATTTCTGAAAGCAGATGCCATTGTTTGCCTTTTTCTATGAATGTCCTGTCAAAGTTGTCAATATGTTCTCCCTTAAACGTGTTGTATGTTTTTTTTAAGAGTGTCATATTTTACATTCCTCCCCATGAGTGAAGGGGCAGTAATAATCAACGCTAGTGAAATCTTCTATTTATTATCATACACAGATTCTGTTGATTTATGTCTCTGAGTTGTTTGTTTTTTCTTTATTTTTTCTCCTCCCCCTCCTCATTGCTCATGTCTTGGTTGGCGTTTGGTGGTGTGTAACCGTGATTGCGTTACCTTAGCAATAACAATTGGTCGTCTTGGTTACGTTTGTCCTCAAGAGGTGGCACCCATGCTACAGCAGTTTATAAGACCCTGGTGTGTATTATTCAATCTTTTATTTAATTCATCTCCTCTGCTTTCTTCCTATCTTCTCGTCTGTCTCCTGTTGCTCCCCCTTTTTCTCCCCTGTTGCTCTCCTCTCCTCTCCTCACTTTCCTTCTCAAAAGAAGTCTTTTCAGTTGTTTTTTCTTTGTTTGTTTTCTTATCAGTTTGTAATCATTGCCAACCATGTGACTAACCCTGTCCTCTTTTAGGTCCTACTTGTGATTTTGTTTTTTGCCTCAGTAGCACCTTCATGTATTCTACATTAATTTGTTTAATTTCTAGTTTTTTTGTCATTGTTAATTGTCGCTAACCTAAAAGATGCATGGGATCAGATTTGTCACATGCCTGCTGGTTCAACAACAGAGAAAGGATGCAGTGTTTGCTGCAAAAGAGCATTCCTAAATCCCTTTCTCATTGAGTAGTAGTCACCCAGCTGCATGTGCCTGTCCCAAAAAAATGACCCCCAAACCTTCTCTAGTCAACCAGTAATGTTATTTTCAAGGTGCTATAAATGAGGTTTTGCTGAACACACTGCTCATAGACAAAAGTGAAGTTATAAGAGCTCAAAGAAGTTTTGTTAAAAGTAAAAATGTTTGATTTGTTTTTATTTTAATCTGTTATGTGTGCATGCTTGACTTGTTGTGGTTACCTCTCAGGTAATGATAGACGCAGTTTTCTCTTCACATGGATAACATAGAGTCTAATATGTTTTTACTGATAAGGAAGCATAGTATTGATGATAAGAAAACACCTAAACATTACATTTGTATTAAGGATGGAAATAGGCTATATTTGTATATAATGTTAGTGTATTGATTTATATAGGTATTTGCAGTAGTCAGTTGTTAGTAGATTTGTACAAGTTTATAAAATTGTTACTTGAGGACTCTTTTGATATGTCTGATGTTAAACTTAGTTGTCCCTGTTGTCAGGTGCACCTCTCTACGAAATATAAGAGACAATGAGGAAAAAGACTCTGCATTCAGAGGAATTTGCACTATGATCAGTGTAAATCCAGGAGGTGTAGTGCAGGTGAGGTCCAGCAATTCGATGGTAGCGTGGTCATTATGTTGCCAGTTGCTCCGCCAGTTGAAATGTTGCCTCACCTCTCTTCTCTGGAACAGGACTTTATATTCTTCTGTGACGCAGTGGCCTCCTGGGTAAATCCAAAGGAGGATCTCAGAGACATGTTCGGCAAGGTAAATGCTGGAAGTTGCTCTGTGTTTTAAACACAAATGGCTAACATTTACTGGATTCAGTCACAGTTCAAGTGGCTGAACTAATTGAGAGAAAATTCAGCAAAATAAAAAGATTGTTAAAACTTGATTCACTCCTGCATTTGTGTTCAGTCGCTCACTCAGTCACCCTCTCTGCCCCACAGTGGCCAAATTAAGGAATGTCAGTGTCTACAGTTTACACACTTATAATAACCCTGTCATGCACAAGATCTATTTTGAAAGGCAGCACTCCATTATAACTTGGCATCAACTTCTCCCGGTGTTTCATTTCAGATCCTTCACGGGTTTAAGAACCAGGTGGGAGAGGACAACTGGATGCGCTTCTCGGATCAGTTCCCCATGCCACTGAAGGAACGGTTGGCAACCTTTTACGGGGTGTAACTGTTACCACAGCAGTGTGCCTCATCACTGGGGTCAGTTTCTTGAAAAACGTGCTGATTTCAGTATTTAATATGAAAGAAATGTTGCTGTAGGATTGTGTTGCATTCTAATGAGGCCTCTCTTTCTCTGCACAGGTCATTCACTACGGGAGACAATATAGGGAACCTCTTTTACCCAGGGAACATGTTACCCTTAACTAGGGGGGAAGGGTCTGCCTGCTGAGGGGAGGGAAGGGGTGTGGACCCCTTCCCAACCTGACGGACGGGGTGGGAGGGAGGTGGTAGCTGCAGTGCTCACTGCCCCCATGCACAGGCAAGGGGGGGAAAGGGGCTGGCAGAACAACCTTATCATGGGAGGAAAATTCATCTAATCACACCTCAATCAGAAATAATGAAATCGATCACCTTTTTCTCTCTGTTTATTCCCCAAACATCTTGTTTTCTATGACCTGAACTACTGGAAGGAAATGTAAGCAAAAATGGACAAAACTTGTAAAAGCATTTGCTCTTTAGTTTTGGTTAGAGGAGGAGTTTGCACACATCGAAAGGTTTGTGCAGAAAACAGTTTTCAGAGCAGATACACATTTATAACTATGTCAGCCAGATAAATGGCACATGATTCTCAACACAACTGATTTCTACCAGTATAGTAGAAAAACGGAGTGAAGTTGGAGGTTTGTCCAGAGATATTTTCTCTAAATACGAGGATAGCTTAAAACTAAGGAATAGCAGCTGATGCCAAGAATGTATCATATTGGATCCGGCTCTGGAGAACATAATTTTATAATTCTGCATATCACCAAGAATAAGTTACCTATATAGTTATCAGATTTTTTCAGTGTTCCTATTGTTTAGCAGGGCAAACGCTGTTGATTATGTCACTGGAGAGCACAAGGTATTCTTTTAAGAGCAGCTTTTCTGGGAATAGGTAGCATGCTTGTATCATTGTGAGAAGCTGTGGAACATTAGTGATGTGTGTTGACGTTTGACAGCTGTCATTGCCCTGTGATAAGGTTCTTCTTTGACCTTGTAATTTATCTATTTGCAGTACATTTGTTTCCTCTACCAGAGAATTACGGCAATCAGCCGTAATGTAGCATGACTGGGTTTACACAGCGAATTTAGGAAATGCGTCAAATCTTGGCTGTGATGTAACGTTGGAGTGAATCTCCCAGTTTGGTCTTGTGGTGTGAATGCGACATGTACATTCATCAGCAAGCATAGCAAAGCTTTAGATGCTTACAGTCCTTTATATTTTCTGAGCCTCACGAAGGAAGAATGAAGGAGAAGCTTGTAGGAGACACCACAGTGACACAAATCCGGTCTTAGTGATTTTTGTGACGTTGGCTGTCAGAACCACGCAGTCCATCGAATGAATGTTAAATATGTTTATTTCTCGATGTACTGACGTTTTTGTTTTGTTTTTGTTTTTCTTGGGTGTTTGGCTTCTTGTTCTAAAAGCATGATCTTGAGGATGACTGTATAATGTTTTGGGTGGTTGTGTTTTGTGGGGTACTTGGATGCTTTCATCTCTTGCATGTTGGTGGCCCCTCACACCCCAACATATAGTGGGAAGGGGATTACGGGAGGGAGGGGAGCTTCAATTAAAGGTTTAAAAAGTACATAGTAACCATTTATGTATTGCAACACTGGGACTTTTATAACGTCACATTTTCTTGCTGGAGTGTCCTCCCAAAACTTTTACCCCATAGCTGGATGTATAGTTTTTAAATACTGTGAAACTACAACAATGTTATTGTCTCCGGTTGTTTTGCGCTGTTATATTTTATAAAGTGTGTAAGTGTTTAAGTTACAGATTGCCTGAATGTATTCCATGATGGGTTGGAGAGATGGGAAGATATTTGTTTTTATTGTTTTGTTTTGTTTTTTAATGCCCAGCCAGTCATTTTTCCTCTGCTGGCCAGAGTAATAACTGCAGTATTTTAACCCTTTGCGATGCACATGACATGCACTTAAAATTTAAATTGCAAGTGCTTGAAATTAATGATGTAGCCAAACCCTTCAGAATATGACCTTAGTGTTAACACAGATCATTAATTAAAGTATTGCTGCTAAAAATGTATTTACCTAATGCAATAAGTATCTTGATGCAATGGGGTCATTAGATTGTGAAAGTAGTTTAGTGTCTCAGATCAACTTTCACAATACGATATATGTCACTGATCTCTTAGATTTAACATTAATGAGGTAAACAGTGGTGAATACAGGATATAATGCATCATGGAATACAGAGGCAAAGACTTGTATGTGCCACATCATTTGTGTTTTGAAGTGATTTTTGTCTGTCACATTCCAGCTGTTTGGCATGCAAAAACATGGAGTAATCTCGGCTTGATGGGGTGTGTGTACACAGTCCTGTTATTCTTTCATTGAAAGAGTGTAGGTCTATAAAACACGCTAAACAATCCCCACCATTACTGTGCTGTATTTCTGACTTGACTGCTGCTATACATCGTAGTTGTGTTTCACTACTTGAATATGTGTTTTCTATGTGTTAACCTCAGGTTGTCTGTGTTCAGTGTTATTTGTTATCATTTCCCCAATGTGTATGCCTTTTATGGATCTCCTCTCAACAACTAAAGTTTAGTAAAACTCTTGCCCTTCATATTAAAAATGGATAACCATGGGTGTTAATTGACATTAATGTTATATGTGTGCGACACTGCTAGCTGGCATAATGTGATTACAATTGCGAGGCAGGAGGAATAGAATGGTAACTTGCACATACTTAATGTACTTTTTGTCAAAAGTGATTATCGGGCTACGGTAAATATTTAGTGTAATGTGTAAGAAATGCCTTGAGAGCAAATACTTTGAGGTTTTGTTGGTGTTTTGCAATAGATATACAGTATACTGTATCTAAAGAAACAGGTAACACCTAATTTAAAAGCAAAGAAATAGGTTGATAACTTACAAACATATTGTTACAAACGTAATGTTTGCAATATACGTTTGACTTTGTATGAAGCTTTATTGAAAATTTGTATTTTATAAAGCACCCACCAATATTAAGGAATGTCTAGTCAAAGAACTCCTGTATTCTCATTTAGCCTTCAAACTTGATTAGACTATATGCCTTCATCTTTTTAGCTAGTAATAGCAAAAACATAATTTTGATAGACATGGATTGATTTTTTTTTTTTTTTTAATAAGCTGCTGAATTTTAAAAACAATACTTTTGGGGCCACCAAATATTTTGGATCATGCAAAGAATCTATATTGTACTGTAGTAATTTTGTAATATTTGTAAGATGATATAGTGGATGTGACTGGTTACCATTGCTTGAATCTGTACATTGTTCCAATAAATTGTTTACATTATTATGGGCCTGTGTCTTGCATTTGCTCAAATTTTGGAGAGCACAATATTAACAGGGAAGAAGTAGAAACTTGCATGTTGAGTACCACATCTCTCAAATCTTCCTGTCTCAGAGGCCTCTCCTATCGTGGCTGATCAGATTCCAGTCGTAGATTTTAGTGATGCGTTTGACTTTGCATACATATCAAGTTTCATGCGGGTGTGTGATTATAATCAAATGTTCCATCACTGTCATAGGTATTTAAAAGCTTGTAGCAAGGGGGTGATTTACACAACCTCAAAAATGGACCTAATGCAAAAAATTGGGTTGATCTTATTAAGTTTGAAGGCTCAACTCTGAGGTGGTGACTTCCCTTAACCATTGCAAGAAGAACTTAAGACAGCCCTAGTCCTCCCCCACATAAAATATTATCATGAAAAGAAGGATAAAGGTGCTTTTATTTAAAATGTGTTTCCCCTCTTATTTCTTGAAATAAAAAGCAGTTAGTCTATTAGTTAGGCATTTAGTGTACTTAACTAATTAAACAACATAATTTCACATCATAGGTGACATACATACATGGACTTAAAAATCTCTGGGCTTTCATTCATGTTTGACTTCTTTGGGACAATATTTTTTGGGAATATATGCTGCCTTAATGTACCAGATCCCTGTCGGTAAAAACGACAGTTAGCAGCAAACACACTAATGAATGTAATAAGCACCAGCATGAAAGAAACCTGCATTTATATAACAGATAATTAGTGAGAGGAGGTCTCACAAGTCGTGTTCACAGTTGGAAGATGATAATATATGATTTAATTTGGCGGTACGTGTGTTGTGTATATTGCTGTAGTCTGGCGTGTGTTTATATCTTGTATAACTTCCTCAGTCGGCTGCTGCAACATTTTCAGTCTACACGAACACAGGAGCTGACGCGGAGGACACGAAGGTTTACTGGTTTGCTCCGGTGTTGTTGTCCGCCGCTGGGAGCGCTGTTCCGCCCGTCAAAAGCCTACATTTCTACGGGAAGAAACCACAGGGGAGAGACCCAGCACGGCCGGGGCGGAGGTGGAGTCTGAAGGTGGGGAGGGAGAAGAAAGGGGAGAGGAGGAAAACGGGGAAAGGCAGATTCAACAGAAACTGGGGGGAGGACGGTGGATGATTTTACGCTTTAAAAGTTGCATTACAACAAGCTAAAGAGTTGCGGCGAAGAGGAATAAAAAACAAGATGATAACGCCCTACTTCCTAGAGAATTTCTGGGTAGGTGGTGCTTTTTTTATTCGCGGTGTTTACACCGGTGCTATTCCTTATTATTCTCCCGCTGTGTTCCCTCCCCGTCGTGTTCGTGTCAGCCAGAAATCAAGTGTTATTCTCGTTGCAGAGGTAGTCGTCTGGCTCGCTGCCGCCACACGCACCGGTCAGCAGCAGCCCGGCCATCGTTATTTTTCCTCGGCGATTATTATTTTGCCACCCCGGGGTTTGGGCCTCTGTAAACCCATCTAACGTGAAACCTTAAAGAATCCACCCTTGCTCCCGACAATTGGCCCTCTCCGGCTTGCTTGGAATGTTTATGGTCAGTTCCCTGAATGCCATTGGACGCTTCGGCTGTCAGTCACGTCCCCTTTGGCCGTGCGCGTCATTCTCTTTCGTCACAAAGTTTCGGTGAGAGGCCAGATGTTTAGTAAGTTAGAGAACATCTTTAAACGTGAAATCTCCCCCATACTGTCCGGACATCTGGCTGTTATTTTACATATCCAGTGCTGTAGTGCGTGTGTCGTTATTATTATTATTACTACACTGTGGACAGTATTGTCTATTAACTGCCGAAAGGTCATTTCTCTCCCGGTTTGACGTGGCTGTGTTGGAGCAGGTTGAAAAGTGAAAGTCTGTCTTCGTTGCTGATACTAATGTCCTCAATTCTGTCTTTCTTTTGTTGCCTTTTGCATAACACCAAAGCCATAAAGACAAGTGTCAATACAACTGAAAACAACTCAGCCCACAGCTTCGTTGGGGCTACTGCTCTGAGCTGTTACCACTGCAGCAAGTGTAGGTCATGTTTTGGTTTTTTGGTCTCATATTGAGCCATCTGAACTGTTAAAAATGCCGTGGTCTCTTTGATTGACAGCCTTTTTCCCTTTGAGACCAAGGGGTTTTAGACAACAGCTATAGGTAAATGGGATGAGAGATATATGCTAATACATGTGTTATTGCTTTGCTCTGTTATTTTGCTGTCACCAGGTGTACTTGCTTACTTAGTTCTTGGAAATGTAGTGCTTAGATTACAGTTCATGTTGCCAAAACATATGCCTTTTACGTCCAGTATGGCTTTAGTGCTGGCATGTTGAAACAGAAGTTTATAGTGTCTAGTTTGTAGGCTGTTGCAGTGGCGCTGTGTATTTGTCAACCAGTCCCGCAGCTAGAAATGACCTCCTTGCATACTGTATCGCTGTCTCCCCTAAGGTGGGAAATGCAGCTCCAGTTTTTAGCCTCAGCTGACCTCATTTCCAGGTAGTGAAGGCTAGTGGGACTCTTCTTCGGACAAACCTGGGATTTAGTTACAGAGCTTACATACTGTACATTAAGCTAAGGGTTTGGATTAATGAAGTAACAAAGAAAGTACAGTACTGTCAACCTCTAAAGCCTTTTTTTTTTTCTAAAGTAGACTTCATCATTAACTAAATGGAGAAGAGGAGAGTCGAGACACTCCTGATTTTTCAATCTGTCCTTTGTGCCCTGCAGTGGGGCCACAAGAGAATCCAGTGATGGCAAAGATCAGCTGTGTGTTTAACATGCAGGACACACACAGAGACACTTGGCATTAGGAGATGCGTCCATTTCCCTTTTGACTTGACTACAAATCATCACCACAAGCAGACACACGCGCACGCACACACACACACATTACGTCAGATTTGAAAAAGTTTTCGGATCACTTTTATGCACCTATCTTTATTCTGTGCTCCTTCACTTTGTAGAGACATTTTTTGTTCCTTCGTCTCCTTGTATGTAATCTTGGCTTGAATCTCTGATGCAGACAAAATCTCCCTTTCAGCTGAATAAACAAGTTCTGTAGGAGCCAGACATGGTACCGCCATGTCGTTTCGCAGTCACAGCTGCAGCACTTGATTGGTCACTGGCTGCAGCCTTTCCGCTCACTAGATTTACTTGCACGTCTCAAATGGCCATTTCCCTTTTTTCTTTTTTTCTGTGTGTGAAATGTGCACGAGTACGTAAGTTCACTGTGGCCTGTTGATGAAAGTTTGAATGTGTGACTGTATCCACACATATGCTGAAATGTCTCAGCCTGTGGATTAGTATATCATGTTAACAAAGGCAGCAGATAGTAGGCCTAATGCTTTAGTTTTAGCCCTGCATTTATGATGAGCTTATGTTTAATGTGGAGTCTGTTCGCCACCAGTATGTCATGGGAAAATAAGATGGCAGTGTGATAAGCAAACAGTGTTGATACAGCCAACAGCCCCCGGGATGGCCTTCTTCTCCCTGGTGTCTGTATTGTGTGTGTGGTCTAATAGGTTCTCACACATCTCACTGTGTGCAAGTTTCACAGTCACACTCCCACAAGTTATGGTCAGACATGCAAAGTGTTGCAATAATGCAGCAAAGACTGAAGTAAGAAGAAGACGTGGACAGTTGGTGACACATTTCCTTTCAGCTGGCGTCTTTCTCCAACTAAGCCTCAAATACACAAATTGAGTTGTGAGGTTACAGCAAAGAGCCGTGAGAATCAGTGACTTTTCTGTCATGTTTCCCCACGGTGAAAAGGTTTTGGTCGACATTGACTTTTGGTTTGGCTTGAAACCAGAAGAACTGCCTCATGGTGGTCTTTTTCTTTTGCTTTTACCGCTGCCCTCTTTTTCCACCAGACCAGCTCTGGCTCTTGAACCGGTTCCGTTCAGGATTCTTGGAACCTTGGTGCTATTTAGCGAACCATCCGGCGTTTCCCACCAGTTTTGATCAAACATGCATCCTCAACGGAGGGCATTGCACAATGTACAATGGAATAAACAGTAATAGTGTATAAATGAGATAAATAAATAAAATACAGTTTTATTTTAGTTTTATTTCAGGTGCACAAACCAGAATGGAATCTGTTCCATGTTGGTGGAAAAGGTAAGTATGCCTGTGTTTCAGGTCTCATAAAGTCCTACATTTAAGCTGGGTTTAGAGGTGCTTAGATGGGTCATGTCATGATAAACTAACCTGTTATGGCGTTTATCCAGTAGCCATGCACTTGATGCCGCACCCCTAACCATAAGTAGTGGTCAAGTTCTTCTACATTTATGTCTGTACCACAAACAAAGCCCAACCTTTGTGTGCTTACCACATACTACATACGCTGCATGTGTTGCTTTTGGTCTGATGCGACAGCTCAGTGCACCGCTCCCAGACTTCTCTGGTCACATGACTGAGGGCAGACACTCTGATGTCATCCTGCTGTCTACTGGCTCTGTGCTCAAGGCTCTGGGGTCTGCAGGCTACACCCGACCATGGTTTACAGTCTGTCTGGAGAGAGGGAGTCTTGTTTAGCCATTCCTAAGTTCCTCAGTGAAAGTGTGCAGTCACACTTCTTTCCACTGCTTTTACCTGAACATACATTCAGAACCTGAAAGGTAGTCTCGTCAGCAGGGACACTCTTGTACCTGATTTCTTCCTGTTACTCAGTTGCTAGTGGAAATTATGTGACCAAGACTTCCTAAAGCACACTTAGGCTACCTATGATATATTTTGCACCATTATGTGATGAATGCACATACTATATACACTACAGCAGTCACTTCAACAGCCAAGGCAAAGTAGTTTTTGTTAGTTCTCCTTACAAATTGTTCCATTTTACAGCCTGCATATCAATGTGTTTTATTTAACACTGATGTAGCTCTTACTTTGTTTATAGGTATGTGTAATATTACATTTTCTGCAAGTCAAATCAAGTCAGTTTTATTTATATAGCCCAATATCGCAAATCACAATTTGCCTTAAGGGGCTTTACAATCTGTACAGTATAGGACATCCTCTGTCCTCAGACCCTTGATTAAAATAAGGAAAAACTCCCCCCAAAAATCCCTTTAACGGGGCACATACATGCAATAGATGTGTGTACAAAACAGACCAACAACAACATAACATAACGGTATATACAAATTATGATATGATTATAGATACATGTAGATTGTAAAACATATGTGAAGATCTTATTTCCTTAATCCTATTTAGCGTAATTTCTTACATATGCTGTGTGACAGAGGTTAAGTATATACTGTAGGTTACTTGGCAATCAGTGTTGTTTACTGAAATGACAGAAAAATAATAAAAATTATTTTCACAATTGGTTAATTGTTAAAAGTAAAAAGTAATTTCAATATGCCCCAAGTCCAGCTTCTCAATCATGAGGACTTGCTCCCTTTTTTTGTCTTATATAATAGTGAACTAAATATTTTAAGGTTTTGGACTGTTGGGCGGACAAAACAAGCCATTTGCAGACGTCACCTTGGACTTTGAAATTGTGCTGGGCACTTTCCAGTATTTTAAAATCTGCCAGTTTTATTGACCAAGTGATTAATTGACTAATCGAGAAAAATAATGGAAAATACTTGTTAGTTGCAGCCCAAGATCCAGACTACCTTGTGAATAAAACATTATATAAGCATACTGAAATTAGTGGAAGTTTTGAGGGACTCTCAAGCTTAGTTCGTCTTAGCTGTCTTTTATTGTTAGAAGAAGAAGGCAGTATAATGTTGAGAGATAACCAGGGCTCTTTCCGTGTCATGGGCTGCGTTACTGCCTGTCAGGCAATAAACACTTGATTCCCTACACACAGGATATTGAAACGGGTGTTGAACCGAAAAAGAGTGAATTCCTGTGCTCTTCTGCCCGGCAGATGTTACATGATAAACTGCAGCACTGTGGTTTGGTTTATCTGTCCTTGAAGGTGGTATTTCAGATTAAGGATATCAGCCATGTAACAGGTTCTTTTTGAATTGATTTTACTTACATTACTTACATTAATTACATTGGTGTTACTGTTGTGTGTGTGTGTGAAAACAATACAGTGTAAAGCAGTCTGTGGTGTGTTTTCTGGCCACTGATGATTTGATTATACCACTGTGTCTTTCGTCATTAAAATATCTTATTGACTTATTGAGTCTGTATGCTGATGAGAAAGCAGGGCATTATATTAATATAGCATATAAGCCATCTTGATATGAGACTAGAGTGTCCTTTGGGGTTTTGGTTATTTTAGTGTTGTGTATTGTGGTCTTTTGTATTTGTGTATTTATTACATGACAAATAGGGCTGCAACTTATGATTATCTTCATTGTCAATTAATCGTTTGGTCCTTAAAATGTCAGAAAATCGTGAAAAATGCCCATACAGTTTCTTACAGGCCAAGTTGACCTCTTCAAATAGTTTGTTTTGTGCGACCAGTAACTCTAAAACCCAAAGATATTCAGGTTTACTGTCACATAAGACAAAGAAAAGCAGAAAATCCTCACATTTGAGAAGCTGGAATAAGGGAATTGTTGGTATTTTTGCTGGAAAAATGACTTAAATGATTAATCGATAGTCAAAATAGTTACTTATTATTGTTTTTCAATCAACTGATCGATTAATCAACTAAACATTGCAGCTCAAATGCAAAACTTCAAGTGTTTTTGTGGTCTTAGAGGCAGATTTACAGTTAAGTGATACAGTTTTCTGAACTTAATTTTGGTCAAATTTTATCAGACACCATATTGTAGCCCACTCCCAGTTTAGATTACATTTTCTATGAACTCTCCAACAGTCATGCCAAACAAACTAACTTGACATGTTATTATTGCCCATGAAAGTAAACAGTAATGATCAGAGAATAAAGGGTTAAATTGTCATAGCAGAATCAAGAGTCAAAGCTATTTCACTAAAGTTAAGCTTTTGTTGATATAATAGTTATAACATCAGTAAAGAGTTCCATGAACCCTCAGCAGTTCTCAGTCAGTGTTCAGGGACCTCAGTCGTGCCGTAGTAGCTTCTTTTTTTTTCCAGGAAAAGAACAGACCGGTCTCAGTATAAATACCATTATATAACCTGAAGTTATAGTTTATTGCTGTATATTAAATTCTGCGTTTAATAGTAAGCGAGGTTGCTGCTATTTCCACCGAAGCTTGCTTTCTCTGTGCTTATGAGTGAGAGCACTCTTCCCAGCAAAAGCATTAGTGCACATTCAACCATGACGTAAGCAGTCTAGTTGCTGGACTATTACCTACAGTTATTTATTTTTTGCCCGCCCAAAGCATACAAAGACGTCGCTGGGTCCCCTGCAGTCTGTGCAGTGCAGACACAGTGCAGTTGGGATCTGTTTTTGTCAGTGATAACACTGGTGCAGACTGAATATCGGACAGCCGACACTCTTTTTTTATTTATTTTTTTATGAACTCTATCAGTCTGTTGGAAGCCGTCTCAGCTGCAAACTGTGCTATTGCTCAAAACAAACCGTGATTGACATGTGTGCTAACCTCTCAGCATGTTATCCTCCCTTTAGGGTGGGGCAGAGAGTTAAAAAGCTCTCCATCATCTAGACTAAATCCGAGCATAATGAGTACTTCTGAATTTCACAATGTGTGGTTGGAATATTAAACACCCAGTACGAGCAGGGCTTTCATCAGTGAGTGTCCAGACGAGGGCATTGAGAAACTGCTCGGCACCCTGGTATCACTTATCCCTTGCCGCTCACTCTTGTAGATGTGGTTGTACAGCCCTAAACTTGCATGAAAACTAAGTTTGTAGTTAACTTATAAATCTCAGATGTTTCAGGTTCGTTCAAGGTGATGTCTTTGTAGGATTCTTTTTTTCTAAATCAACTCCAGTATTGTAACCTGCTGAAAAGTCCAAAACGCCCTGAGCTGTTTCCTGTGTTTGTTATTATTTTTCTTTTGCATTCATTGATATCACATTCCACATGAGCACAGTTGTTGCTGCACAGAATGGACTCTCTTCCTGTCGCTGTTCTGCTCCGTTGGAGCTGCGTGTTTTCACTCACTTTTGTCACTTCCCTGTTTTGTCGACCGATTGGCCAAGTGTGTCCCTTGCTTTGTGTTGCTTTTAGTTTTAGGCAGTATTGTGGAAGTGTTACATAAGGTTTGGTCTGTGTCTCGCCTTCTCAATCTTTACATCAAATGCATGCAGTAGTTTGCATGTCATGCTGTTTGCTGCAGGCAGGGTAACTGCTAAACTTCTCTTTTTTTATAGTTATCTTGTTACAACAGGAAACACATCTCAGTGGTCTGCTCACTGGGGTTAAAAGTAGGCCAGTGAGCTGTAGCCTAGAGAAGGATGCTTTCCTTTTAATGTCTATTTGCTCTGTAAATATAGTCCTATTGGAGTTAGCTCTCTGAGCTTCATTTTGACACAAACTTCCTGACCTTTCATCTTTGTCAATGTGGAAAAACAAGACTAAACCCATGTGAAAGCTGCACTGACTGATGTTGTAGCCTGTATACCAAACTGCTGACAATGGATGGCTCCAGGAACCAGGAAATATCTGCAACTGTCTCGGATCGTGTGGTGAACAGAGGTGTTATCATATTGACTTCAGCCTATGTTTCAGTGAAAGTATGAGTTTCCTTATCTGTCATCATTTGACTCTTTTGGGGTAAGAGCTAGTGCATCTAGTGCTAGGTCTCTAGATGCTGATTAGCAGAATTTATTGTATTTAAAAAGATGCCACAAGCTATCCCAATCAAAACCATTCATTCAGTGGCTATTATTGTAATCTGTTGGACAGTAGTTCAGTCAAGTTGCCGTCTATGGCCTCTCTGTTCTCTCAGATAATCTGTGTGTTTTTAAAAAAAAAGAAGGCACTTCCTAGCTTTAAGCCATGATTTGTATGTTTCCTCCCTCACTGAAGAAACAGCCTAATGGAGGGCGAAAGTGATGGAGGAAGTAAAGTGATTCTTCTTCTTCTTTTGTTATGTGTGTCAAGACTAATGTGTTATAAAAGTGTAGAGTTTATAACTGCTGAATATAGTGTTGCAATGTCTGATTGATTGATTGATTGATTGATTATGCTGCTCACAGTCTACATGGGCTAAATTCTTATTAGTCGTATATAAGAGAGTTATTATACAGGATATAGCCTGACTGATAGTAGATATTTCAGGCATGGTTAAAAAAATAACAATATACTGTATTAGCTGACAGTAGTTAAATATATATATATATATATATATATATATATATATATATATGTGTGTGTATATATATATATGTGTGTGTATATATATATGTATGTGTATATATATGTATGTATGTGTGTGTATGTATATGTATGTATGTATATGTATATATATGTATGTATGTGTGTGTATGTATATGTATGTATGTATATGTATATATATGTATATATATATATATATATATATAAACATAAACACATGAATCAATCTCGACATAAAACAATCTCGACACCTTAGATTTGTTTTTTTCTTAATTATAACCAAGATACATACTGAGTGGGACATTTACAGTTAAAAATATCCACTTGTCAGTGCTTTCTGGTGGACAAACTATGCAATGGTGACACTCAAACCCAGGTTGACATCTCTGTTCTACAGTTTATTGTTACTTATTGGCTGGCATATACTCAGATATATCTGCAATAAGCTAATATTGACATATCAGTCTGGTCGATCTAATACAGGAGGTAGCATAGTGATGGAGGAAAGCAAAATTTGTATTTATTGAGATATTGTCCTTTTGAATTCGTTGAGATTATTTTGCTTTCTATAACTTGCAATTCAATTTAAATTTTATACATTGTCTTATTTATTTTTCTGTGTAACCCGTTTACCATGGAAACCATTATTATTATTATTATTTATTATTATTATTATTATAATCAGTAGTAGTAGTAGGGTGTTATATCTGTACTATAAGCATATGGGTATTTCTGATTATCAAACATTTTCTTAAACGTAAAGCCAACATTTTTCATCCATATCAATTATTCAGAGGAACATTTGCATTTTTAAAGCATCTGTGCAACTGGACTCCGTTACCCACTGGCATGGTTACGGCAACACAGACAAGACAGTTGTCTGGCTATCGCTTACATTATATGCTCGAGCCTTAGACTAGTCTACCACAGTTTTAACCATTTTTAACGTCCATTGCTCTCAAACATGGCAAAGATGGGTATGGTTGACCAGAGGCTGCTGCAGAGGCACCTGGAAGCTGTGCAGACAATTAGAATGCTGCTTGTAGAAAAAGCCCTCTCGGTAATGTCCGATCAATAACGGAGGTATTGTTGTTGTTGTTTGTTAGACTCTGTGCTTGTTCCGGCGACTGATCTATCTGCATTCTTTTTCTGTTGCAGGGAGAAAAAAACAATGGCTTTGACGTGCTCTACCATAACATGAAGCATGGCCAAATTTCCTCGAAGGAGCTGACAGACTTCATCAGAGAAAGGTAAGACACCGTCACCTGATACACATGACTTATTCCTGAAGAGGTGGCCAAATCTACATAGTGAACAACGTGTTAATCAAGTACACACAACACATTCACTCAACACTCATTAACCTGTTACAATGTGTCTGGTTCTTCAAGGGTTTTCTTGTTATGTAAATCTATTTCCAAGGCAACACCTGCAGTTCCAGTTCCTTGTATTGTTTGTAACAACACTCAAATGCCTGGCCAAGGCTGGAACTAAAATTCACTCTGAATTTATCTATTTGCTACAGATGTACATCTCGAACCATATGGTTTAGACTATGAAATGTGAAAAATAGTTAAAAAAAAGACCAGCACAACTTCCCAAAATCCAAGGTGACATCTTGAAATGTCTTGACCAGCAGTCAAAAAGTATATTATGATATATGACAAAGAAAAGCAGCAAATCCTCACATTTGAAAAGCTGAAACTACAGAATGTTCAGAATTTCCTGCACTATTGTTGCGTGAAAAATGACTGAAACACTTAATGTATTATCAAACTAGTTACCAATAATTTTTTTGTCAATTAACTAATCAGTTAACTAATCAATTAACTGACTAATTGTTTCAGCTCTAGTCCTAACATTGAGATTAATCGTTGTAATGGAGAGCCTCCATATTTATCAGGAAAATTAACCAGCACAGTAAGTGCAACATTGGTAGATGTAGATGAGTGTGAACGTTATGCATAAACGTTATGCAAGAAGCTTAAACCTGTAACCTGGCATTATGTTACCCACCTTCAGTGTCTGCAGCACGATAATACCATAATAATAGCTTCTTTTCAAATTCTTCCCACCTCCATAAAGATTAGCTTCACTGTGTCAGAGGTGTATGTTTATAACCTGCCACATGATAGATGGTCTACCACTGGAAATCAGCAGCGGATTCCACTGTCTACTTTGAGAAAAGCACTCAGTCACTCAGACACTTTAACATAACACTGGGTGTAGGATTTGATATGCTCGATCAACTGTGTTTATTGAAAGGTGTTTGGAAAGTCTTATTAATAACGATTGATGACAATTCAAAGGTTACTTTACATTAACATAATGGCACGATCCTAAGGAAAATGTGCTTATTTTTATTATGTTAGTTGTAAGGTTTTAATTTTATAAAAATTTAAAAAAGCAGTAATTTAACGTGGCTAATATTCAAACTTTAGCACATCTCCTTTGGTGGAAAAGAACTGGCTTAAGAGCACCACTTGTAAAGCTTACCGTCACTGTTTAAACTGTTCAGACTCAGTTTATACTTTACAAATGAATCAATACATCATTCATGAAGGAGACAGAAGTTCAGGTAGGGATGAATTTATTGTGTTGTACCATATTTGCTTATATTGCTTAGGGGTATTGTAATTGTAATCACACTGTGCCAGTTTCCAGCTTGGCTTGGGTTTTTCAGTTCACAGCCTTGTGGGTGATGTTTCATGGGTTTTTCCCTTCTGAAAAACTGCACTATGGCTTCCTCTGGTGGAGAAAGAAGCTCTGTGCACCGTGTTAATATATTCCTAGCATCTGTTGTCCAGGGCTCCCTATCCCAAAAGCATTTATAGGCTAAAACAATATTTGTAATCTCCAAGAGGCACACACACATCCATAAAAGGTGTTTTTGCAGTTACCTACCCTGAAAGATGGAAAAACACCCGCACACTGCTGTCTCATTCTCACTTCTGCCTTTATTCTAAGTGGACTTTTTTTTTTATTTGGATCCCCATTAGCCACTACCAAGGTGGAAACTACTCTCCCTGGGG
Organism: Macquaria australasica; assembly: GCA_005408345.1. Taxonomy (NCBI): domain Eukaryota; kingdom Metazoa; phylum Chordata; class Actinopteri; order Centrarchiformes; family Percichthyidae; genus Macquaria; species Macquaria australasica. The sequence goes on along the minus strand of SEMN01000022.1, from coordinate 735,920 downwards.
TTTACGCAAGTAAACATTACCGTCATTATCATAATGTAAAACGGTTATGTCATTAAAAATGCAAGGCAAAAGGGAACAAAACAACAACAAACCAAAAAAAAAAAGAAGTGACCTGAAGAAAACTAAATATAATCTTAACTCAAGGTTCACACACTAGCTTTTTCATGGCCTTTCAACTGCATCTCGTCTCAAATCCTAATTGTCAAAGTATGCTGTTGTAGCAGTTAGTATACAAAAAACAACATACTTTTATACCATTATATACCAACAGGAAATTATGCAACGTGTGCCGTCACATCGATCAAACTACGACTTTGGAATGCCACTGTCAATTAAACTTCACAAAGAGACAGTCAGATGTTTTTCTTAAGCTTTAATACTTATTTTGTTTGTCTTCCGAGATCTTTCTTGAGCTTTCTCCATTACTTTTGTGCATTCCATCGTGGGAGAATAGTGTCCATCAACAGCCCACTAAAGAAATGGCCGTGTTTTACTAACTGCTTTGAGGATTCTTTATTTTGTCACTATTCCAGTGTGAGCACACTACATACTCAAAACCTGCTTAGAATTGGTATGTAGTATGGATTTTGACACAACTACAGTCTTCCTCAGTGAGTGGAGTTTGCTCAGTTGTCATCACATGACCGAAGAATGTGCTTTAAGTAATTTAAGAATTATTTCTTTAAGAATATTTTGGTCAAACTACTGTTTCCAAGGTCAAGAATGAACTTTCACCCTCGAGACCATCTGCGGTTAAAACATGGTCAACATTTTGATTCGCAATGTTTTGACCACAGACGGACCATCTGTTGTCAAAACACTGTCAGTCATGTCCACATGGAATAAAAGGGCTAACTACTTACACTCAGACTAAGATCATCTCTGCCTGAAGTCACATTTGGGCCTGAACAGTATGTGGCAACTAACATGAAATACAACCTCCAACATACAAAGCATGAAACAGGAAACCAATGTGTATATATATATATATAAACAACTGTCTATAAACAAGTCAAAGTTCACTTTGAGAAGTGATGTGGCCATGTGCAGGTCTGAATGTGAGGTCAAAAGGTACGTGTGACCAATATAGAAGAGCTGTGAAGAATTTTAACTTTCTCAGGCACAATACACAATTCAAACTTCTACTTTAGTAAGTTCTGGTATAGAAGTAGAAACACAAAGTTTTTTAATGGTTTTATTAAAAGGCAGACGTTACTCCTGCCACTTTGGCAGTATTTACAACATGATAGCGTGTAAAAATAAACCACTATTCTGGGCTCACACAAAGATGTGGAAGTGGGAATGTAGCCTATAATGCATTTCTAGCTTGGCCCATCCTCTGTGTTGTTGTTGTTGTTGTTGTGCTGTGTGTGAGTTTGCTTGGTCCTCCATCGAATGTTTGTTTGTCTGCGTGTACCTGTGTGTGTTTATGCTGTGTGTGTGTGTGTGTGTGTGTGTGCGTGCGCGTGTGTGTGTGTGTGCACACGCGCGTGTGCACGTTTGTCCTGTTTCCCCCTGGCTGACCTTGTTCCTGGGAAGTAACTGCAGAGAGAGGCTGGCTAAATGAGACATGCATAATTCAGGCTTTCACTATAACACTGCTGCATTTTTTTTGTTTTTTTGTTTTTTCACTCCTGTCACTTCTTTGCTGCAGAATGAAGGAATAAAAAGGGAAATTGAGAGAGGCAAACACTAACTTTCATACTCTGTCAACTTCAACATGAGGGTTTATGAACAAATCACAAGCCAAGCCACACTTATTTGCCACACACAGTGCATTTAGTCAAACATTTGTGTTGCAAGTTCAAAGTGGGTGTTTTTGGCTGGGATCTTCAGTTGGTTTGTGACTTGCCCTATTTGAGCCATACTCAAGTTGCAAATATTTTGGAAAAACGTTGCTATACTCTACATTAATAGGGTTTTTAAAGGCAGAAGTGTTATCTTGACATTATTGATAAATTATACTATTAATTTGGATTTAATTGAACTGTTGTTTGTGATCACTTATAATGATTTAACAAGTAATCTGCGTGTCTGTGTTTTTGTTCTGTCCTAGGAGTACTATTGAAGAGGCCTATGCCAGGTCTATGACCAAACTTGCCAAGTCAGCTGGCAACTTTTCTCAGCTTGGGTGAGTAAAAACAGCGTTCTAGTTTTCTGAAGAAAAAGGCCAGTATGAATTAATGTAAGAACTTGGACTCGCCAATGTTCTAGACTCTGAAGTGTCATCTTTTATCCCAGGACTTTTGCTCCAGTGTGGGATGTGTTCAAGAGCTCAACAGAGAAGCTGGCTGTCTGTCACATGGAGCTAGTGAGGAAGCTACAGGAGCTCATAAAAGAGGTTCAGAAATATGTGGAAGAGCAGGCCAAAGCACACAAAAAGGTAAGGAGATGGAGAATTAGGGAAGCTGTAGCATTCAGGCAGCTAGGGCTTGGTATCATTTGAATTTTTTTGATACTACTGCTGAGTTTCGGTACCAGTACCAATACCAACACAATTACTTTTTCAATACCTCAAGTTCTTAAATGTTAAATGTTGTCGTAACACAAGCAGCTATGCAAAAAAGTTGTCGAAATAAAATACAGTGAAAAACTGAAAGAAATATGATTTAAATCAAACTGTTTGATCAAAGAATAAGTAACAGGGTTCCCACGGTCATGAAATTCCTGGAAAAGTTATGAAATTAGAAAAACTGTTTTCCAGGCCTGACAAAGTTTTGAAGTCAGCGCCGTGAACAGACGGCATCCGTACACTTTCCAACGTGCAGCCAGTCATAATGTGTGAATGTGTTACGTCATCTGTAAATGCAGATCTCCCAGGCCGAGCATGTCTGGTACCTACGCTGGATTTGGGATGGGGGGGGGCAAAAATGTGTCTGTCCGTCCTTCCCTTGAACTGTTCTTCCAATTATCTCAAGTCGTTTGCTGCTCCAGTGTTGCCACAAGTTTGTCTTTGTTGAGGAAAATTAACAGTTTAAGTATAGACCAATTCTCACCTCTGTGTTTTTCATTATAAACTCTAGTTATTGTCCCTGTAGTGGAAGAAGTTGACAGTATGGACTAGAAGCCAACCCTCCACAAGAAAAGGAAATAGTTTAATAGTAGCGTGCAGTGTTATTCTATGAAGCATTTATTTACACCTCACTCCTCTTTCTCTCCTCCCTGCTCAGACACACCATCAGCTCATATCTCATGCATGAAGCCACAGAACACAAAGTAAAATAGGAGCTTGGAATTAGTGGAGCTGTGTTTGTGCTTTCAGAATGACAAAAAGGCTGTCACGGCTTCTCTCCGTCACTTCCCTACACTTCTCTTGTTCCTCTCGGCTCTGTTTTTCTTGGCTAACTTGCAGATACGGTCCACACTGTAGTTGAGCGGTGTGGTATAAAAAAATAAACACCCATCTTGGAGTAGGTGCTTGAAATTTGCTCATGATTTAGGATTTCACCAGTTCTTTTGCTCACTCCAGTGATGTTTACATTATACCATAACTGAGTCAAAATGAGCAACAAAGAGGGTTCAGTGATGATGATGATGAGTAAAACAAACGACCAAGCATTCTGTGTGGCCGCTGTAATTAAGCTGTCATTACTCCTTGATTGCATTTCTCATTTTATGTCCTTTTAAATAAGTCGATGTGAAGAGCTATACAGATGGAACAAATGCAGAGTCTTATACATTTTTTAATAGCTGCTATACAGCTTTAACTGCTTCCCTCTGTACTGTGCAACCGTTCTGTATCACATGCTGCAGAATTAAACAGAGGAAATGCAATAGTATTTTACTAGAGCAATAAGGAACTTCTGTCTATGCTGAAATTGTGTCTGTTTTGTCATAATAAACAAGGGGATTCCCAGACAAGTGTTGACTGTGTGGTATGTTAACGTCAAACTATGCAAGAATCAACTCCATAGTTAGTAGAGCAATGGGTGACACTTGCACTCATTATTTAGAATTGCTGTTAGCTCAGTTACTGTACAAGACATGTATTTGTGTGTTGCTAGACAAAAGAAGAGGTGGCGTCCACCCTGGAGGCTGTGCAGAACATCCAGACCACCTCTCAGGCTCTGCAGAAGTCCAAGGAGATCTACAATGCCAAAACTGTGGAGCAGGAGCGCCTCCGCAAAGAGGGGGCCACCCAGAGAGATGTGGACAAGGTGGGAGGTCACATTCGCACGTACACACACCCACATAATCATGGTATGGTAATAAGGCATGATGAAGTGCCTTAACACTCAGCCCTATACAGAAACTTTAACCCCGAAAGCTTCTTGCCTTCAGATGTTAAGTGGAGCTCGGTTTCCTTGCTGATTTGCCAGTTGATCTGGGAAAACAGAGGGCCATTGTGTATAGTAAATAAACTTATGTTAGCCATGTATCTGTCTGTTTATATTTTGCAGGCTGGAGTGAAAGCCAAAAAAGCCACAGAGACCTACAAGTCGTACGTGGAGAAATATGCCACAGCTAAGTCAGAGTTTGAACAGAGGATGGCAGAAACTGCACAGGTATTGTGATAACTGATTTTTGCCTCTTCTGTGTGCATGTGCTTTAATGAAATATGTGCTCACAAACTCTGCCTATTGTCTGTCTCTGTGGTATGCAACACTTTCATTGTGTAATCTGTCAGCCCTGTGTGTGTGTGTTCCACGTTTTGTGCCCTGTATCATCTCCAGATTGTGTTTTTTCCTCTGTAACGGAATCATTGTGGAAAGCCCTGATTGGATCCATCTGAAGGCCTGATTAGATAAACTCCAAATTAAAATCAGATCAACAGAATTTGGCCTCCATATCCTCCTGCACCGCAGCAGCTCCGCCACCAGAAATGGTTCCAGTTAGCCTAGCGTTTTTGTTTTCCCCCGAGAGAACGCAGTGTTGCGGCTCTGCTTCCCCGGGATCACAGTCTACGGCTCATCTCAAACGCAGCACATGTGGACATGAGTTATAAACACTGAACACATGTGCTCTCTGACATCACTGGGGCTCCTACATGTGTGTTCTCTTTGTCCGAGTGTGTCTGTGGGTGGGTGGGTGTGTCTGTGTGTGAGCGTATGCTAGCTGTTATGAAATGACAAAAGCAGTCTTGTTTGTGTGGATGCAGTAGTGAGTGGCTCTTCATCCTTGTGTTTGTGGTTAGAAACAGGCTCATCTTCCTCTCCATCCACACTGTGACTTTCCAGTTTATGATCCTTGGTTTACCCCAGAAGCCCAGAGTCAGACTGCTCAAAGCCAAAAAAATGAACTCCCGTCAGTGTATCTCATGAAGAGAATAATTTACATCCTATGGGAGGAGGTATATGTGTGTGTGTGTGTGTGTGTGTGTGTGTGTGTGTGTGTGTGTGTGTGTGTGTGTGTGTGTGTGTGTGTGTGTGTGCCATAGACCACCCAGACAGACACACAGGAAGTGGCAGGAACCGAATAAGGAAGTGAACTTTCCTAGGCTGCATTTTGTCCTTAACTTATGTTTGTTTTCATGCCCGTTCTATTAGCCTGACACCACAATGCACATTTGTTGGCATGCAGTTAATTTGATTCCAAGTGACCGGATGATTTGTTGCGTCGCCGTACCATAACTCCCCTCGCCCTGTGTTACAGAAATTCCAAGACATTGAAGAAAGCCACATTCTCCACATGAAGGAGATCATTCAGTCATACTCACAGTCCGTCGACGAAACACACGTTCAAATAGGAGAGGTGAGTACATACACACGCACACACACACACACATGCGCACATACATACTCTCAAACATTCCTGTGGGTGGAGTAGGTGTCTTGTTGACCTGAGGCTGTGCTCATTGGGTTCACTGTGTGTCATATCAATTAGTGTCGTCTTTGATCTTGCTAATCGTTTAACTGTGAACCAGGAAATGGTCCATTCAGCCTTTTATGCCAAGCAATTAAAAACTGATCAAAACTCCCTCTCAGCCTATCTAAAACACCTCCAGAAGTCCAAACACTTGCCAAATACTGTGTCTGATAGTTAAAAGTGAAGTCATTCATTCAACCATATAAATCAGTATTTAACGTTAACCAGAGAAATCTTTTCATTTATTTATTCAGTAATCATACTTACCAGTGCCACACAGAATAACTCAAGACTAACTACAATCTGCTGCTCTGTTCTCATCCATCTGAAGCTGCTCTGTGCTGCTGCTGCTGTAGTTCTCTTATTGTCCATAGAGGGCGACGCAGCTCCACCAAGAGTATCTCAGTCCAGCCTTCAGCTCGTGCGGCAAGTTGGAAAGAATGCACAGCGACAGGCTACCGCAGGTTATTCAGCCCCACAGTTCCTGCTTCTGAGCAGGAGATGGGCAGTGCTGCTGCCTGTTGCTGAGCCAAATTAAAATACGGCCCGGAGACAACCGGTCAGTCTTTTCCAAACCAGAAAAACAAGAGCAGATCTTCAAACCAGGTTGGGAGGGATCTAGGGAATCTTATTATCACATACAGGTGAGGTAAGAAGGGAGAGGGAGAGAGACGGAGGAGGGAGAGAGCAGAGCGAAGAAGGCTGGGACCAGTTTCACCTCTGCAACACTGTGCTTAGTCACTGAGCCCACAGGCATTCACACTGACAAGCACACACACGGACACAATCATACATTTGCATGTACTTGCATTTAGGATATAAAATATTGTGAGTGCTGTTTTAGTTAGACATGCACACACATACTATGAAACACACTGAAGACATGCAGCCGTTGTACTGAGTCATTTTAATGTTTGTGCTACCTTTCATTTAAGCCTCTTTTTTCTTTGAGCAAGAAACAGTTTAAATATTAACCTACAAAAAACAGTTATTATTCTCGCATTTTGTCCAAGTGATGTATTTCTTCAGTACTATTTTTTTATATCTAAATTAATCTTTTAATGACATATGATCTTTACTTGAATATTCAATAAAACTGGCCAAGCAATAAGTGAAAACCCACACACACCTTGTCCAATTACTTAGACTCACGATAAAGTAAATTTACAAACGTATCAACTGAACTCAGATTAGTACTGCATACAAGAGTAGAGTGAAGAATTACAATATTTGTTCTGCCCCACTAGAGAAAAACAAAAGTGAACAAAACCTACCCTTCTACGGTTTTCTGTGGTTGAATATGATATGTGTGCTAAGGGAGTGCAGATAAGCTAAATGTAAGCGAGTACATTACAGTTATCAAAGGAGGTCACTGAACTATTATCACTTATATTCAGTCTGACATTACAATATGCACTTGCTTAAAGAGCCTTAATTCCTTTTTGTGGATAAAGTTGTTTAACTGATTTATTTGAACAAATTGAGCTTAATACCAACAAATTCACAAAATGAATGTGTTGGATATTTTATTTATTCTTGCCAGTAATGACTTACTGTAAGCTCCTGGGGAAAAACGTTGTACAAGTATGAAAATGAACAAAATCTAGGGGTGTGGAGCTGGAAAGAAGTGAGCTTAGTGGACCTCTTTGTCCCAATTCTCATCTCTTCTTGAGACTAGCGGCTAGCATAACACACCCAAATCTCCAATCAAACTGTCGGCAGTCGAGTAGCATTGTGGGTAATGTAGGCACCAGAAAATGCATGGAATATAAAATACAATATTTCTGGTTCTGCTGCATTGAATTTGATCCTTTTTTTACACTGTCCACCATGAGTCTGGCAATGTGATAGGAGGGCAATGCTAAATTGGTAATACTCTTTTAAGACAATCAAAGATGTCTAAGAATGCACTTAAAGTTTATTATACTGAATTTAGGACAGAAGCAATAATCAGCAATTTCTTAGTAGCTCTTCTTCTTAGTAGCTTAGGTAGAAATAAGAAATCAATATTTAGATGTGATTTTAAAACATTTAGATATTTATATCTCTATAGACATAAACCATTATAATATCTGTCATTGCCCCTACATGGTGCAGAGAGGAAAAACTATAGGCCACCACAATAGAAAGTCGACAGCTGCGGTGCTTCCGACTTAGCTGGTCATCACTGAACATAATTGGCAGTGTTCATTGGTGGGAAGTTGATGAGGGACAATGTCCTTGTTGCTGCACTAGCAGCTTCTAATCAATGGCCAACTCACCTGCAAAGAGATATGCACATCTGGGGTGGGAAAGCATGAATCTCTGTGTGTGTTACGTCCTCCTAGTGAAGCTCCTCGGCTGGGGTCTCAATGTGTGACGGTTTATCAGAGGAGACATGGCCATTTACACTCTCACCAGGTCAACAGTGGAGTGACTTTGACTGTTCTACAGGGGAAATTTGGGGGGATATGCAAGAACAACAATTGTAATTGCCTTATATGTAGCTTTCTCAATAGTAGAGTCCAGTGTAGGAGCTGCTGTCAGTCCAGGGATACTAAACTACCCGAGACAAGGGATTGCAGTGAAGTGCAGTGCATGAAACCAAAGCAAAAGGGAACCGAAGGTGTCACTAAAATCAAGAAGTTATCATGTCAACCTTGCAGGTATTTTCAGACAAGGCTCAGCCAGTATCAGCTCAGTGGGCATGAAGGATAAGAGGGTTAGAATGAAAGGATGAGAGGGAAAAAGTGAGCAGTGTAAAGAAAGGAAAATACCTTATATAGTTATATCAGGTTCAAATGTGAGTAGAAAGAAGTGCAGAGTGCTGTTCCCTGTGTAGAGAGCTTTGAACTCACATAAGGGCAGGTGTGTCTGTTAGTTTGCGTGCTGTGTTTGTTTTTGTAAGTAAGCATTTGTGTGTGTGCGAGGATCCCTTGAAGGCAGATGCATGTTTCAAGCATGTGGTCGAAAGTCTCCTTGGGACGAGGTTTGTGTGTGTGTGTGTGTGTGTGTGTGTGTGTGTGTGTGTGTGTGTGTTTGTGTGTGTGTGTGTGTGTGTGAGAGAGAGAGAGAGAGAGAAAGAGACAGGGGCGAGCGGGGCACGCAGGTTGATGACCTCCGTCGTGGCAGCAGCACCTGACAGATCGCGTGTGCTGCACTGAGCATACTTCCTCACCGCAGCAACCCCTCCCTGCTGCCCCCCTACTCACCCACATCACCCCCCCACCCCCCAACATCCTCTCCTGCCAGGGCACAGAAGGCTAATGCACTCCACCTCGCCACAGGGGCCCGGGGGGCAGACACATATGTGTGTATGTGTGTGTGTTTGTTTGATAGTGGAGCCACTCTATGCTTACAGTATCACGCACATCTAAATGGTTTGGTGAGATGGCAGTCAGCCGCTGTTCTTCATCCCCATGCCTATACATCGCTTTCACTTCCCCCTCAGTAAACACACAAGCACACATGCACATCCAAGACAAACAAGCAAACAAACACTATGCTTCCTCTGATACTGCCCAAAGGGCATCAGCAGTCCACAGTGCCAACAACAATGATTCAACCTGACACAATAGAATGACAGTAAAGTACAGTATGTCTCCACAGGCCAATTACAAAAAAAGAAATGTTCTAAATACCAACTAAAGGCAAAGCAGCACGAGTTACAGGGACAGTTAACAGCAACAGACAGCATTTATCATAAAACACTCAACACATGACACTAATCCTTTGTTTTTCTTCATTCTTTGAAATGCTCATATGGTATGACATAACTGTAAAAGTCAAAAGCACTAAACGATAAGTTTAATGTTGTGTTACTGAACACTGACTGCATTTTCCCCAACTAGATATAAACATTTTACATATTTAGTGTCAGCAGTTATAATGTGAAAATATTCAATAAATTAAATTCCATTCTAGTGTACCAAAAAAGTGAATATATTGGTGTATTCAGTAAGGACTAATGCAAGTGGGAAAACACTTTCTGACTACAGTAGATGGCTGTTAAACTTTGACGAAAAAGTAACAATCAACATGGCAATTTATACATTTCCTCCAGCTCAAAGGATTTCACTTGGTGCAGCTTCAAATTGTCCATAAACACAGTATATGATGTATGTAGCTGACAGGATACAGTATGTGCATGTAGTAATCGATTTAAACATTTTATCGCAGTTACAAACATGGCTAGAACTCACCAACAAGCAATGAAGAATGGGCAGCAATAGCCTAAAGATACTGTCAATAGCACAGTAGGGAGGAATGCCAGTCTGAGGCCAAATTCTGAAGGGAATTAAATGAAAACGTCACTTCAGTCAGGCTCAAAGCATGGCAAGCCACAATACAGTATTTACAATGTGTTGTTCCATCTTTGCTGGTGCGTTTGAATGTGGCTGTGCTGCCTGTCACCAGGATATGTAGTCAGTCTCACTTGGTTAAACACCTCTGTCAAGTTAGAGTACTGGCAGAGAATTGGACCCCAGTAAATGGCCTAAAATAAACCTTTTCATTTATTGATTGTAGCGAATATAAATGATTAACAAATCCATTGACAATTAACTGTGGAAATTTTCAACACTAGCACTAAATGGACACTAAACATCTGGCAGAGGATGTGGATTTTAGATGAGATTCTGCTTGTTTTCCCATGTGCTCTCTCCAACAAGTCTTAAATTCCAAGTAAAGCTAACTGTCAGTAAATTTGACTCATTGTTTTGGATTTTGTAGGTCCACAATGAATTTGTGAGGAACATTGAGAACACCTCGGTGGAGAGCCTAATACAGAAACTGGCCGAGAGCAAAGGAACGGGCAAGGAGAGACCAGGTAAGCCACCAGAGTCTTATGTGTTTTATTCTAATAATAAGTGTTTGTCAGTGTCTGTTTAAATTAGTGGTCAGGGGAACGGGCCTTCTGCTCGTTCCTGTTTTGGGGGGAGGGTAGGGGTGTATAGAGAGGGGCAATTAGAAGTAGGAGAGGGCCATCAGAGTCAATCATATTAATCTGCTGTAAAGGTAGGCAGGCTTGGCATTCCAGTAAGCATGTGACACACAGGGGGCTTTGCTGTGCTCGCAGACTAAGCAGGCAGAACCAACCTTTTCAGGAGGTCAGAGCTCAACAATGACTCTTGTGTAAACTTTGCCATGCCACAGTAATCAAGGGAATACTCTTCAGACTCATTTGGCTCTACCCCCACCTCCTCTGTTTCACACACACACGCACAGCTCATTCATTGATAGTTAGTTACTCTAGCTTGATTTTTATACCGTCAGCTATTTTACCTTTACTGATATTAATCTAGTCTGTGAAATCTGATGCATGTGAACAGTTTAAATATCCAATTACTTCGCTCGTCCCCGTACTTGTACTACATTACGTCAGGTCACAGGCACAAAGGGTTCACCTCTGCTGTGTTTGTGTGTACACAAATGGTGACCCCTGTGTCCAGACGCTGCGTCCAGGGAGTGGTGGCCTTCATTTGTTTGGACAGCAGAATTAATTGAGGCTAAAAAAACGGTCCTAAAATTCCTCTTGTATCAAGCTGTTCATTAGGGATTGCGCAGCAGCCCCGGCCCTGTCAGAAAAATAACCTGCCTGTCCCCTGATTAAATAGCTGAACGGATGGCCGGTCCAGTGCCTTTAGAGAGAGAGAGGTTGAATAAACTTTCTATTGCGGAAACAATCCCAAAGTGACACGCTGCGAGGCAGGGGGGTTCGGAGTGTTCAACGATATCCAGCTGAGCTGTCAACTGGCGGTGGGCCAGACACGCAAACCTCCGCCCCTCTCCCACTCCCAGTGCCATGTGAAGCATATGCAATTTAAAAAACCATTCTCCGCTCATGCGTGACTGCATGCTTCCCTCACAGAGAGTAGAAAGGAAAGAAACATCTTCCCCTGTATAAACAAAGTCGTCTGTCTGTTTAGGAGATGTTTAAACAGTTCCTAATGTCTGCCCAGATTTAGGTAATATTCATGTGTCTGGTGTTTAGACTTTTTGTTGCAGTTGGTGTGCATAAATATTGTCAGATGCAATCGCAGGATGCTAGCGGCAAAGAGTTCCTGCTCTGCCTGGGCCTTACGTAGATCCACAGTATTTGTTAAACATCCCAGAGCTCGAATAAAGAATGCAATTTGTAATTTTCCAGTAATTTCCCCATTTCTGGGTTCTTTTTTATTTCCTGTGTTTGACAATATCTACAACTGATGCATTTAATGAAAGATGATGTCAAATGAGATGATTATGAGCTTCCTTCCCAGGAAAAGATACACCTCATGGGTTCAAATATTCGTACCTGTTTTATGTCAGCACAGTGACCGAATGGGGACGATGAAATTACCGTCCCTCTCACTTCCTCCCATGAGAGAAAGTTCTCGAACGAGCATGCCAGTTTTGTTTTGATTGGCATGAAACTCTCACTCACGCACACACACAAACACACACGCGCGCAGCCATTCGTGTTGTCGTGTATTCGCCAGCGGTGAAGAGGCCCTGATATTGCACAGTAGAGTAGATCGGTCATTGGTGTACTTTATCCACTTCACTTGGCGTGATGCATGCCTCTCGTGACTCGCCGCTTCCCTGCGCTTCACTCAGCATTGCACACGCCAAACAATGCGTCATTTCTGCTCGTGACTGGCATCCTCTGGGGAGACCGCATTGGACTGTTGCTACTGTATACATTTTGAGTTAAAATATCATTAGCTTTGTTGTTTTCAGGTCAAGGCATGTTAGTGTATCGGAAATCTTGCCAGAGGGTCCTGCCCCATCTCTCTCTCTGCCTCTCCTGCTCATCTTGCAAGCTATTAAGCGTTCTAGTTATATGCATCATATCTATTTCTATCTGGTCTGATAGCAAACACAAACTGCCTGTTTTTTAGGCCGTGCATTTTAAGAGTAAAATGTTTAAAATACTTATATACAACAATATAAAAAACAATACTTGCTTTTTGTTAATAAGCAGCTATCACATAACTGTATAACTGCTGCTGGGAGTGTAAGAATAAAATACACTATAGCGTGTGTTAAACATATGGTTTACATGGACTAATGAAGATTATACACTAATGTAAATGATTATAGTTTGTTTCATTATATAGCTGAGGTGTCACTCTTTCTAATAGATAATAAGATCTCACAGACAGCAGCAGCCCAGCCTCCCAGATTTCTCTGATTGACACGTACACTCATTGCATGTCTTGCCTCTGGTTTTCCTACAGCTTTCAGTGTGTGTGTTTGTGTGTGTTTGTGTGAGCATGTGTATGTTAAAGCGCCGTCCCTTCCGAAAAGCCTCCATAAATGTTTCCGGAGGCCCCCTTGAAAGCATGACAATCTGATCGCCGGGCCTCGGAGGTGAATGTGTATAATTGATGAGCATTAAATTAAGTGTAAACTTTGTTGTTTTTCGCTGCTTTCTGAATAACCAAAAGCAATGTTATTTTATGTTTTATGTTCAAATAAATCCACGGCTGGTTGTGCTCCAAATGACAATTTGTTAGTTCAGTCTAATCAAGGTTGCCGTGATTATTTTAGTGGCTTTGTATGTTTGCGTGTGCTCAATTATGTTTGTTTGTTTTACATACGCTCTGGCCATTTTTTGCATGCCGGACAGAAGGAGAGAAGAGCATGTCTTAAGCCCCGAGAGGAGAGTTGTCCATGTGGCTTTAAACACTTCGCTGCGTGTAATCTTAGGCTCATTTGTCTTATTGTAATAGGGATAGTGCATTTGCGTGTCCCATGTGGGCAGGTTTAGTTTCAGCTCAGTTTAGTCTTCATACCTGCTGTTTGCTGTGAATACCAAGGCTCCTGCGTCGATTTAGACTTGGTTCATGATTGTGGTGATTCATGTGTCCCAGGTGGGGTTATGTGTGTGCCTCTGTGAGGAAGACTCTGTGCTGTAGAGTAGTGCTTTTCTGTTCCCAGGAGGGAGTGTCGCATCTCTGTGAGGGCCACCAGACACACTGTTGACTCCGCTATTGACCCTGTCTGCCCTCTGGGACCAGCCCAGCTCTGTTTGTATACACACTCTATATGGCACGCCAGACTGCATGTTGTGTATTTGCCAAAGTGTGTGTTGTGCTGTGTGTGTGTGTGTGTGTGTGTGTGTGTGTGTGTGTGTGTGTGTGTGTGTGTGTGTGTGTGTGTGTGTGTGTGTGTGAGATTATTGCGTGATGTACATTCACAGCATTCACAGCAGTGGGTCCTTGACCCTTTCCGTGCCAAATGAACCTAAAGGATTTGTTTTTTGTCTCATTAGGGCCGATTGAGTTTGAGGAGTGCAACGCAGCTATTGCAACTGAAGGTAAGTCTTATTGCAAAATTAAAGATATAAGAAAGATTCTCACAAATACATTGCAAGTGGCATTTCACTAAAGTAAAGCATTGAATGTTTAAAGCAAGTTGTTTAAATCAAGTTAAAACTCAAATTTTAGATATAGGGATGAAGAACAGATACATTTTTAAAATTATTTTTTTAATCTGTGGTTGAAAAATGCTTTGTTTTTGTATTAAGGTGCCAAACCCAGAAAGAGAAAACCATTTGGCATCCCAGGTCGTAGGAAAGACAAGGACACAGACTCCACGTGAGTGAAGACTTGTGCATTTTGAGACCACCAACACAATTTACACACTTACTTTTGTTTTCCCTCCTTTCTCATCATGATGTGACGACTTTGTCTTTCAGGGAGTCCACAGAAGTTGAAGCTGCTGTGAGTATAATTTTCTGCAAAACAACCATGTCGGCTTTGTGTGTCATTTTGATTTCAAACAGGAGGAGGCGTAAAAGAGCTGTGGTCATTTTATTCTGCCATGTATTTTGCTGCTTGAACACGTGACTCCCCCCCCCCCCCCCCTCTCTCTCTGTGTGTGTGTGTTCCCTCCTGTTTGTTTTGTAGATTTGCTCGTTCATTCACTCAGTCATTCATGTTTGTGCTTGTAGAACACTGCCAATGGCGCTCCCCCTGGATATTATGGAGCCATAGACATCCAGAACGCTGTAAGCCAGCTAATAGACACAGAAACACACACACACACACATAAAGTGAATATTTATATCCAGACTTTTTTTTTTGTAAATGACAATAAGCAAATACATTTCATAATTGTATAGAAATTTGAAAAAATAGAGTACTTGTTGGCTGCCCTGTATTACTATTCATGTATCCTCTAAATTAGCATAAAGTAGCATTGTGAAAATGTTAGCTCTCGATGCTCGTGTTTGCTCAGATGTGTTTCAGCCAAATATTATGTGTGGAACTTTCTCGGGACAGTTTCCAGCGCAAGTTATTGGAATTAAATGATTCTCAGTGTGTTTTTAAGTTGTTACAACTGTTTCTAATGTTTCCAACTGTGTACTCATTTCCATTTGTAATATAATTGTAGATACTACACAGATGAGGGAACGATTATTGTGATTATTTCCTGTAAAACCTAAAAACAGAATGCCATAAAATCTATCAGGCCATAAATGAAAGAGGAACTTTCCATCTGTTGATAAACTACATGATCTACACCTGACAAACTGATTAGCTGTGATGATGAGACAAATTTAGATTAAGTTTAGTCTAAGTTTGAAAGTTTTTACTTTGTTAAAATTTAGTGTACGGGGGAAGATTAATATGCAATCCTATTTTGAATTGTATAATATTACATGTATTGACTAATTCAAAGCACTTTGACAGAATTTCTTGCCTAAAATGTGATTTGAAAATGTCAATTTAAATGTAATTTGAAAATAAAATAAAACCATTTTAAACACATAGGTGGAAGTGTTGATGAACACAATTTGGGTATCATTTAACTGCTTTTAAATGAATTTATAAACAATACACATGGATAGATTTGTTTTAACTTTGTTTTAATTTAATGTTTGATTTTAAACTTTTTTTCTGTTTGTGTTTTGTAGAATGTTCCCCAAGTTGATGCAGAGGGCTTCTGTATCAGACCGGAAGCAAATGAAAACGATATCCTTTATTACTTGTCTCGATGCTGTTCACACTCTCAGGCTCAGTCCAGCTTATAAGACATCAAGGATTTCTTACTATTTGTTTTTTCTGTTCACACCTGTCTGCAGTCTGAGGCTAGGGCTAAATAAAAATGGACTGTAGCTCATCTCTTTCTTTCTCTCTGTTTTTCTGTCTGTGCCTGTTGTCGTTGTCTCCTTAACTTTATTTCTTTTGCTCACATGCCAAAGAGAATTCCTTCTATTCGTCCAGCGACTCAGAGGACGAAGATGAACCCAGGAAGTTCCACGTAGAAATAAAGCCCGTTCAGCCAAACAACGGCACGCATCAGAACCGAGCCACCATCGACGAGCTTAAAGCCTCCATTGGAAACATCATCCTGTCGCCCTCAACCTCGGTATGGCTTCACGACATACTGAAAACACACCAAATACTCAAAATCCCAAACGCAAACCTGTTGCTGTCCTGCTCTGCTGCAGCAGAGGTCTGCTCTGCCTTTGCAACACTAGAGGGCAACAGGAGAATATCTAACCTCTGTTAGGGCAGATGGGAATGCCATTTAACCGTACTATCCCCCTCGATGTTCACCATTAGTCACTCTTTCTTGACGCTTATTTTATTTACATTGGAAAGGCACATGTGTTATGTCTAATTTATTTTACATGCCAGATTGGCTTCTGATTCACTAAGGTTCCTGTTTGCACACGTTTCAAATTTGGCCTTTACTTCGAATTCAATTTCATGTCAAACAAGCTTGGGATCTTTTTTTTTTCTATTTTTCTATTTTTCTTTTTTTTTTACAGAAAAAGTATCAAGAACTCAAACAATAATTTCTGAGTTAAGTATCTGATGTTGTTGGCCTTTACTGCAAATTCACACACATGCACACTGCCCTCCTTGTAGGCACTTAAGGGAAGGCTTTGCGGCAGTGGCCAGCAGGCTAGACACACACACACACACACACACACAGAACCCAGTCTGATCCATGGCCTCAGTCATGGAGCCCTTCATTCAGCTCCTTGTCCCTCACCATCACTCAATCTCTGAATCACTCTCTGCTGCTCTGTGAAAATAGCCGCGGCCATTAAAATTTAAAACCACTACTGCTTGTGTGCAAACATGCACCGTGTGTGCACTGAGCTGCTGTTGTTGTTAATGTTGTTGTGGAGCGGCTGAGAGGGCACGCTCAGTGTCGCGAAGGGGGTATAGTGGGTTTCACCCGCCGCACTCCCCGGCTGCACATTAGACGAATGTCACGGCATCTTCTTCCCGGCTTTGGCTCCCTCCCTCAGCCTCTCCCTTCCTCTGCTCTCACCACTGTTCCTCCTCGCTCTTTTCCCCTCGTTTCTTTGTTTGCTTTCACTCTTTGGGTTTTATTGGAGCCCACTTGTTCTAGACAGGACTCTGTTGTGGTTATTTATGAATACTTTATTGGGTTAGTTGCCTAGTTTTTACAAATGTTTTCCTTTTTTCCACCCTAGGAATTAATGATAACGATAAGTTACAAGTTTATAGAGGATGTTTTTTTTTTCTATTTAATGTAACAAGATTCGGGAGGAAAGATGTTCTCTTTTAAACCTTTGATTTTGTTCATTTCAGTTTGGTTTTGGTTGTTGTCGAGACTCAAACCCACAATTACTTTCTCATCCTAAAAGTACAAGCTGTTTGCGTGTGTTGACTCTGATTTGCATTTAAATACCCAAATAGTCATTAGATTATATTTGCCTTCCTCTCTGTCTGTTCAGATCTCTGTTTCGCACCCTTTTCCTATTTTATATTTACCGAAAAATCCTGGATTAAAGTTAAAACATACATCCAAGGTGATGACGAACGTTGCATCATCTGGTGTGAATTATTGAGGCATTTTCTTCTTTTTTTTCCCCCCTCAGTGCTCATTTTTCTGTCTTTTTCATTTCTCCTCCTGTTTGGTTCCCCCTCTGCGGTGTTCCCTTTATTGAAATAGCAATGGAAGTCGTGTGTGTGTGGCCAGCAAGAGCCGTAATTGAACCCATTTGCCGCTTAGCGCCTGTGGGACTAAACCCTGGCCTCACAGCTCTACGGTGGTTAAACGCTTTTGTTATGTTCCTTAAACTCATTTTGTTTCTTTTTCTCCCCTCCTCCCTCGACAACCTCCCCCCCCTCCCCCTCAACCTTTCTCCTTGTGCGAATAAATTCTTTATTGAAACTGATGCTCTAAGTTTCCATTGGGTTGGTGACCCTCAAGAGTGTATCTTGCATATCTTGTGTTACGCAGCATGACACGGCAGATTTATGTGCTGAAAAAATGGGGCTCTGTGAAGGAAGTTGGTGAAGTGTTGGGGGCACGCTCTCTGTTCATTGCATGGACTTCGACGCTCGGTTTTGCGCTGCTGAATTTTTCACCCTAGGTTTAACGTCTGGTATGTGTGAGTCCAGAGTAGTCCTGTGATTTACTGTCTTTAACTCTGAAGTGGAAAATTCCCTTGGCCACTGGGAATAATTAATAATATTGTTTTCGACCCTTAAAAGCTTTTTTTCCACTATTTTCGTTGTGGTTTATATAGTTGAAATCTTACATATTGTTACATCAACACTATCAAAGGCTTAAGGTTTCAAACCATTTGACATGTAAAAAGGACTGTAGAAGTTTGAGCTTCCAAAAGTTGCACGTGTGTAATGAAGCAGAGAAAAACATGACGACCCTTAAAATACTTTGTTCCACTTTGTTATAATCGTGTCTGTCTGTTCTGTGTGTCCTGTATGGAGAATGATCATTTCTGTCTTGTCAGTTTTGTCTTATTTGTGATTTTTTTTTTTTTCCTAACAAACTGAGCAAACTTCTGGCAAGTAAAAGTTGAAAATTTGTGCATGCGTCTTTGATTAATTAATGTCTGTTTTTGTTTTCAGGGACAGATGCGGAGGAACCAGTCCAGTGAGTATTTTCTCTTGTCTGACCTCTCTGTATCTGTGTGTTGCTGGATCGGCTGTACGACTTCTCAGCTACATTTTTCTTGGCGCAAGTTGTTTTTAAAGAGGTTGTCTTTAAAAAAAAAAGGAAAATCCAGAAACCTAGCCAAAACCAACATATCCTGAGAAAAAAGTAAATAACTGTTCTTTTCTGTAAATGTGAGCTTGAGGGACATTTCCCTCCTATGGTACAAATAAGATTAATTGCTTTATTAGTTGTTTATAGTTTGACATGTCAGAAATGATCTTTTTCCATGGAGGTTTTGTGTGCGTTAGCTGTGTTTTATTTCTTCCCCAAGTGCTTTAAGAATAATTTTACCCAGGGTTCGTACAAAGTCTTGAAAGTTTGGAAAATGCTTAATTTTAACTGTTGTGTTTTCAAGGTTAGGAATATGCTTGAATTTGAATATACTCCTTGAAAAATGCTTGATTTTCAACATAATCTGGTGTTTCATCATCGGCACAATCACTCATGTAAACCAAAAATCTTTATATTTGAAATGAAACGATCCCGTCATCATATTTGTTGTCTCCTGGCATTTATAGTAATAATTTAGATGTGATTATAAAGGCTTCGGGAGTCTGGAAATATTTGGTTTAGGTACCTTGAAAGTTCTTGAAAAGTGCTTGAATTCTACTCTTAAAAAGCTGTACGAACCCTGTATCATGTATCATGCTCCAGAAAGCACTGAATATTAATGCAGAACCTCTTTTTTATGAGTTAAAAGTGAATGTTTTTCCTCTTTACAAGAGTTGCTTTCACATACCGTGTTTGTATGGAACTAAGTGGTGATAATGCTCACATTCTGCAGCTGAAACACTGATAGACTTGAGATCAATTTACACAAGGTATTGCATTGATAGATGTATACTCTACACACGCTTAGGGATCACAGGAGTATCTACATTAAGCTCTAAGGCTCAGGGTCCTGGTGAGTATGTTTTCTCTCCAGTAGTTGGCCTACACCCCTTGCCTCCCCTCCCCTCAAAATCTCTGCCACAGCCCTCCTCTCTGCCCCCCTCATTGGAGCCTTTCACACAGCTGCTGCAGCCAGCTGACACAAGCTAACACCGCTGCTACTGTGTTCTCTCCCTGCAAACTTTCAGTTTTATTTTTGCAGAATTTACACCCATGTATGGTTTTATATTTGGGTCCTCTTACCTCTGTATGCTGCATCAGGTTGCTTGTATGGATCTTTGCAATGTATTGTAACACTTTAGAAAGGGGCCCAAAATAACAAAGCATTTTATTTTTAGTTGCACAATCACGCCATCCCCCTGTTGTAAAGTGTTACCATCACATTAAAAACACATTTGAAGTTAACCCTGTGCAGTATTTGGGTAAGATTTGCAGGTTTTACCGTGTTAGGCAGAAAGAAGAAAAAATATTGTATCTAACCCAAATCTTACTGCAAATATACTATATTGCTATGACTTTTCATGGCAGATGGGGGTTCTCACTTGTTGAGTCAAAACCTCAGTTTATATTTCTGGTTGAAGGTGTGATGTAGTTTAAACATGACTTTTGACAAATACTAGCCAGTGAAAACCCCTTGTGTTGGGTTATTTTATTTTATTTTGTAGTAGCTGTCATCACTCTGTGCAGGTCTGTGGGCCCTAATTTTCTGTTTGTTTTTCTCTCACTGCAGGTGATGAGCTGGCAAAACCCAGAGTGCCAACATCATATGAGTATGTATGAGAGTGCTCACGCCTGCCACCGTTTTCACCATGTTCACAGTATCCGTGCTTTTTTAAATAGTCTGTTTTGTGTGCATTTGTGCGTGTTTTTACTCAGAAGTTAATTGTGCTGCTTTTTGCTTGAAGTGTAACAAAGCTTGACTTGACTCTCTCTCTCTCTCCTCCGGCAGTATGGCCAACAACGACCTTCTGTCTCTGGACCCGTTCAGCCCGACTCTCGCAGCAGGCTCCTCTTTCTCAGCGTCCTCATCAGCAGGTAAGCCCTGAAGCCTACTTGTATCTTGATTCCTGTGCACATATATTTATCCACAACTTAAGATTTGACCTTTTTATCATACTGTATCCCTCAGCAAAATGTGTACCACCAATAAGAGGTCACTGTTATAATCCTTAAGGTTTCAGTCCTGGTTCATTTGATGACACCCGTGGTTACTGGTGGCTTTATACTACAGCAAACACTTGTCAGAAATACAACAGAAGAACAACTGGTGTATCTGTTTGCAGTGCTGCCAAACCAACTCACATCAGTTTAATAAAGAAGTCAGTCAGACAGTAATAATTGCAACAGCCATCTGATTTCCTGCTGCACTGCTGTGAGTAGTTTTTCACACAACAGTAAAAGAAGTCTGTTATCTTGCTGAAAAGTTGAAGGTGTGCAGCTCTTCATCTACCTTCTTGTTCCGTTATACTCTTGCAAAAATTGCAAATGATCCGCTGGCGGAAAAATGCCGGAATGACTACTGTCTTGCTTTGTAGGCACATTTCTGATAAACGACTACACTGCGTTTATGACTGCTTCACTGTCTTGCCAGTTGAATGCTCATAATGTGGAGCAGCAGCAGTAGGGAATGTCCAGTTTGCAGCAGTCATGGTGTAAAGAGAGGGAACAGTTAGCAGTGAGGCTGATATAAATAAGATAAAAATGTGCTGGATTACATGCACGCATCACTTCCTGTGAATCCCTCTTGCTTAGGTACGCTGTCTGAGAGGTAATTACAGCATGTAAATACATTGAATGGCTATTGCAGAAAAAATGCAGACCACAGACTGTATCAAAAATGGGGTGTGATTTCATGAAAATCAGAGGGATTATAACTTTAAGGAGCAACCACGGTACAAGCATTCTGGTTTTTACTCACTCTGTTGAGCCAGTGATCCAGTCCTTTTTGGTCTTTCGGTTCCTTGATCTCATCACCTCTATGCACCGTGCAGTCTCTCCCCTTCCCCTCTCTTTCCTTTTCTAAGCTACTCAGTTGGAAGCCTCTCCTCCCAGAGCAGTCCCAGATGAAGGGACTGACCCCTAAGGTCAACAGAGCAATGAATTAAAATGGCAGGCCTTTTCTCTCCCAGTTTGCAGTTTGTCTTTTCAGTCATTTTTCCAATTTTGTACAGCTCCTCTGTCTTTTTCTCTATGCCTAAATAGTATTTGCAGTTCTATATTACATATGTGCCTTACTTTGTTTCTTATAAATCTTCTTGAAGTCTCTACAGTCATACTTCCCTAGGAGACATTTGAGTGCTTGTTTTACTTTCAAGGTTTTTGAAAAACACAGCGTTGATAGTGTGATTCTCAGGCTTTACGTGCATGACACCAGTGTTTAAACAGAGTGACATTAGCGCTGACCTATTGCCTAGGTTACGCATAATCCACAGTTAATTGGCACCTAGTTGAGGTCAAGGGGTCGGCCATAAAGCCCGCTGGCACGTATGTTGTCAAACAGTGTCTCGTTACTGTCAAAGGTCTCGGCTTAAAAGTCAAAAGAGCATCGTACAGTGGCCTGATTAAGATTCGGTGATGGGAATTAAGTCCTCGCTTACAGCTTGTTAAATCTCTCTGTGTACAGTGTAGCAGTATTACCGGCTCCAAATGCACACGACACATTAAACAAGTCTAGTCTGTGAGGTATTTAAAAGATTTAAAAACTTATGGAATTAGGCAGGGATTCAAAATATATCATTGTTTTTCATTTATTATGTCATATATTGTATTTATCTGTTTATTTTGTGTTATTTTTTCAATTTTTTATAACATTTTCATCTGTTTTACTTTTTTTTCCCACTGCTTTTATTTTATTACAATGCCATTGTCTGAGTTTAAATTACTCAATGTTTGATTTATTTGTTTATATGTTATTTATTTTAACTTCTCTTGTTAGACCTTGCCTCTATCTTCCTTTCAATCCCTCCATCTCCATCTTTTCTGATGAATGACTCAGATGTCTTTCTGCCAGAGGCATCAGGTAAAATGTGTGTGCTCCGTTTATCAGTCAGTGATTTAAAGGAAACCTTGTTTGAAGAAGCATTCATCAGCTACCATTTTGCATGGTATTTATGTTTTTGTTTTTCTTTATGTAAACCTTAGAGCATTCTTGACTTCAGCTGCATGTGAACATGTGTGAGAGTCTGACTGACAGACTGACGTATACTTTAATTATCAGGACGTGCGTCCTTATGTGTGTCTAAAATCAGGGTGATAGCTTTGCACATTTATTACTGATTAGACGATACATTTTAGTTGTTCAATATTCCTGGTATTTCTGTAAGGATATGACACCACAACTATGATTACACAGAGTTTGCATGTGTTTTAAGCTAATTGTGAGCTACAGTAGAAACACATACTCTTTGAGTCCCTTTTTATGTTACAGCAAGAACAAATATGTAGGAATTGTGGGAAATTAGGTAACAGTCACTAACTAAAGATTTACTAATGTGTATACAGGTTTACCTTTATTTTTAGATTTTGGACCACAGCTGATTTACCAGGGCAGCCATACCACTCGCAACCAGTATACACATGCTAGTATCTAACAGACCAATAAATACTGGTAGAAAAGTATGTTTTCATATGTTCAAGGTAGTAGCAATAAAGCATATCTGTGTCTGGTATTCTAGTGGTGATTTTTCTCTTTATTTTCTGCCAGTAAAGCCTTCATTTTGAGATAGTGATAGATGATAAGGTGCTGCTACCTTTTGATGGGGCAGTTTTGTGATTTTCTTGTGTTTCTAAAAGTCTGGTCGGTTTACCTTCTATACTTTGCATTTGTCATGTTTATGGCCTCTGCCAATCGTATCGCCCCCTTCAGCTGAGACAGTGCCGCAGCGGGAGCCATCTCCTCCCCTGGCAGAGGGCCAACAATCCAAAGAGAGAGATGTCTCCTCTTTCTCTTCGTCCACATCCTCTCCCTGGGACTCGCCAGAAAACCCTTTCCAAGCACTCAAGCCCGTACCAGCGAGGGCCCAGAGCGCCCCCATCACCTTGCCGACTGAGCCAGTCGACCCCATCAGAGGCCCACCTGCTGCCAGCCCTCCAAAGAGCGTCGACGCCTTCTTCTCCGGGTCCTTCTCCTCCGGGTCCTGGTCTCAGAGCCAGTGGATCGCCTTCAGTGATAATTTCGCTCCACCTCGTCGTCATGGCTCGGGGTTGTCTGCGAAGGAGCTCCCGAGGCCCCAGTTTGGCTCCGGCAGGTCAAGTCGCTTCCTCTCTGATGACTCTGCCGACGCCTACTGCAAAGCGGCGGGCAGCAGAGAAGATGGCAACCCCTGTTTCTCTGATGTCTTCTCTGGGATTACAGATAGGGCGATGGCAGCAGCTCCATCAGGCAAAATATTCAATGGTAACATTATTACTGATGCTAGAGACATGTCTTGTGTCTGAGGTTTGGAGTTTCAGTTTTATATTTTATTTTATTTTAACTGTATGTTCTCATATTGTGCATTTGTTTTGTATTTGAAGTTGACAGTTGCCTATTTTTGAACGTTTTCTGTAGTTTTTTCTTTATTTTATTTTACAGATATGTGCTTATCTAACTCGCTGCCTGGTTTGCAACATGTTTGTCTTTGAGTTTCTTTTTGTGAAATTAATTTTGGACTGTGTTTTACTTCCTGTTATGCTTTTAAATGTTTGTAAACATGTTTTTGCTATTATTATGGTTTTTTATACTAGAGGTCTTGATGCATGATGGTTTTGCATCTACTTGAATGAAGCCCAGTTGCAACACGTGGATACATGTTTGTTTGTACCTGACTCCCATGCTCTTTAACTGTCACTAACCAGTCAAACTTACACGTGTTCCTCTGTGTAGTGCCAGTACCAAACCGACCCACGACGCCGCTGACAGCTGGAGCCCTGGTGCCCCCACCGCGACCCTCCTCCAGGCCCAAACTCCCCACTGGAAAACTCACAGGAATCAATGAGATTGTGAGTAATTACAACATCCCTATATGTGCAACATTTATTGCTGTTAAAATTAATACCATCCTATTTGATTGACTCCCTTCACTCAGGTACGGCCGTTCAGCCCACCCAAGACATCTAACGCCAGCCCTCCACCTACTGCACCACTCGCCCGCGCAGAGAGCTCCTCCTCCTTGTCCTCGAATGCCTCACTCAGCGCCGGAAACACCCCCACTGTTGGTAAGCTTCTTCAGCCTCCTCCTTGTATATAAAATATCCCTTTTCTTGGACTATTTATTCTCCTTTTCCTCAGCCCTTCACCAACCTGTCACATACCTTTTGTCTCTGCAACACAATGTGCCGTTTTCCTCTTCCCTCACTCCTGTCTCCTTCCTTCCTTCCTTCCTTCCTTCCTTGACTCCTCTCCTTACAGGAGCCGAGCACACCTTTGCTCTCCCCCTCTCCTCCCCAGAGCCAGAGCTTCTCTCCCTCTCTCCTTTCTTTCTACTAAGTCAAAGTGAGTCTGCCTTTCCAAACTCTTGTTTCCCTTAAGAGACGCTCCTTTCCGTGGTGCTTACAGTCATCTTCTCTACTCTGCATACATTTCACTGATGCTAAGAATGTCATCTCTAGGGCCTGTTAGCTCTTCGTTCATGTCTGTGCAATCACGTCAGCCTTGTCAGCTTAGGGCTCACCTTCCACCATCACACATTTAGGAACTGGCTTACAACTGTGCTCAACATCATCACCTCCTCACATTTGTGCTCTCTGGATGTGTTTATCTCCTCTTTTCTTCTTTATGCCTTTTAATTTGGCGTAAAGAGGATGATATGTTCATAGCGAAGCTGCCTACCTTTGAGAAGCGTTGTGAAACACCAGCAGGTATGGTTGAAGTTCATACAAGAGGACTCTCCTCTGTGTTTAACTAAAACTAACACCAGTCTGTTGGATGGGCTGGATGGACAACAACTGGATATCTTGCTTTGCAGTGATTGCTTTTCTCTGTCTTGCGTGCTCTCCGTATTCACCTTTTTCTCACATTTGTTTTACATTTGTCAACAGCATCAACTCCTAACATTATAAAGATCTGATTGTTAAAATAATGAAGTAATGAATGATTTGACTGGTACATCGTTTGTTGACTTTAGTTTTAATATGTTGTCTGAGGTCATTCTGTCCATCTAATAGTACTTAATTTAAACTAAAGCAGCTGTAGCAAGATCTACTCTAAAAATGTACCTTATTTCTGTTTATTTGAAAAATAACAGAATGTACTGATTTGCAATGTTTGATTGGCTGACTTCATGAAATGCAATAATACAAATATTCAGAATTATATAATGCATCTTTGCATGATCAAACCTTCCTAATTCTGATGTGAGCTTTGGACCCCGCTGTTATTAACGTCTGATCTGCAGCCTGAGTCAACAGACCTCAAACTCCTGTGCCTTTTCTCATTCTCAGGGACATCTCGCGGTCCCAGCCCTGTGACCCTGGCATCCCAAGATGCTTTGCCCATTGCCGTGGCCTTCACAGAGTCAGTTAATGCTTACTTCAAAGGAGCTGATCCCACTAAGTGAGTCTCACATGACCTCTTGCTGCTCAAAGGCCCTGACATGGACCTGCACGCATACACATTTTTGTCCATAGTTGAATGTTAACAAATATGGCGTTATGAGTTATACAGTACATGTACAGTACGTTGTTGTCCTGCATGGTCCGTAGCCCAATGTGCACTACACTCAGAAGACCTTTGCCCGTGCATTTTGCAGAGTGCGTCTCCCTCTTGCTCTGCATGTGTGGAATGTTTTGCGTTAGTCTGACACCATTCTTTCAGAGTGGATAACCTACATGGGGCAGATTATAGTCTGGGGCAGAGAAAACATACAGCCTTTTATTGGTTAACTGCTGCTAAATTGCTGCTGTGCAAAAGGCTTATTTTTGCAGGGATTAGCAAATGGAACATTTCATAAGCAATGCAGCGGAGACACGGTGCGAGGTTGAGACCCGCTGTGGGCCGTTACCACCACAGCCTAGACCGACCGCAACTAAAGGAAGACTCTTCTTGCCCCAGAACTTGTTTAGATCTATATTAGACTATAGAAGCATGTATATTAAGAAAAGTGGCGATAGAGATGTGTTACGCCTGGGACCTAAAGCCAATGTGTTTAAAATCTATTTTAAATAGGCCTTGTTTGGATCTTTATATATTAAGTATTAGCAGGCTAAAATATGCTCCATAATTAGACCAGATATGTCCAATGTAGCTTTGTGCTCCGTTATAGTGGTAAAAAGGTCTGTTGAGGAAAAGAAATTAACAGTGATTTTCATTATTCACTAATTGTTTGTCATTTTTTCAAACAAAAATGGCAAACATTTTTTAGTTCCAGCTTCTCAAATGTGAGCATTTTATATGTTTCTGTATTGTTTATCATAGCTTATTGAATAAAATAGAATATCTTTGGGTTTTGGACTGTTGGTCAGACAAAACAAATCATCTGAAGCGGTCAACTTGGAAAGGCGCTGGGAATTTGTGATGGGCGTCCTTCACAGTTTTCTGACATTTGATAAACCAAACAATTATCGATCAGATGCTATGCTAAGATGTGATTCATATTCATGTGGCTACATTCCACAGGTGCATTGTGAAGATCACAGGAGACATGACCTTGTCGTTCCCCATGGGCATCATCAAGGTGTTCACCACCAACCCCTCCCCGGCCGTGCTCACCTTCAAACTGAAGAACACCAGCAGGTTAGAGCAGATCCTGCCCAACCAGCAGCTACTGTACAGGTGAGGTGTCCAGAAAAGTTCATCACAAAACAGCTAAAAAAAAAAACGATCGCATTGCAAGTGAAGAACTTTTCACAGCGGATGAGTTAATAACTTGTCAGAGTTGTGGTTAAGTGAAAGAGGGATTTGGACTCGATGATACGAGTGAGAATCGAGGAAATGTAGTCTACGTCAGTGAGAGGAAATTCAATTAGCAATCTGACATAAACCTATCATTAAGCTGTCAGGGAAGTATTTTCCACCATACTTTAACAGCCAGGTTCTCAACAGCCCCTGTCTCTTCTGAAATACTTCACGCCCTAAAATAGCAAAGAACAGCAAGCTTCATATAACAGCTGCTTTGTTTAACATACATTATATTATCTCTCACCTCTTAAGTCTCAGTCAAAGGTGTTTAATGTATATTTTACCCCACACGCAGTGCAAGTTTCAATATGCCTCTAAATTAGCTGGCTCTATTTTAAAACTGCGACTTTTTAAAAGACATTGTATGTGACTAGGTCATATCCTTTCCCAGAAAGTTAAGAAAACTAACATCTTTTTCTGTTTTATTTGTTTTTTTAATGTGTCTTGCTCTGGTTCCTCTCGATTAAACCTTAAGACCACATGGCTGGACTAATTGAATCAAATGGAATTCATGATTTAGTAGCTGGTTGGATATTCCAGGGTCATTTTTTCCAAGCTATTGGAGCTTTACACACAAAGCCAAGAAGAGCAATGAATAATTGAGCCTCAGATTATTCCTTGTGTGTGTGTGTGCGTGTGTGTGCATCTTTCTGACTGTTTGTCTTTTATCTAGCGATCCTTCCCAAAGCGACTCAAATTCCAAGGACTTCTGGTTCAACATGCAAGCACTGACGTCCTACCTCAGAAAAGCCTCAGATCAGAATCCTACAGCTTCCTACTATAATGTGGACATCCTAAAATACCAGGTCAGTCAGCCAACGTCAAGCCCAGAACATAATCCAGATAAAATAACTGTAGCTAAAGAATGCTTTCTAAAAACATACTTCCCTAAGTGCTTCACCCTGCAGACTGAGAAAGAAGCAAAAAAGAGCACTAGAGTCGGGGAGTGAGCAGGGCGTAAATATAGACAGGACAGAATGTATTTTTTTAATGTCAAATAAGCTACTTTTGATAGCCATTTTCCAAAGTTAAAGAGGAATAATATCACAGTATTTTCATAGTGCTGTTTGTGAGTCTATTTGATCCTCCAGCCCTAAGCAGCCTTAGTCTATAATATTCTGAGAATATTTAAATAGTTTTAACCTTGTTGTCTGTGCCTGCCCCACAGCCTCACAATCTCTCTAGACTTCAATTCAATTAATTTGTGGTCACTTACTGTCTTTATAATTGAATTTACTACTCTAAAACCTTGTCATAGTCTGGTTTCAACCTTGATCACAGCCATATGATATACTGTAGGCCTAGTCCTAAAGTCCTCAAGATAACATCATCTTTAAAACCAAAAACAAACTTGTTTTATAGCTTCAAACTGTTTTTTTTGTTGTTTGTTTGTTTGTTTGTTTGGGTTTTTTTTTTTTTTTGCATTATTACATTAATTTAAAAATGTATGTCCTCATGCATGAAAAAATCGTATTGTGAAAGCTTGACCTATAGTTTTTTAGTTTGCCTACAAGGCTTTCTGGCAGAAGGCTTTCTGAAAGTTACGTAGTATAAAGAGCGACAAAGTCCGTGTAGCGAGGAGGTCTGTATGAATGGGTTAAACACCGGACTTTCACCCAGGTAGGACAGCTGTTCGTGTCCCGTGTAAAACTTAACTTATTATTTTAACCCAAACCATGATCTTCGCCTAAACCTAACCAAGTAATTTTGGTGCCTAATTTTACTTATCAGCTAGCAAATGCCATAGCCCTAGAGTAGGTAGGGGTTAAATATTTTGTTAAGGGATTCTACAGCCGGTTCGGCCGCACTGTCCTCAAGCATCAAGCCTCAGCCCCCCAGTTGGCCCACAACCTCACAAACCACTAAAGGCCATCCTGCCACCCCATAATCAGGCCCCGCTTTTTCAGAGTTCTCTTGACAAATAAAGTTTTAGTTTACATGTGGTGGATCAGGAAATCTAGGAAGATAATGAAATAGAAGCTCATCGGGGTGTAAAACAAACCTCAACAAACAACTTTTTTGTCGATAGAAGAAGAAAAGGAAGTTTTGGAGGAACATTAGTTTTGTTTTTATCTTGCATTTGTGCTTTCAGCACAGCAAACCAATTAAATATGTTTGTGTCAAAACTCTAACATTGAAACTCACCTTCTAAGTTGAGATTCAGATGTATTATACTTCAAACCTGGTTTCTTATAGTCTGACTGCAGCAGAGGATATTGGGAACATCACTCTAATAGTTCAAATTAAAAGCAGCTTTGTTCATATTTAAAGTCAAACAGCTGCACTGTACTGCTGTGTTCAGGTGCTGTCTGATGGGATCCATTCCACTCCTCTCAACCTGGCCATATACTGGAAGTGTACACCGAGTACATCAGACCTGCGGGTAGACTACCGATACAACCCGGAGTCCATGGCCTCCCCTGGTCCTCTCACCAACGTGCAGATCTTGGTGCCTGTTGATGGAGGAGTCACCAACATGCAGTCTCTGCCCAACTCCATCTGGTAAGATGTGGCGCTTGTTGTATCAGCAGCAGCACAAAAAGTGTGACAAAACATTTAGTTAAATCTTAGTTAAACAGAAGCAGCTTAAAGTGTTATTCCTTTCTCTTCTTTTAGGAATTCAGAGCAGAATAAGTGTCTGTGGAAGCTGAATGACATCTCAGAAAAGTCTGAAAATGAAGGTAAATAATTATGTTCATCTTTGTTTGCAATTAGAGAAAATCTTACTTGTAGAGAGCTGGATCAGTTGCTGGCAACTGAGTGCATTTGTTTGTGTTTGACCCCAGGAGCCGGGTCCCTGAGGGCCAAGTTTGAACTGTCAATTGGCCCATCAAACCCCTCCACTCTGGCAGTGCAGTTTATGAGTGAGGGGAGCACCCTGTCAGGAGTGGACATGGAGCTGCAGGGGACTGGATACAGACTTTCTCTCAACAAGAAGAGATTTGCCACAGGTATGTAGCACACTTGATCATCCATACGTACCTCAAACTGGTATATTGACTGCATCAGCAATTCAAACTGCACATCTTTTCTTCTCCTCTTTAGGACGTTATATGGCAGATTGCTGAGGTGACCCACCACTCTGGTTCTAAAGAAAAAAATAAAATCTCGCTTGACACAGAAGTCGGCAACTTTGCAAGGCTTCCTGAACCTCTGGATCCACCTGAGCACAGGCGTGCGAGCGAGAATCTCACTACAATAAATAAAACGGCACTGAGTATTGAACACTGTTAAAAAAATAAAAGAAAAGAAAACTGAGATGAGCTTTCAGGAAATGTGTAGATATGAAGTCTAATAATGCTTTCTGATCAATTCACTTTTGTATAGTCAGAAACAATTTATGGATTAGATATAAATCTATATTGTATTTGAAATCATAAAAAAAGAAAAAAAAAGTGCACTAACAATCTTTCAGATGCTCTTTTTCCTCTTATATTCATTTTTCAAGAGCCTATAAGGAATATAAAACTAAATCATTTCTGCATGGAGGAGAAGAAAAGCTTTCTCTCCCTCTCTCTCTCTCTGAACTGTAAATATTAACACTGAATATTCTGCTCGACCAGCTCTGACTCAACTCTCAAATCAGTTTCGTTTACTGATTTTTCTCTTTTCCTCCTCACAATGTCTTTTTTTGATCATGTGCAATGAAGGTAGAATCTGTCCTAAACAGTACTCACACACTTGCGGCACAAGCTTGACCTTTAGAATAACATTGCAGTGCTTTCAAACAAATGCAAAAAACCTGACCTCAGTGCCTCCTCTTATACTGTGGATTAACAGGCAACAAAAGTGCATCAATGTTGTACCCAAATTTGGGTTTTCCAGATTTAAGCTACATTTCTGTGGTAAAATGCATGGAGTTTTTTTAAACAATCACCCCTAATGCGGTCTGTGATCAGTGAGGTCTTTTTAGAATTTTTCCCCTTGTAAATTCCCCTTTCAGTCATGGCTTGTATTTTTTTTACATTTTTAAGCCCTTAATTTTTATTCTTCATAAAAAAAGGGTTGACTGCAATCTTGACTGTAAAACATTGTGTCAAATGTTAGATGCTTTAAAAAAAATCAAGGTATATTGCCCCAAATTTAACTTGCAGCATTTTTTAAAAACTGGCAGTTTTTTTATCACACTTTTGTGCCCTATTAATGGAGAAATGTGCCTGAACTTTTCTCTCATCTTTTTTTTTTTTTGTATACTACAGCACATTAATGAGAATAGCACCAACAATGTGCCAGTTCTGTTTTTTTACTCCTTTATTTGGATGTTGAAGGGAAAACGTCTCCTCTTTTTACAACCCAACTGTCTTCCAGAAATTAATGAGTCATGTTTGCCTTCTGTGATTGAGTTTGATCATTGAACTCTTTTTATATCTCGTCTTTTTCTATCCAACGCTCGTCAATTGACCTTCGACCTCATACACTCACTGTGCAGTAGACGATGTAAGTGAGCAGTAGCACAATAAGGCCAAATTAATGATCGAAATGCCTTATCACGACTACTCGACACTGACTAATCCAGTGTTGTTGACTGTGGTTAGATATTGTGACACAGTACTGCCATTGCCCTGTGATAGATTACTGACCTGTCCTGTCTCTCACCCAGTGCATGCTGGGATACGCTTCAGCCTTTTGCAACTACAAACAGCCCAAGTGGGTATAGAAAATGGATGGATGGATGGAAAATTGCCACGTTTGACTCTTGGTGCTTCATTCTTGTCTTTTACTAATGAAGGCTGCTGCTGCGGAGGCTGTTGTACTTCTTGATGGAGTGTTTTTATGTTGTGTAGGACATTTTTGCATTGACCTCAACCATGTTATGGTCCTTAAATTGCTTAATGTGTTGGTATGTGACATGTCTGGAGATGCGTTTAGTTGCCTGGAAGCTGTGATTGAAATTTGATTTTTTTTTTTCTTAAAAACCTTTTAGGGCAGGAGTTTTATGCACTGTGCATCACGTGGCCAACTGACCTCTCAGATAAGATTTTAGGAAATAACTTTTCACATGAGGCTGGCTTATTTTCTACTGTCCGCTGTGCTATAAAACATGGCTCAATTTAGTTTTTAACTGACTGGTTTGTAGGTGATATAAACTCATATCCATACTTGATTCATCTGATGTATCTGAAACTGATCATTTATTCATCATATCTGGGCCAGGGTGATTATATGTAATGACCAGTTTTTAATGTTTTGTATGATTCTTTAAATACCTGGTTTAAGACTCAAGCCTTTATTAATAATTTAGAGGCAGACATTAATCTTGAATGGATGATGGAAATGTCCATTTAAGTTGTGTCTGTCAAATTTTAAAAAATTGCATCTCACTCTGAATTTTAATCAGCCAAATGTTTGAAGGTAGTTGAAATAAATGAGTTTACATAAAATCCTAAAATTGTAGCACCAGGCCTTTGTACAGTGTTTTCTCATAATTAATTATATCAGTGGTTTTGGTCAGATGAGCCGAATGCATAAAAAAAAAAAAAAAAATAGCACAGATTCTATTAATTTTATTCCGTATTAGCAAGCTGGTTCTTGCTTCCCCTACGAAACTTTCAAAATAAACTTACAATGCTCTTTTTTTGGTCACTTTCACATTCTTTCTATCTTTGTATGTTGTATTAAACAGAGTTTAAAGAAGAGAGCAAAATTGTGTAAATGATTCTCATAAATTGTACATTTTTACCAATATCTCAGCCACTTTTTGTCTCTATGATTTCTCATTGTGCCTGTATTAAATGTGTAATATATGAATATATACAAATATATTAAAATGACTAAGTGTGTTCTGTGTTATTTCTTTGAGCCGTATCTTGAAGATATAGTATGAGCATCAATCATGTTTTTTCTTTTTCTTTTTCTTGTTTTTTTTTTTTTTTTGCTACACTCATTTGGTCAGTCCACCACTTTGGTCCAGACTGAAAAATCTCTAACTATTGGATGGATTGTCATGAAATTTTGTACAGACATTCATGGTCCCCAGAGATGCACCCTTTTGACTTTGGTGATCCCCTGACCTTTCCTCTAGCAGCACCAGCAGGACTTATGCAGTGAAATATCTTTTTACCTTTGCACAGACATCCATGGTTCTAAGTCGTCAACATTTCAATTTGTCCAGTACTTTGGTTTATGACCAAATACCTGCAAAACTGACGTTCCCATCAATCTCAGTTGTACCTTGTCTTTAGTGCTAATTAGCATGTGTTGTGTTGCTGTGCCTAGCAAAGCTGCTAGCGTGGCTGCAGACTCTTAGCCAGAGTAGATCCAGAGTATAGGTAGATATTATGATGCTTGAGCATGTTTAAATTAACATGAGTTACTGATTGTTGATCATGGTAATTTTGGGTATGTCATCTTAATTTTAACACTGTAAAAAATCAAAGCTGTTCAAAAATCAAAAATAAGCAAATCTACCAATGCTTGACTTTGACCTTAAAAACATGAATCTGTGAAAATAGGAGAGCAGTTTTCCTCAAACATTAAGCAGGTGGAGCATTCTTACAGAGGCCATAATGCCCACCTGAGTAGCTCCACTGCATTGTGAGGTCATCATGGGAAGCACAATAAGTCCAATCAATAAGTCATGATGACGTGTTGGCGGGTCAGTTCTCTCAAAAGCACAATAAAACTTGTTTCTGTGTGATTATATGAGCTTTAGAGATAATTGTATAGAGTTCACTGCAGTACAGTGGTTCTCTAAGCAATAAAAACTACATTTGAAAGACTCAACAGCAAAAGCTCTCAGAAAAGAAATGACCCCAGACTCTAATCAACAAACCTTGTATGAACGGTTTATTCCTTTTGTGTGGAGACAGATGGTGGGTGTGCTTTGGTAGAAATTTGTGCTCAGTGGAAAGTTTGAAACATCTGAAAATCACACTGAAATGACCTGAATTGTCAGGGATAGCCTCTAAATCCCCACCAAAATATACAGACTTTACTGATGAAATGCCAGAAGTTGCAATATTATAGGATAAAAACAGCAAATCTATTGTAAGTTTTTTTATGACCATGATCCATGCCAAAAGGTTTGTATTAAACCCTCTGCTAACATGCAGGATGATAGAGCATGAAAACAAAGCTTGAAGACACCACCACACATGTGTTACTAATATAATGATTGCATTGCAAAAACCTCATGCAGTGCTTTGCTTAGGATGTATGCATGACTGTGCGTATACGCTCAGCACTACATCAACACCTTGTGCATATTTACACACTCAGTCATGCCTTGTGGCCCTCTGCCTGAAGACCTCCTCCTTGCTGTTTGAAATACACCGTCTGAGCTGCCTTTTCACAGCCACATGTGTGAGCCATCAGTGTTGACTTTTCCCTGTCCACCTCACTCAGATGAAGAGGAAGAGATCTTAGGGTCTCTTGTGTATGATGTTATTCTCTGAAAGGCCAAAGTGAGATATGTGAGCTGAAGTCATATCCAAAAGCCGTCTTGCTCCATATGTAGACTCTTGTGTGTGGCCAGGCATTTTATACAACTTGAGAGGATCATTGAATTTGCTTGTGGGCTGTACAGGTAGCAGGCTAATAAAGACAAATGCGATTGAGAGCTTAGATTTTGGGAACTATGCTTATTTGCTTCCTTGGCAAGAGTTAGATGAGAAGGTTGATACCACTGTCACATCTGTATGCTAAATATGAAGCTACACCCAGTTTGCTTAGCTTAGCACAAAGACTGGAAACAGGAAACAGCTAGCTTAGCTGAGTTCGAAGGTTATAAAATCTGCCTACCAGCAACTCTAAAGCTAACTAATGAACATGTTATATCTAGTTTGTTTAATACCTACAAAAACCACAATTCTCTGTTTTACGAGGGGTTATGTGCCAGACTATTGTTGTAAAAAATAGTTCAACATTTTGGGAAATAAGCCGATTTGCTTTCTTGTCGCGAGTAAGATGATTAGGTTGTATACAGCCAGCAGCTGGTTAGCTTAGCTTAGCATAAAAACTGGAAACGGGGAAATAGCTAGCCTGGCTCTGGCTAAAAGTAACAAAATCCGCAAGCCAGCACTACTAAACCTCACTGTACTCATTATATCCAGTTTGTACAAAAACCGAAGTGTAAAAATTATGACAAAAAGTTGTGGTTTATGGGGGGTTACGTTCAGGACTATTTCTTGGCCAGGTGCAGTAAATCTCCACTGGTTGGTTGGCAACCTCACAGCAATGACAAGACTCCAGAAAGTCACTGCTCCCAGCCAAGAAATAGTCCAGCACATAACCCCTGTAAACACTCTGAGAGCATACGTACATGAAGCAGCAGCCAGCAGCCGGTTAGCTTAGCCTACCATAAAGACTGGGGAAACAACTAGCCTGTCCAAAGGTAACAAAATCCGCCTACCAGCACCTCTAAGGCAGATTTTGTTACCTTTGGACAGACTAGCTGTCTCCCCCTGGTTCTAGTCTTTATGCTAAGCTAAGCTAACCAGCTGCTGTAGCTTCAGATTTACCACACAGACATGAGAGTGAGCTCAGTCTTTTCATCTAACTCTTGGCAAGAAAGCAAATAAGTGTATTTTCCAAAATGTCAAACTATTTCTTGAAAACGTAGGGAATTCGGGGTTCTGGGATGGTCGAGCCGCCTGTGTCTGGTGTCGATTGAGAGAGTCTGAATGTCACAATCAGCTCTGAGAAACAGTCAGAGCAGAGGGAGCATTTTGTCTTTGTTGTCCACCATCACAGTTATGTTTGTCCAAAGGCCCACTGGAGCCATAGAGTTGAGTTATTCTACAATCCAGAGAGCGAGCCCCACATCAGTAACATTTATGGACAATTTATAATTGATGTGCCCATTTGATCTCCTTCTTCACAACGAGGAAAACCATCTGAACAAACAAGGATGGTGTAAGTTTATTGCATTAATATGGATTCTTCTCCTCTGCTTCTCCTGCTCACTCCAAAACCCAGATGACCTCTTTAGAATAACTCAAACCCTGAACATGTCAGACTCACATCCAAAGGCATCTGTCACATTTTCCACTCAGCAAGCAGAACTCTGTCGACTGTTTCCCCCCTGGCAATAAAAATATGAACACAAGTCACTGTTAACAAAATTGACAAGGAATTTATCACTGCAAATCATGTAGACAAACTGCTTTTATCTGGCTGACACCGGCAGATCACCAGCTGGTATGCTACCGTTACATTGTATGCATCTTAACCAGTAGGCCACAATCCCAAAAACAAAAACAAAAAAAATTCAAACTCTCATCCAAGGACATTGGTTCTTGCACATTTTCATGCATGTATCATTAACAGCCTGATGTCTGTCTTGAAACAAATTGGCAGGTTTACTATATTATTCCCACACCAAAATAAAATTGTGAAAACTCGGTGACTCTCCTATAGACACGTCAGCTTTTAAGTCAACAGACTGACAAACTTGGACATTCGTTGAAAAAGGAAATATCTGAGTATTCTGCAGATATGTTGGAACAGGAGACATCATGGCTTCAAACTAAGAATGTCCCGGTCAAACATCTGGTCACCTTACCTAAAATCCAGGCAAAGGACCAGAAGAGCTGACGGCTGTCTCATCATAGGTGTCTGTTTTAGGCTTTAAGTCATCAGAGGCCTTGAATTTGAGAAGCAGACACACATCCATAAATTCTTTGCAGCTGCTGGATAACAATAATCTGCAACTGGTTGTTATTTTATTCTACATGGACATGACATGTTACACATCACAGATAATGTGTAACATGTCATCACAGCTCATCTATATATACAGGTGTGTCACCTTTACCTGAGAAGAAGACCATCTGTGGTCGAAACCTTGGTGTGTATCTATGCAATATGTCCTGAACATATCAACCTGTGATTAAATTTAACTGATTATTAAATTAAATTAAGTATTATATCTCAAAATAGGGCTAATTCTTTCTTTTTGTACACATTTTCACTGACCTACTGTATTTGTTGATAAACCACAAAGTAGCACATTACCATAAGTTAGCCTGTTTGTGAAAAGAGAGTGCATTTAGTCTTTCCCCTTTCTCTGTCCCCTGGAGAAAGAAATGACTTGACCTTTGCAATGAAATGTTCACACTCCAAGCCCCGTCTCCATAGGGATGCTGTCATTTAAATAGAGGGTCTTCCTCTCTTCTTTTGGATTATACCCTAGCAAAACCTGATTTTTTTTTCTTTCACAAATCCATTACCTAGACTTCAGTTGTAGCTGGAAGTAATTAAATCACACATTCTGTCTAGCTGGTTCCAGAGCAACCAGTACACACACACACATATATATATATATACATATCCCTTCACCTCTCTGCTTCTCTTGCACATCAAGACCCTGAGTCAGGTGATATGTAAAGCCTGGGGTTAGGTAAAGATGATGAACTGCAATTCTTGTATTGCTGTTACCCGGCAACTGCAGACAGACAGAAACAGAAATACTACTGTTGTGATTTTGTTGTAGATTTTTCCTGACCACTGCTGGAAAGGTGAAATGATTCACTGGAAGAAAAATTCATATCCAGTGAGGAGACACTCGTCCCGTCCACTGGCAGACTCCACTGCCTTATCAGCCCTCTGGAGAGGGAGTGGACCCTTCCGTGCCATGTTCACAGAGGCACGTCACAGGCTATTTGTCATAGTAAGCAAGTATGTGTGTGAGAGTGTGTGTTTGGGGGAGGGGATGACTGAGAAATGGTCACATCTTAATTCCTACGGTGATCCTTTGGCCCTTCTTTATTGACCCAGCAGAATCTGCTATTGCAATTGTATTGAATCTCTACGAATAGGATAGAGGAGCATACAAGTAACAGAGTACATACAATATACATGACAAAAAAACCATCTTCATGGGAAGATTATCATCTTGGCAGTTTTCTAGTCAAGTCATATCAATTTTATTTATATATCCCAATATCACAAATCACACATTTGCTTGAAATGGCTTTGTAATCTGTGTAGCATATGGCATCCTTTATCCTTAAACCCTTTAATGGGGCAAAAAGGATGAAACCTTGGGAAGAGCAACAGAGGAGGGATCCCTTTTTCAGTACGGACAGTAGAACAATAGAAAATTACAGCATGGAAAATCTGAATCTGATTATATTAAGTAGATAGTTGGCAAACATATATGATGAATATGGATCCCATATGACGTTGAGCAACTTTCAGGTGCTGCCAAAACAGGTAGGTAAACAGGTATTTTAAAAAAGGCATAAGGCATCTGTATAGATGTTGGACAGATGTGCTTTTAAAGGATGGTGGCAGAGCTGAAGTGAAATGAAGCATAAGCCCAGGGGATCAATACACCCCAGTGTGAGTCAACAGGAGACACACACAGAGCTCTCCTTCCTTCTAGAGAGGAAATGTTCAGTCCATAAATATTTGGAGTTTGCTAATTGAAATAATCTGTGCAGCTTCAATTCTGGGAGGTTCTTTAAACACTGTACTCATATGGATTCTTTGTATAGTTATCTGTCCCTTTGTTCATTAGTGCCAAGTGAAATGAGCTGAGGCTATGGTAAACATAAAGACAGAAAGACACACACACACACACACATTCAAGGACACAGATACACACACAGGTTGGGTTTAATCAGCCACTGGCATTGTGTGTTTGATAGTCAGTTGTTTCCCTCTGAAGACCTTTTGTTTTGCTTTGCCATAAGTGGCGCATGATCCCGCTTTCCAACTGGCTGGCTTGTTACACGCAATGCAGTGCGGATGTGCTTTTATGTAGGCAAATGCAAGCTGTCCGCTGGGAGAAGAGCAGACTGCTATGAAATTCACCTGAAAAACATGTTTGCATGTCACTGTTGGCATTCAGTATTAAAAATTAATGAACATAGGTGTTCTTTTTACTGTAGCACGCACACATGTCTAGCTGTGCTGCAGACAGCTCGGCCTCAGCCTATGGAGGAGACACACTGACTAGGTCTGCTACTAAATCAGACTATAGTGGAGGAATAGATTAGTGGGGCTAATAGAAATTCTGCTTTGTCAAACAACCGTAAAAGGAGAATTAAACTAATAGAGAGGAAGGCTTGCCATACTTTGAGAGAACAAGGATCTTTAGCAGACTCCACTGACACTGTTGTTAAAGTGTTGAGGCTCTTTGAGTGGGACGCCTGCGTGTTACGTGTGGGTTTCACTTTGTGTGCAGCTCATTTAGCCTCTGACTGTAACACGTATAGTGTGATGTGGTTTTAAGCCCTTCCACTTAACATGCTAGACTGATTGTAGCATTGCAGCATGAGCTGTCGCTAATAAGTTATGCATAGCAGCGCAGATGGGAAACGTGTCTGTGTGAAATGACATGTGACAAGGTGGATTTCGGATCACATCTATGCGTGCAGGAATCTCCCTTTCTTCTTATTTTTCTGCCTCTCAGACGGACCTTAAACAAACCAAATCTTCTCTCATGGTCTCAATACCTCACGTTATGCTCTCTGGGGACTGGTGACATGTCTCATACCTGACTAAAATATTAACCATATCCTTATCGTAAACATAGTTTGATCATTTGACTGCATGTTCCATAATTTGTTCAAACAGACTTTCCTGCCACAATCTGCCCTAATTCACCAAAACCAGCACTACTTTGTGCATGCACATGAGTTCATTCACACATGCTGAAAAAGAGAAGTTGCTATTTGGACATGGTGACTGATACTGGTACACTGTGTTCTTATGACCAACATAATTCAAGTGCAGGTTAATCTATAACTTGTCCTCTTGGCTGGTAAGTGTATTTAGAGTTACTCAGTGCTCATTCAGTTTGAGTTGGTGTTCACTGTGAGAGGCAGCTCAGTTTGAGTGCCTCCACACATGTGACACCCAGGGGACTCATGGACCAACAAGGCCCTCAACGTTTCTGGACTGACATGGTGATGCAAAGGCCTGTAATGGAGACCAACAGTGCTAGAAATCCTACAGCAGTCCTCAGTGGGCCACCTAATGACCCAACTCAGAGGGTTACACCTGCTCCACCACACCCTCGTCAGTCAGACAGTTTGCTGGATGGCTTGAAGACTGGAGCCGCCCTGCTGTTCTCTGGAGTGTTCCTGGCCCTCGTGGGTGTCACTTTTACCACCATGGGCTGGCAACACTACCTAGCCAACCCCAGCTTTGAGTGGACCCAACTGCTGGGCCCCATCCTGATCTCCGTTGGGGGCACTTTCATGCTTACCGGTGTCTGCAAGTTTGGGATCATCTCCTGCTGGCCCTGCAGACAGCGGGATGAAGAAGTGCTTGTAATGCCTGCGATGGAGCAAACCTCAAGGGGACATTCGTTTACATTAAATGGCATAAATCAACCAATCATGTTGCACAGTGCCACAACAATGATATGTATTCCACCCATGTATAACTTTGTGACCCAGGAAGTACGACAGGCCATTGATTTCCAGCCTGGCAGGTCTGTGAATGGCATCCTCGCAACCCTTCCTCCACATGACGCTGTCTACTGTGTGGATAACGCAGCTTTCACAGCAGAAGAAGACGACGGCTCAGCTCAAAGTACAGAAACAGACCACAGGAGAAGCAGGTAGGGGACAGTGCTTACATGACAGACATTGCTTCAAGTTATATGGAAGCACAAACCTCTAAAAAGCCATGTTTTATTCCTGCTGGGGTTCTCCATTACTTAACCATGCTGGTATGACGATGACAGGACAGGTTCGTGCATTTAAAAAAAAAAACAACAACAAAAAAACAAAGGTCATCCACAGGCAATGGATCCCAGTGAGGAAGAGTTGTGCTTTTTACCCGGCATACAACATGTCGACA
Organism: Macquaria australasica; assembly: GCA_005408345.1. NCBI lineage: Eukaryota > Metazoa > Chordata > Actinopteri > Centrarchiformes > Percichthyidae > Macquaria > Macquaria australasica. Next base: position 694,678 of record SEMN01000022.1, on the reverse strand, counting down.
CTAAAGCAAACAAAACCGGCAGAGGTAGAGTTCACTTTAAGTTAGATTCGAGTGTGTAAAAAAACTCGCAGCTTCTCACAGTGCTCATTAAAACAGACACAGCGTGCCAGAGTTCATTTCTTATTAACCACAAGATCGCTTTCCACTCGGCCCAAAGTGTTTTTGGCCGTCAATGCTCTCTCAGCCAATTATGGTGCAATTCATCTCTCCATAATCATCAACACGCTGGTACTGATTCACGTAAATTACTGTACTTTGAGCAATGTGTTGCACAAGTTCTCGTTATTGTCTCTCTGAAAAAGTAAGAAAATATAACAGGTTTTTTTTTTTAGTTAAGAGGGGAAAATGTTGAGGTAATCAGTTTAACATTTATAAAATAAACTAAGCCTTGTGTCAATGAAATGGGGACAGTTAAGACCAAAATAGCTCCCCATGTTCATCAAAATGGTGCCTGCACTGTGCAGAATCAACTGCATAACGTCATATAAAAGACATTTCAGTGTATATGTGCTCTGTAAAGGAAAAGCTAATTGTGGCGTGAATTTCTAGACCATCATATTTTCCCACCTGCTCCTAAACTGAGCTGATGGAAACATAACATTATGTATTGTCATTAAAAAAAAGAGTTTCTTTCCACTAATTGCAGGATCCCTTTTATTTGAAATCCAATCAAATATCCTTGGACAGACATCCCGCTAAACACAAAGCTGCATGCCATTAGTGGAAAGTTACAAGTTTTCACTTTCTTTTATTGTTTTTAGACGATTACTCCCAGCAGGTTTCCAGGAAAGTAATTCACTTTAATAAAAACAGACAGCAGGAATAATACAGTTAACCTAGGATAACTATAAACTGCTGCCCCGATCATATGAACACACGCTCTGCTCACCAGCTCTCACTTATGTTGTCACAACTTCTGACCTGTTTCAGTATGTCTCCGCTGGTTAATGCCAAATAGAGGAATGATCAAGGGAGAAATTGCTCAACCTCAGTGTTTTCATTTAAAGGGCAATCGGCTCCCTAACATTTGCTTTGAGCGTAGCCAATTGGGCCTGTAAACATTTGGATATTAGCCAGCTCTTCTCTTAAATCCAGCCTGCCTGAGATTTGTTTGTTGGTTCCTTGCAGGACTGAGAAGACAGAGGATGAAAGGGGACGTGGAGACGAGAGCGGCTCTACCTGTTCACGTCCGCCTGCGTACGAAGACATCTACCCTTCCTTTAACAAGGACAATCCGACATTGAACGCCTCCTGAAACTCTTCTTCCTCTTTCTTGTTAACGGATGATACGTCAAAGTGATCTGAAAAGATGTCCTGCAAAACTTAACTTCAGTGTCCCTGGTATTTCATTCCACAGCAACACAACGAGTAACTTTCCTCTCACAGCTGCTATCATGTAGAGTTACCACAATAATTATGTATGAAGTCATAAAATCCACTAAGATGAGGCTCCCTGGAAGAAAAAAAACTCATTAAAATGGAGATTTATGGACAAACTCAGCTCTATCTGAGGGCTCTTAGGTTTTGGAAACTTAGAGAACCTAAATTTATATTCAGCATAAAAAAACACACATTTATCCAGTGCTTGTTGTCTCTCAATAGCTGCTGTACATGCCCATTAAATGTTGGCAGAGGAAATGTAGACGGCCACTGTCACCTGAAACAAACATGGGGACAATTTACCAGAGATACTTTAAAAATTATTATTATTATTATTTATGCTGGGAGAAAATTAACATCAAAAGAGGGAAAAAGTCATAATGGTCATTTAACATTAACATTTAGTTGTAAAAGTTCACATATTGGCAGCATGTCTCATATTTGTGTGTGGTGTTTAAAGAGGCCATGAAAGTCAAAGGATGATCACATCAACATGCAAATCTCTGTCAAAATGTCTAGTTTAGAATGACACTCAACTATTACTACTACTAATACGTATAATAATAATAATAATAATAATAATAATAATAATAGGTAATAGACCTTGGGCCAGCAATCCACTCAGATTAAGCTGAAGTGTCCTGTTTATTTCCCGTTTTCCTGCAGGATCATTCAACTAAACGTAGCCTGAGACTTTACTGAGGCGTTTACTGTCGGTTGTGTTTGCAGGATAAACACAAGTGTCACTGCACCACACGGGGGCAGAAACACTGAGGAAATCAATACACCTTCACTCACAGGGTCAGGTGCTTTGCCTAACAGTATGGCAATAATGATAATTACAAAACATTTGTCGTTGGCAATAAATAAAACCATCTTTTCTCTTTTAAATGGAGGCTTCCTGTTCATCACTGCCGTTTATTAGATTACATTTGGGACTGTTAATTCATATCTTGCACCGCACCGTAGCTGCTCTGAAACTTTTATCCTCGTGTTTTATTCAACTTTAGCTTATTTTCATCTTCTATTTTTTGTTTACTTTTGTTAAATCGTATTTGTATGTGTCTTTTGCCCTTTTCCACGTCTCACAGGACAGCACTTTTAAATTGCCTTGTTGTTGAAAGGTGCCATGCAAATAAACTCGTCTAAAACAGCCTTTGTTAATATTTCATTAACTAATTGCTGTCTTCGTTTCGTACTTCCCCCCCCTAAAGTAACGCTCTGTGGACACGTGAATTAAATAAAATCAATAATAAATTAGGCTAAATGAATGAATAAATAATGTCTGTAAAGATAGAGCACAGAAACACGACTGTGTGCAGCATTAGTTATATATACAGCCGGTGTTAAAACCGGATCATGATGGAGATAGGAGCGTTTGAGGAAAAAAAAACTTCATTTAAACTTCATTTATTTATTTAAAACTTTTTCTAGTGATACCTTGCAGGCCAGTTTATCTTACAATTCTGCTCTCAAAATGATAGAAATGTAGATTAAAAATTGAATATTTACAGTATATCTTTGACATTTGGGACTATATGTTGTATAATGAGCTTGTTGGTGTGTTCTGTGTTATTACTGGTGCTTCACGAATCACAAACTGAGTCTCAGCAGCAGGAAAAAACTGTTTTAATCTACTTTTATTTGGAGGAGAGGTGTCATGTCACTGTACGCAGCTCGGTAAATATTGACTCGATAACTAAAAATATATTTTTTCCCCAAACACTTGCTAAAATCCCCCTGAATTAACTATCGGCTTCGCTCCAAAAAAGCTCGCGCACTCTTTTTCAAAATTGAAAATCCATATCAATTTAGAAAACATCTCAGGCCCTCCTTCAAACTTGAGCCGCTTGCCTGAGCAGATCTGAAACCGCAGCGCAATATGACTTTCATTATTTTTACAGCACAGTAAAATGCGGGTGGCCGACAAGGCCCATTATTTCACCATTTTGGAGCACTGCAGACGATTTATGAAAGTATTACGGAACATGCTGAACGACAACAACTCCGAAATAAAAGAAAGAGGGGGGAACAAAAGTGGAAATATTCGCCCCCACAAAATCCCACGAGTCCTGATATGAGTTTTAAGGTTATGAATAGGTTATTATCAGTAATTTTGTGGTTAATAATAAGGGAAACCACTTTATTATTTCCAGCTGGAGATCCTCTCAAGAAAAACAGCAACAACACTCCATTATTTACAATTATGCACAAAAAGTGCTTGTTGAAACTATTTGGCAGCCTACATTATGTCATAATATGATGATTTCCATAACGAGGTGGATAAATGAACTCTGCAAATTAAAAACGGACCGAGTTCATGAGTTTATAGTCTATAACATTAAAGCTCTCTCTCCGTCTGAAGGCAACAGGTGCTTTTCCTTATTTATTCATCCCTGCTGGACTGGACCAACTCTTACTCACAGTCTGTATTTTTTTGTCACGTGTTTTCCAGGATGAGCGTGTATTGTGCGGCCACTAAAGTGGTTTGATTGTGCAGGAGGCCCGAGCTGGAGGCCCGAGCACTAAACCACATGTGCTCCCAGCTAAACATTTGTGGACGGATTTGGAAGCTACATCTGAGATGGCATTTTCCTTTTGAAATCAAAAAATACCAAAGGGTCATATAATCCCGGAGAATCATGATTAGACAAGAGTAATTAGCCAACTACTGACCTCAGCACAGCATGCTGGCAGCGAGTGGACGGAGCCATTGTGCTTGCATTGTTACACCACCATACTCCCATATGGTGCATGCTAATAAGACTCACAGAAACTGAAGGTGGTGTTTGGACTGTAACTTGAGCTCATATTCTGTTATAACACTGCACTCAACTAGGAGGTCTCATACGTCTGACAGTGCAGAAAAACTTATTTAAAAAGTTTAGAGTTATTCAATCTTTCAGTTAACATACACAGAAGTATTCATTGAACCTCTTAACATATTGTTTCCCCCTTTTTGTTCCACCTTATGTGGCTAAAATCATCTTGTTTCACATTGACTGTGTACTAATATATTGTATATTCTGCACCATCTTGCTCTTCGCTGAAGCTGTATGATGTTTAGTGAAATCTTCACACCTCCAAGACTAGATTCACATTTCCCCCAAAATGTAGCCTGACATATTTGCTATATTTGGAAAGTTTCTCAGCTAGAATTTAAAATAATGTTTGAATAATGTTTGGCTGCACTGCATTAGTTTCTAATGCCTGATCCACTAGCACTTATTTCTTAATTGCTAATGAACCCACTGACTTATTAAGTGAATTATCAGCAGTATTTGTTTGTTTTTTTCTCCACATGTTTTTAATGTAACTGTGCTTCAATTAAAGGGTTGGTTTACTCAAATTACAAAAAGACATGTTACCTCTACTCACTCAGTACTCACTCAGGCAGTGGTTCCCAACCTGTTCTTGCTTTTAACCCCATAATACAAAGCAACTGTGACCTCTCGCTACAGGTTGCATGTATATATGTTTTAAGCAGTTCTGTCAAAGCGTGATTATCTCATCTCAGATTGTTTCATTTGAGATAAAACTGTACAGTTTTCACATTTTAAACATGGCTTTGTATAGCTGAATTTATTTATTTATATATCTTTTTAAATTTTGTACCTGCGTTAATATATCGTGACCCTTCATAGGGGTCCCAGCCCCCAGGTTGGGAACCACTGCTTCAAGGAAATGGTGTCTATGGAAAACTAAAGTGGGATTAGCCAGAGTAACAGAGACAGTATCTGGAAAAAATATGTTGCTGTTAAATTTGTTTTTTTTCATTAATGTGAGCACCACGAACAAAACTCCATTGACTTCCATTGTATAGAAATCTCAAAGACAGACTTTCTTCATGGCTTGACACCCGAGGCAAAAAGAAAAAATATGTTTTCTTGTATTTGTGTGGACTGACCCTTTAAATGTCCTTGGCTGTATCTGAGGAAAACGTTTCACTAAGACGACATTAAAGGACACGAGCTTCTGTCAGGACATTTCTCGTTGTTTTGACGGGAGAGGCAGATCTGGCGAGCCTCATTCACATTTTCGTCTCCGAGTCCCTCGTGATTATTTTTAGCAGCTGAAAGTGGCTGTTTTCAAAATAAGTTCCTTACTGTATATCAAAAGATCCCAGTGCCGCAGCGGTGGGCTCGCTCTGTGTGCCTGCTTTCATTTCACTGTGTGTGTATGAGTGTGTGTGTGTGTGTGTGTGTTGCTATACGTAAGAGCCTGTTGCAACTACAGGGCATGAAGACGGGGGGACAAATGGATTCCATGTTTGCAGGAAAACACGCTGGAGGCGCAGGAAAACTTTGTTGTTTATGAAGAACACGTGAAACCAATCAAATCTGAATTATCTTCCTGTTGTTCCAGCTTTTGTCGTTTGCAGTTTTCAGTTCACTCGCCAGCAGTGTCACCACCCAGCGAGCAGGTCTGTGTCTGTGCGTGGAAGGTAGAGAGGGTTTACTGGTCGCAGACACACATGCAGTGAACTCACATGCACCCAGAGATGCATTTGATGTTTTTGCACTGTTTTGGTGCAGTCATTCTGAAACTGATTCAACTGGTTTGTCACTTTCAGATTTTTTTTATTGTGCTTCTTCTGGTGGTGAAGGTGGTGAAAAATGCAAATTATCAGGGTTTTTTTTTATCCTGAAGATGCAGGGAAAACAAACTTGTTTAAACTTGTTTTTTTTATTTTTATGTTTGTCTCTTGTCTTCTATTTTCCTCGCACACACACACACAGACACACAGAAACTCACACACAAGCAGACAAGTTTGCGAGAGGAGCGTCTAAAACCTCAAGGGGATCTGATAAATAGTCAGCCACAGGAAATGATTTGCAGACCTCCTCGGCATAATAACCCATTTACATACTCATCCTCGTATGGAGCTGGGCTACACACACACACCACACACACACACACACACACGGAAAAACACAATTCCACTTCTGTCTAACACACACCATATGCACAGACAAACTTCCAGGTATGTGAAGTTACTTGGAGACACGCTTACATATGCAAATACCTGCTAACTTGCCTGGAAAACACACACACACACACACACACACACACGCACACACTCACATGGTCACACTCACACACTCTTTGAGATAGAGGCTGAGATGACTGCCCTTGTTTTCCAGAGCTAATGTGGCAAAACTATAAGCTACAATCGAGTCATTTTTCTTTTATCTTTTCTTATTTACTGTAAGCCAGCGACTGTATGTAGCCATGATAAAGTCACCCCCCCCTAATAACTTTCCCCTCACAACTTCTTTTTCTTTTTTTTTTTACGGCCAAACTCCCTCTCTCTCTGGCTCACCTCTGAGAGCAGGTGTTCAGCTCATTCGGCGAGAGCACAGCGAGGTCAGCTTGATCTGCTGCGTTATTGGAAATAACCATATATGTGTTATGAGGCCAACCACAGTGGATTTAACTGTACTCTGAGTGCAATTACATGTGTCTTCTGTAAGGGTCAGTGCTTTGTCACACCGCAGGAGGACATGTCATGTGGAAAAAGAGTTCTGAGGCGATTACGTTTATGAACAGTATTTCATTTTGTATATGATAAATGGCTTTAGTTCTTATGGGAATTGTATATTACTTTAACAAGTATGAGGCTTTAAATGTGGGATATATTATATAGTATTTCATTGACAAATGCAGAGAAAGAATGAACTTTCAGGGTGGCGTAACTGAACACGAAAAAATAAAACCTAAAGTGCCACAGAGGAATAACTCAAGGTCCATTTATTAGCTTTTTCTGGAGCTTTTCTGCATCTCACAGTCTTCTTCAGTGGATGGAGTTTGCTCGTTTGTTATGGAGTGAAGCTCCAGAAAAAGCTTGCAATTGAGTTAAGATTCTTGGGTCAAGTAAATCTGGTACAGTACTTTTTGAAAACCAAGCGGCAAACTGCACAAGACAAATAAATTTAAACCAACAATAACAAAAGCAAATGGAAAAAACTGGATGTCAGACAAGTTCCATTTCTCTACTGTGCTTTCAAGTTTGTGGCTCCTAAAGTTTGGAACTTATATATGTGTGTATAAGTTACTTTGTGTGTATAAGTTACTTTAACAAGTATGAGGCTTGTGTGTGAATATATTATATACATGTTGGTTATGATGTTTGTTACACTATTTAAGCCTTATATTATTCATTCATTTATTGCCCCGGGGGAAATTCATGTGTTACAGCAACACAGAAACAGGCTAATAAATAAGAAGAATAAAAAAAAGTATACAATGTGTATATATATGTATATATGTATGTATGTATGTATGTATGTATGTATGTATGTATGTATGTATGTATAGTATAATCCTATATCATTATGTTTATTGTAGTTATTATTCATACCTATACCTATATACCCATGATTATATTATAAATAGTCCACACATCGTGGCTGTTATCTCTTTAATTTCTTTTTTTATTTTTATTATTTATCAGCCTGTTTTTTATGTTGCCGTAATGTGAATTTCCCCCTGAGGCAATAAATAAATAAATAATATAAGGCTTAAATAGTGTAATAAACATCATAACCTAAATTATGATAATAATATAATTAGCAGAAAAGGAAGAGCATGTTATAAATTCAGCTTATCATCTTCCTTCCATATTTTCAACCAGAGATAAAGGTTTCCAGGTGGGAAAGAATTCCATAACAGACCCAGTTATAGAAAACTTATTGGCTGTATTAAATGTAATGTGACATTAGATTTTAAACCGGCTGATGATTTTACAAAAACAACAGCATTAATCCTCACAGCCTCATTCTCACATGAACCTTGTGCTCGTGTTTTGGCCTCTTTCTCACTAATTACCGAGTGGATAGTGGTGAACTATTTCAAAATGACACCTTTGTGCTCCACCAACAGCCCGACACACTGCAGAGAGTGTTTTAATATAATAATGTGGTGCTGAATATATTTTGGGTGGGAAATCATATCTCATTAGTATTAGATACAGCAGTGAAAGAAACTGCGACACAAAGCAAAGCGGGAGAAATTATTAATGGTCAGTTTATTTACTGCTTGAATGGCGATTAATCAGGCATTTACTCAAACTCCCCAGATGGTGAAAGGATCTTTCCTGGCCATATGAAGTGAACCTGAAAGGACAGAGACTTACTTATTTGGCTGAGGCGATGCCCCATAAGGATTTCTCTCCCAGCGCCCAGGTTTCCATTCCTCCCCCTGTCAGTGCATACAACAGTAAGTATAACATTTCACACTAACAGAAATTAGGAGCAAGGAGAAAAGTAAACATGGGAGAATTTGGGAGCTGGGTATTTTGGAAAAGAAATCCTGTGTTTGTATTAATATTTCACCTCTGGGAAAACTTCTGTCACTGACAATTTAAAGGGCACGCAGCCAACATTATGTCAATTTGCTGTTACGGCGGTATTTATGACTTTATTGAATTAGGGCCGGGAGTCTGTGGTGGGTCGAGATGTTCGGAGCGTGGGGAGAGGTGAAGAAGGAGAAATGAAAAGAAGGGCCGGTTTAGAGCACGGACGGAAAATCGGGACTTATTTTTGTTTCAAATGTGTTTCCGTCCACATATGGTCCTTGTTTTGGCCTATATACTGAGAATCTCAGCGGTGACCCATGACCCAGCTCCTCAGACTAACATGATTTTGGCTGTCTCACTTTGAGTTCAATTCGACCCCGTGTCCCCGAAGTTCAAGGGTCACCTCCAGGGAGCAGCAAATTAACCCAATGTGTCAAACCTGGCATGACACCATGTTCAGCCGAGCTCTGTTGTTTAAATATTCTCCTCATTTCCACTTGCATGCATTTGATGTTAAGCCGTCTCTTGTCCAGTCTTTTTTTTTTTTTGTGGGTTATTTTAAATTCTACCTCTCTTCAAAGTTTATGGCGTGTGACTAATTTTCCCCCTTTTAACCTCCCTCATACTTTTCTGCTGAAATCCCACCCCTCTACATGGCAATCACTTCTTCCCTATTCTCCTCTGTCTCTTTTTCTTCTCTTACATCTTCTTCCTTTCTTTCAGGCAGGACCTCTCCTTCTGATCTTCCCTCTCTCTCTCACCATTCCTCCCTCAGCCCAAATCCTTCTCTCTCTGTGTCTGTCCCTGCGGTTAAAGACGTTTCAGTTCAGCTGTCACAAATTATGTTCGCCTGCCCAGCTGTCAAAACAGGGGGGTGTCCCTTTCATTCCACCTCACATACTACGAAAGGAGATGGGAGGGGAGGAGGGCTTTCACGCTCGTGTTTGGACACAAGCAATTATCTCTAATTATTGTTTTTCTTTTCAGTTTCCCTGTCCCGATGGAGGTCTGACGAGACGAACATGCAATAATCCGCTCCAGTCGTCCAGAATCAGCGGGCCTTCGGAGTCCAGGCCCGGTCCTGGGACTCTGTGGCTTTCATCTCAATGTGAGTCAGGAGTTGATTCAAACATGGAGTGATGGGAGAATTAACCCCTGGGACCCAGCTTTCAATGGGCTCAGCTAAGAGATTATATGTGTTGATGGCAGGCTTTTATATGCGCTGGGCTTTCAAAACTTCAGCTGTTAATTCAAGGAACAGGATCTTCACCTTTATGGATTCACTATATGTACCCCTCTTCTACCTCCTGGCACCTCGTGTTTCATCTTTGTACCCTGAAACTTTGCGTGAGACAGAGTAACGTTTCCTCTGAAGTGGCAATGACACGGCCCACAACTTCACAAATTATACCTTACATGTTCAGAGCCGAAGGACTCTCATCAGACTGCCACTGGGAGTTTGTGTTTGATGTGCAGCTTCAGATTCCCATGACCGTCACTGAGCCTCTGGGATTCAAGCTCTTTTCAGTGCATGTGAAGATATGTGAAATAGTGCTTGAAAGTAAATGCACACAAACTCGAACAGAGGAACAGAAACATGCAGTTGATGTCAGACGAACTCGAGATTGTAATTAATTTGAATTTGAAGCTGACATCTTTGGTGGTCCTCGCAGGCTTCTAAAGCACGGCAAAGGGAAAAAAAAAAGAAAAACCCTGTCCGTCTTTGGAGACTTGTACAACATGTTGCATGCATCCTTTGGTTTCGGCATGCATGCCAAACCCAAAGGATGTTTTGGCAAAACAAAAAGCCACACGTCTCAAGTATGACTGACACAAGGGATGTCAAGGGGAGGAAGAAAACAAAAGAGGAGACAACAAATGAGTTAAAGAAACTGATCACTGAAGATACTGTAACACAGAACAGGATACAAATTCAAAAACAGCATGTGTACGTTTGGATTTAGCTTTCCTCTGATTCATAAGAATAAGGCGTCTAGCTTAGCCTCCTTTAGTCTGACCTCTGTCACATGTTGTCCCTCACTATCCTGGAAATGCTCCCTACTGAGACTGAAATCAATTCATTTCAATGGAGTTGCTCGCGGGAGCAAAGTACATTTTTCGTGTTGAGATGAACTGTGCACTGTAATAGCAAGCTGTCTTGACAGTGCTGACCTTTCAGGAAACGGAGAGCTGGAGAGTTGAAAATGGAGGAGGCTATCGTAGCTTAGCTGTGTTGCACATCCACTTTTATTTAACCTCCTCTGTTGGAGTATAAACTGCTCCACAAAAGGTTCTTTAGAATAAAAAAACCTCTTGAATAAATTGTGTGAACTTATTGCCCAGATAAGCTTGCTAACTGACAGTGTACAGCTTGTATGGCCCTCGTCTTTATTGAATGAAATGATGAGACAAAATGTTGGTGTGTGTGTGTGTGTGTGCAATGGCACTGTACAGATAAAATAGAAAGACTGACTAGCGCTTGCATGCTCCTGGCTTGCTAGCGTGTTAGCCGTTAGTTCGCCAGCTACAGTGGTTCACTAAACATTCCTACATCACCAAGCCTCTGTCAACAATAAGACTGCACAATATGGTTGAAACATCATGATACTACTATGGACATTTTCTGATATCAATATATATGCATCTCAATATGGCAAATGTATGCAAAATTACAAAAATGTTCAAATCAAGGAGCCTTGTTCCCCTTTTAGGCATTAGGCTACACGAGACCAAACTCTTTATACTGTATGTGTAAAAAACTTCACTAACAAATTTTGTTAGTATTTAATTGCAGCTTGTTCAAAATCATTCATTTGGACCACAGAAATTTGTGGAAGGATTACAGGTTATATCTCCTATAACCAAAAGAAAAGAATCACCCATGATGCGTTGCACTTTTGTATCTCAGAAAAAAAAAACCAAGAAAGACAGCATGGAAGTTAGCTCATATGCGATTTAACGGCTGAATCTAAAGCAGATCATCATGACAAATTCAAACCTCATACTGTATTGGGTCCAATTATAATCTCTAAATGTAATGTACATTACATTGACCACCGAGGTAAGTATATATGGTACATTCACACATGTAAGAGTGCATACTTCTTTTTTCTGTGGAATAATTTTGCCTCTGTAAAAGTCATCTATGTCACTGAAAACCACTAAAGCGAACTCTGCCTCACTGAATTATGAGCTTTCCATGTGGTTGATGGATTGAGACCTCAGTCCTCCCCTCGGGTCGTCCTTACAGAGCCAACATGACATTCATGGAGCAAGTGGTTGATAAACACTTAGAGAGCAACAGATTATTTAGTGAAAATGTGAAAAATTATTCCTTCTTTTGATCTTAAACCTGCATGAACAGATTTTTTTTGGCCACTTGGGGGCAGCAAAAACACTGACATATCACCTTATTAACTTGATATTAACTTGATAACAGTTGCCTATTTACACATCCAGCAGATAGGGAGCAACATTAGCATTCATTTGAAGTTGTGTTTGTGGCAACCTAGTGAATCTAAATCCAATATTCACATCACCTTTTAGCTCTGTTTTTGGTCTCCAGTAACATCTGAGGAAAATATATGGCTCTTCAGCTGCTCCCTTAAGTTCACCAGCTAGTTGCTAACATTGTCTGTCCGTCATTTGGTGCTGGACAGGTAGCTGGACAATGGGCTTATTTGAGCTTTCTTGCTAAAAACAGCTGCCTGCTGCGGCTGAAAATAATGCTGTGAGAATGAACCAAGATAGTAAAGTTGCGGTCCGAAAAATTAGTTAAAGGAGAGCTGAAGGCTGCAGAGTTGGGTGACGATTCTCTGTGGGTTTGTCATTACGAGCGACTTGTTTCACATACGAGCAGTCATGTGATCCATTGGTAATAACAAAAATATTGATTATAGCTTCTTTAAAGCATGAAACAAACGTAAACAGAGCATTCTTATCTCACTTCAGCCAATCATAATACCCCGCACACATGGCCTTTCTCTAAGGTCATAGCTGACCCATGTGATGCCGAGCTTTGTGCTGTTATGTCTCCCTACCCCAACCCCCCTTACACCCCACCACCTCCTCCCCATCTTCACATTGTCCCAAAGGTGGTACCTCTTGGCCGATGTCACATCCACCCCCCCTTGCCCTCCCCTCGTCTAATTCCTCTCTCCTATGGTCTGACCCACCCTTTTCTTTGTGTTCTGAGTCTATAGTGGAGACATTACATGGCAAATCTCCATTGTCCGGCCTCAGGCTCTGCATGTAATCTTTCTTGTCAAAGGGAATATTCAGCGATTAGCCCCCCACAAATTACAAGGGGTGATCAGTGTGTCTGTTCAGCCCTCATTAACTGCTAACAGGGCTTCATCAGAACCACCCACACTACCAGGACCTTCAACCTCTCACCCCTGACACCTGGAACTTTCTCACGTCGGCTCCCTAAGTGCAGATTTCTTTCTGAATCAGACATGCTCTTCTTTTTGTGTCTTCCTGAGGCTTTTGGGCAAGACTTGCAGTGGCACTTTGAAAGAAGATAAAAGATCCTCCCAGTGACTGGCATCAAAGTGGCATCATGCAATAATGAGCAGGTCCTGCCACACTGGTAGCCTCCCCAGCTTTAAGACCGTTGTGATGGTGAGGAAAAAAACACAAGGAAAGGTGTCATTCAGTGACACGACAGGCCCCGTGCCGTGTTATCACAAGACCACCCATCTGTTACCTATGTTGGACAAAGAGTTTCTAGGTGTAATATCTAGCAGATGGGGGTCGGCTGGCAGCGAGGGCACATCAGAATGGGGTCGTCTATGATGCTGGTCAACTGGTCATTTCTCCCAGCCCATTAACCACCTGGGATCGGTATGTTTTGTCAGCTTTTCCCGAGTTTTAGATTTCATTCGCTGTGCTTTGAAATCAAACACGCCCGCCCCACACACGCCCAGAAACAAAGCTTTCTCTGACAAACACACATAAACACGTGTGTGTGTGTGTATGCACACTGACGTCTGCCCCAGCTGCCTCACACACACAGGTACATGCACACACACATAATACACAAATATACATGCAAACATGCACATGATGCATTTTTCTTTTTCTTTTTTTAAGAGTTTATTTTTTGTCACTTTTTGGCCATCCTTCTCACAGTGTCTTTCAGACTCATATTCCACCACTTTGGTCCAGACTGACTGACTGAACTAGAAATTCATGTTCCCCAGAGGATGAATCCTAATAACGTGATTCCCTGACTTTTAGTGCCACTCTGAGGTTGACATTTGTGGTTCTGAGTGAAATGTCTTGTCAGTTGTTGGATGGATTGCCATGAAATTTGGTACAGACATCCACGTCTCCCTCAGGATGTTTTGTAAAATCACCAAATACCTGCAAAATGGACATACCCATCAGCTTTAGCTGTACTTTTTGTTTACTGCTAATTGGCAAACGTTAACACTCGAAACTAAGATGACTGACATGGTAAACATTATACCCGCTAAAGTAGCATGTTAGCATTGTCATTGTTAGGATGTTTGCATGCAGCATGCTGGCTTTAGTGTTTAGTTTAAAGCACAGCTGTGACTAAGTACAGCTTCAGAGAGCTGCTACATGCATGGCTATAGACTCTTATTAACTACAAACTTTGCATTAACTTGTTTTTCCTGGTAGAGACATAGCAAAAATAATGTAATATAATGTATGCAATGAAGTTTTGGTACAAGCAGGCACAGAGTATGCTGCACATGCGATACTGTTATAGTGTGATTTTCTTTTCAAATTTGAAAGAAACACACGGGCAAATGTGACTGGAAAATCAAGTTCACGAGTTCACGGGGTTAACATACACTATGATAGACTCTGATCATGTTATAAACCCACATGCTCTAAACCCACATGTGAAGCTCTTTTGTGCTTTCGCCAGGGAATTAAAGACTGTGGACAGATTTAAGTGATAAGTGCAGAAATCTTTCAGGATGAAAGAGGAGCTAGTTGCCACTTTCCCATCCGAAAGCTGCATCAGCTGCAACATCTTAAAATTCACCTTTCAGCCTGTTGTGGAAATCACTTCTGAGGGTTCAAGTATGATAAGACCTGAAAAATACAGGGGAAACTGATACTCTTCAGAGTGCTCATGGTGTCCAGACTGCACAAGGAAATGAATAGTTATATTCCCAAAAGCTGAATACCAATTTTTGAAAAAGAAAAAAAGTTGATCATTATCAGATGTAGAAGAGACAGTCTGTTAAGTTTGAACAGATTGTCAACCAAACACTTCAGCTTCTCACGGCTCTTTTTAAAGATCCTATTCAGTTTTGTGTTATTGCTAATTTTGCAAGAAAAGGTGACATTTTTTCAAGGTGTCATTTTGGAACCACAATTTTACACATAATTACAAATGTTACTATGACAGAATGAGTCTAGGAGTCCATATTTGCTCGCATTGTGTTGTGTTACGAGTTGACTGAAGAGGAGGCAGGGAAATTTAATCCAAGCCGTATTGTTTACATGTAAATCTGCCTCTAACAATGCCAACATTTCATCTTTCATGGCTGAGGATATTTATTAGGCTGTCGGCAAGTGTGAGGCCTTCTTCCACTGCTGCTTTATTATTTAATCATTCAGCATGTCCCTTTAATTATGGTTTTCTTTGTAGTGATGTGTTCAAAGTTACAGTGGAGATGAAGGCGTAGGACAAAGAGGAAATTACTGTTTACAAACCTGATAAATGTTAATAAAATCACTTGATTTATTTCAGTCTTTGGGATTTAGACATATTGTAATAGCATTTGATTCACAATGTGTGAAGTGGGGTGTATGTGAGGACACATGTTTTGAGGTTTTTTTAAAACACTTTTTATTATATGAAACAATAATTACATCCTTTATGTTGTGGGCCTAATTGAATTACAAGGTATATTCTCTTTAAAACAGTGACAGACTTTGGTAAAACTATTAAGAATTAGGCATTTTCTTGTCTGACCTTTCAGTACCAGACTCTACTCGACGATTTCATATTGTTGTGTATGGCTGTGATTATTGCTGCTCTTTACAATTAGCCTTAGCTACGCTGAGCAGAATTAATGTTTGCAGATTTAACAAACGAGGTGATGCTTTCACTGTCCTCATGGGGAGACATGTAGCCTTGTTGTGTTGCTTGACAACACATGTCTCTTGTTCCCGTTGGTTGACTGGATTCTGGATGGTCCAGCTTGTTTTTTTTTTTGTTTTTTTTTGCAGATTTGGAGCTGATGCTTCTGTAGGGATCAAGATGTTTTTTATTGTTGGGTCTCTGATCTACTCTACCTTGTTGATCTACAACTTGTTGTACAATATAATGTTAAACCTCCTATCCACATTGGTTATTTTCAGTATAATTATAACTATGAGGAACTGAAATGTTGATTTGATGTTAGGGGTTTCAACGCTATAAATATTGTAGGCCCAGGATCCATTGTGGTTAAATTCAGTATTACAATGAATGCCATCTCTTTAGCTGTATATGGCCTCGGTCACAAGGCTCGTGTCTCGCTGCAAACTCATTGCTTCAGTTTCCATCCTATGCTTTAGAGGTGGGGTTTCAGTCTTCCTATCAATTATCCTCCTTGGAAACTTCACAACGCTGATCATCAACAGTGTCATCTTTTGGCTCTGAAGCATCTTCCTCTAAATTACTGTCACGGTACGGAACGAGTGATCACTTTTCGCCTGGTGAATCTTCTGGAGCTCATTGTTGAGCATGTCTCCCAGAAACATGTTGCGCATAAAACATTTGAAAAACAGCTTCTGAAGTAGAAGAATTTATAACCACCCATCCGTTTCACACACACACACACACACACACACACACACACACACACACACACACACACACTCAATGGGAAAACACAACCAAATTACAGTTGCATCTGGATTTTCTCAACTTTTTTTTTGTTTTGTTTTGCATTTACAGAGCATCATCCCCATCACCATAACTATAGATCATATTCTCCCATGAGAGAACGTCAGTCTGGGTTTTTAGGCACCTACTTTATTGGGATGTTGACCTGGAGTTAACCCACTACACACTACACTCATCAATAATATGTTCAATCCTGGTTAGAAGAAGTTAGAAGTAACAGAAGCAGCACAATAAAATATCAATAAAAGTGTAACATGATTTGTAGCCTATATGAAATCAGCACCATTTATTGCGTCCAAACTGTACATAGATGTTCATAAAAATGTCATTAAGAGGTTATCTATGTTTTACCAGAACTCAGAAGGTAAAATGGGTCCAACTGACCTGCAACAATAAAAAGTTTTATTCAGGCAATGTGTAATAAAATGTCACCTATGCCGATACTGGGTGATATTCATCTTCACCTTCTTGTGAGGTTGGGTTAAAAGATGATTGCAACATGTTGGCTTCTCTGCTCACGAGAACTTTGTTGGGAACCAGAGTCTCACCATAGTCTGTAGTGCACCGAGGACCACACTTGAAGCCCCAACCAAAACCTCTGCTCTGCTCCATATCGATTATTTCCATAAAATGTTATTATGAAGCTAATTGTGCTCCTGTACTTCAGATCAGGTTGCCAGCGTATGAAAGTCAATAAAATGTGGTATTTGTGGGCTTGAGGATAAATCTACTTCAACATAAATGATCTAACAGCCCCCCTCACTTATTAACTAGACTGTATGGCGTTCACGATTGAAATTTCAGCCTGATTTGTGTGAACTATTGCAAAACCTTCTGGCTGAGAAATGATTGATTTTACCCCCATAGCAAGGGCGTGTGAGAGTCTCTTTAAGCCAAATGCGCGCAGAGTAATGGTTATGGTGCAGCACAAGTAGTTAATGCTCACTTAACTGAGCATGATAAAAGTAGATAAAAGTGTCGATTACTAGAATTATTATTTGAAAGGCAGCATGCAGGCGTAAGTGGATTAAAAGATAAAAGTTATGATCACTAAGAACCATTATCTATCCGATTAATGGCAAAAGTCTTCACAAACTCATAGAAGAATTTTACAGCATCCTTTGGTGGAGAAACGTTAGTGTTGGTGTATGGGAAGCCAGCTGCGCAGTGTGCCGCTCTGATGAAGATATTGCACAGTAAACAGTTCCAGCCTCCTCCCGGAGCTCGAGATTGTTGCAGTAAAATGGCACAGAGAATGTGAGCTGTGCGCGCCGCCCCAGCTGAGAGCCACTGCTATCAGATGTAGGGCGCAAACCGCAGAGTGTGGGACCATGTGGGGCAGACCACCCATGAGTGTGCCTCCCCCATTTTCCCTGGCTGCAGCTGGAAGAGACACAATGCTGGAGCATGGGAACCGAAGCGTCAGCCATCAGCCGTGGAGCTGGTCCTTAAACTGGGGATATTTTTGGTTTAGCAAATGAGGACAGTCTCACTCCACTTTCAGTGCACGCACAGGTTTTTCAGGCTTTCCGTCTCTCTAATGCTGCTCTGAGCCTTTATTTGTTTAAGAAACGTCCTCTGAGAGTTTCAGACATGTGCTGTTGAAAGTGATGCATCCTGGGAGTCAGACAGGAGATATATTTTTAGAGTTTTGTCAGTCTCGAGACAAGGATCAATTGGGTTTGAATTCTTTCACTCAAGCAAATTTTAAAGAGTAGAATCTTATTCACGACGTTTGACCTTAAAGGTGAAATCAAACAGGTTATAAAAATGAAATCCGTGCTTCACATCTGAAACCTCTGATTTGATTCAGCTAGACTGAGTAGTAGGAACATTTCAAGAATCTTTAATATGTCATCCACCAATCACATTCCCACTTGACAACCGTAACCATTTGTCAGTGTGGATCATAAACTCTGTCATCCCCACCCTCTGTCACTTTCAACAGTGTTAAAAAAAGAAGACTTTTGTTAAAAATGTTGAAACCCAAAGCTGAAGCATTCAACTGCGATGTTTAGGTTAAGTAACCCCCTGGGTTAATAAACTAAACAAAGGTAAACCATGCAAAATGGCCGCAATGAAAGCCAGGCTAAGTAAACGAAGCAGAATTTACAAGATACAAGGGGTTGGGGCTGCATGCGTGAAACTTTAATGTGAAACAGGTGATGAATGTGTTTTTACTCTAATAAAGAGGCTCCGAGGGAGAATCCTGGTGAAGAAAAGATTATTGAAAATCACATTACAAACCCATGTGCAGGGATGTTTAGTGCACTTGGTTGCAGCACATCAGTACGTCCCGTTGTGATTGATATTACAGCCTGTAGATGTTATCGGCACCGTATCATTTGATCAAACATCACGGCTTTAGTATAAGTCTGGGCTCAGTTTTGTGGATTACATTATGTCAGGTCACTCAGTTGTTCGCTAAGTCTTAGCTGGGTATTTAAAGCGTGAAGTTAAACTCTCTAAACACGAATTCTGGCAACCGCCTTCAATAAAAGCCTCATGGTTTTCACCCTGCTTGATTTATATCTTATCTGAGAGATTATCCGTGGAGTCTTCTGAGAGTTTGTCTTCACTTTAGGTGAGTTATTGCGTTCAGGTTTTACCCTTTTCATTTTCAGTCAGGGGAACAAACACTGCACGTGGAGCAACTCCAGAGAAAATATGAACCCCAAGAACAACAAATGGGTTCTTTTTAACTTCTTCAAACCACATCTCCCAATAAAAGCTGAACAAACATACCCTGCCACTTGCGAGCGGCTGCTGTCCAGCGAGTTTCACAGAAATAGGGCTCGCTTTCAAAAGGGGGGGCTTATGGGACTAATGAAAACTTCACCTTAACTGAAATAATAAAAAGCACACCACCCAAACACTGGCGATTTGTTCCTCTCTGTAGTGTTTTCTCTGGGCCTCGGCTCGTCATTCTAGATGCTTTGAGCGCATTTGAAGGTTTTCATTTTTAGCTTGTGTTTTGTGGCCTGTTGATTCTTTTAGGGGAATAATGTGATGTGGATTTAAAAGATTTTAAATGTGCTACGAACTGCAGTAAAACCGCATTGTTGTTGGATGTCTACAATAACACCTGATGGCTGCGAGAGAGAACAGACTCAAGGCCCGTGACCAAACTGGGGACATCTATCCCCCGAGCTCCTCCTGGGGAAGACAAAGCGGGTTTAACGGTGGTATGAAAAAGAGTGGCCTGTGAATGGTTACTGTTCAATTTGTATTTGGTTCCCCGCTGGTCGCAGAGCTGAGATCAGAGCCGAAAGTGAAAACACATGGCGAGGGTCAGCAGGATCAGAGGACCACCACACACACGGCAGAGAGAAGGAAAAAGGCAATGGGAACTTGTGTGAAGAAATGGATTGAATAAACAGAGTCTGCAATCGCCTGCACCCTATTATCCTATAATTTACACTGCATGGGAGCTTGGAAACGCAGGCTGTTAAAGGCGACCGTTGCTTTCCACTGAAAAGTGGCATTCCACGCCTCACGCCAATCAAAAAGCCAGGCATTATAGTCCGAGACAAGTTTTGAATTCTTTCAGGCCTAATGTGTTTATTTTAAATATCCCAGGGAAATTATTACATCAGCGGCAAGCAATGTCTTCAGGAACAGCTGGCCCTTTGAAGTTTCCAGCCGCAAAACATACATTTAATTACATAATAACTTTGAAAATTGTATTTGTACAATCAATAGTGAGGATTAAATGAGGAAGTATGAGATTGGGGCTAAAAAAAAAAAATTGGCCGTACCATGACAAAACAAACTTCAGAGGGAGGAAAGGCCAAGAAAATAACTGGGGATGAAGAATTAGACCGCTGGTTTGGCGTGGAGCTCAGCATCAGCTTTCCCCCCCACCCCCACCCCAGTCCTGATGAATGTCAGCTCACTTCTTCCACCTCGCTTTAATTACCACTCTGTGCACTCCGTCCCCTCCGTCCCCTCCAATCTAGCGCTGGACGAGCGCCAGTGAGCTCAACGGTAGTGAAAACATTTCTCGAATCTCTTGAAAGATGTCCCGTGTATTTCCAGAAGGATCCTGCTGCCAATTATTTCTGCACATCAAAGCTCCAAGTGCGAGCGAGGGTGCAGCCATTCATCGAGGAGAGCGTGTTATCAACGTATCGCAGCAAGCTGAATCGTATGGATGTGACATCAGTGTTTGTAAAGAAAACAGCTCATCCACTTTGATTAACTGTCGTGGTTTAAATAGAGTTAGAAAGCCTCGCATTACATGGCAAAACATTTGTCGTTAAGCATCACCAGGTTCCTGCATGACCTGGATGGAAAAGGATAAAAAAAAAAAGTTTATTCTGTCATTTAAACTTTTGAATGCATTCAGTAAAATGTAAGGAAGATCACAGCATTTCTTTTTCAGATCTCCACCCACTCCCCCCTGTGGATCTGGGACTGAAGGCTAATTGGAGTCAGTGTTGTCCCATTGGAGAATGGAGCAGATTACTTGGGTCTCTCATCTGTTTGGTTTGATGGGCATTGGCGGAGGTTATCCAGCCTTTGAATCTCTCTGCTTATTTATCCAACAGCTGGGCAAATACCCACAGCCCTTCTGCATTAGGGCTCATTTTTAAACATTTAGAAAAGACAGGGCCCAGTGTTTATGCCTCCATCTTCCTTCACATCTGCACTTAATATTATTTTGCAGACTCTACGCAGAACAAGGGCTCGATCCTTTGTTATGACAGGAAGATATTTTGAACTTTTTGAGGATTAATACTGTTTGCTTTCCTGCTCACTCCCTTCAAAACAGCTCCAGGGATCCAATAGGTTAAAGCTGAAATCCATAACTGAATTTGGCGAGCCTAGTGGATGGGATATTGTTTTCAATTCATCTGCCACTTACATTACTCAGCTGGGATACATTGTCTCTTTTATCAATCCCTCTTTTCCTCATTTTCCCTCCATCACAGTTTTATTTTCCAGTTCATGTTCAGTGGAAATATGTATTGTTCCTGGTATGAGCACATTTGGTCTCCATCCATAACTGTAATGAAATCTACTTAGTATTTCTTTCGTAATCGGATCAATTTGTTATTATAATCTATATTTTTACGAGGTTTTCCATACTTCATAATAAGAGTCTTGGATGTTTATCTTTTCTTAGAAGCAACTCTAGTGCCCAGTTTCTGGGCTCAATGAGAATGTAATTATTACAGTAATGTCAAACGTAATGTATTTGAATTAAATGCTAGATTCTGCCAGAAAGGATGTCATTAAATAGTAAATGATGCAGGAAAGAAGCCAAAGAAGCCGACCAGTAAACTAAAGAGCTGCCTGTTTGATCCCTCAAACCCTTCAGCTGTAGTAACTGCAGGTTTCATCATTGTCCCTGCTAAGTACCACTGAGCAAGGCAATGCAATGCTCGTGTGGTGGGACTATTATATGTATGTGTTTTATTAGGGAGGGATGAGTGAAAACACAAAGTTGCACACTGTTACAAATGTTAGCATCAGTGTACTTCATGCACGTACTAAATATATAATATTTCATTCTGCCGTTGGTGGAATAACAGCAAAACTTTTAATCTTAAGAGCAACAAATCATTAATCCATCAGTGACTAATGTATCAATTAGTGCCAAATGAAAACTTAAAGCTGCTGGAATCAATATTTGTCATATTAACAATGTTTAATCAGAAACAGAAAGTCTCGCTAAAGGAAAAGTCTCACCCTGAAATCTCGCGAGAGGTTGAGTTGTTGCAGGAAGACGAAAGGATCTTACTCTTTAACTAAGCTGTCTGTCTTTATAGGGATCCTTTCCATAATGTTGTCACACAAAGAATAACAATCTGAACCAGAATCAGTGGTAAAAACAAGCACTTTTAGTGGACATACTTTTCACAGGCAATTGCCCACATAGATTACGTTGCAGCCATTGCAGCCTGTTCGTGGATGCCAGCAGAGGCGATCTACTGGACCAATTCCAAAACTTTTGGTAAGTATTAGTCATTTAGACCCCAAAATTTGTAAAAAAAAAGAGAGCGATATCTCCCTCAGGAGTTGATGGGCAGCAAAACAAAGGAGAGTGAATATTGGACTTACATGACGCCAAATGAGTAGTAATGTTGCTCCATGTCTGCTTAATGTGTAAATAAGCCACTGCCACTCTTATGTTTACAGCTTGTTGCCCCAGAGTGGACAAAAAAATCAATGAATGCAGGTAAAGTCTTCAATATATACAAATTAAATGAAATATCAACGTGGAAATCATCCCAACTTTTGATTTGACTTTCCTTCATACATGTTATATCTAAAGTATTAGCATTATTACATTCATGCACATACAGTGAATACATCCAAGCACATAATACGGCATAATATCCAATTATTTTCACAGTTTGCCTCGTCAAAAGGCCAGAGTAGCAAAAGGGAAGTGGTGTCTTCATTCAGATACTTGATCATGAGGCAGCGATGGTAAATCAAGTTCAGTTTGCAGATTTACAGGGCATTAGATATACTGTAGAATTGTAGACAGTATTTGAGGTTTGCATTGCATTGTAGTTTGTTTCTGTAAGCTCGGGCACTGGGTGCTCTGAGGATGTTTTTTCTTACATTATGAATGGCTTGTCTATAGTCAGCGGGTATGTATCTCAGCAAGGCACCAGGCAGAAACACCAACAGAGCCCAAAATGATTGGCAACAGACAAAATAGCCTCTGGTGGGAGATATACATAAAACCTAGTGTTGTTCCAGATTCAAAGATGCCTGGCTTTTCTGGGTCAGTTTTCTTGATGGGATGTTTCAACACATGGCGACATAGATTTAAATCCCATATTGGTCTGTGGCAGCGGTGGACTTTGACTCTTTCAACAGGGATCAATCAAACAGATTCTTGAGGACATATTCTGTTTGATATGATTGATTCAAAACATTGTTTAGCTGGAAAATTGAACCAAGCAATTATCAGTTTTTATTGAACTTTTGTTCTTTGGTTTAATGAGCAGGGCTGGCTCCCATTTTGAGGTCAGACACGCTTAACAGAAAAATTTTGAATTATTCTGTGGGGAAGAGAGTTTTTTTTTCTGGGAAGAACAGTGAAGCCAGTTAAAGCTGTTGGCTGGAAGAATCATGGAAGCTGCATCTATAACTCTGCTCAATGTACAACTTTTTACAGTTAGAACGAGACTGATTTAAGTTTGTGTTGTGGCAAATCCAGGGACTAAAGCATTGCAATACACATTGGTGTGTAAATGTCTGTAATTTGAACAGAAAGCAACACTAATGAAACAAGTACAGAAAAAAACAAAACAAGACATTACTTAATTGTCAAGCTACAGTAAAGAAAGATATTTACTTTTAACATGCAAACTGGCTGAAATATATATATAATAAGTATATCTGAGGAGAAATTAAATAGTGGAAACAGTGGAATAAAAGACTTAAAATAAATCTTCTATTTATTCTTTTACTCAGAAGTTCTGTTGTCCATCTGCTGTCAAAGATCATAGTGTAATATATGCCGACAAAGAAAGCAAGAGCATAAACTGGATTATGATATTCGGATGCCAATTTAATGATCTTCAATGTGATGATACGCAGACCCAAATTACAGCCTATCACCTCGCCTGTTAAAATAATTACTATTAGGAAAGTTCAGTTGTAGAAATGAACTAGTGCATCTATTTAGAGCTGCACTGACCAATATTTTTTAAATTAACAATGGGTTAAGTGACTATGCGTAATGTAGAGTCGCTCATACTGACGTATAATCACCCGACTCTGCAGTTCCCCTTAAATATCTGGAGGGTTTTAGCATCTTTCAGGTCATTGTTTTGGTTTTATAGCCTGCAAACTCTGCTCTCATCAGCCTTGCTCTGGTTGAAAAAGCTCTGATAAACCCACTGTACAAACTATTTGCTCAGCACCAAACAGCAGACAAACTTAGCAACTAACTGGTGAACATGGTGGAGCATTTAGCTGCTAAAGACCTAGATATTTCCCTCAGGAGTTAGTGGAGAACAAAACAGAGCTAAAAGGAGAGTTATTATTGGACTTGCACAAGTATGCTGTATCAGTTTTATAAGGTGATTTGGTGATTTTGTGTTCGCATCGTGTTTGCACTGCCCCCAAGTGGCCAAAACATTGTTACTGAAGGTTTGAGTGCAAAATTGAATTCACTTGTACTTGTAATGGAGTATTTATATTTTGTTTTAGTTTACTTAAAGGATAAGGCTGATATATTTTTCTTATTGTCAACAAACCCATTAAAAGACCAAAACCAACAATGTGTTAGTCCGTCTTTCAGTGCTGTGTCTGTGTCACTCAGCCCCAAGCCCATTGGCACTGTAGTTTTTAGCAAACATTACTCAAACAGGTGTAGGTTGTGTACTTGTTGGGGACTATTTTCTGCCACGGGTTTGGTGCGCTAGTAGCTAGTATAGAGTATTTACAGCAACAGGTCGTATATCGTATGTGGTATTGACTTAAAATAAACTACAGTGTCCATGTTCGTCATAATGAAGAAACATGTGACCCAGTGTGGCACAGAGGAATAAGTTATATCAGGCTTTGGCTACACGGACAATACTTGCTATCAGTTCTTTGTTGGTATTGAACTTTTCATGGGATTTGTTGACTGTAAGAAATATATAGATTATCACCAAACCTGTCCTTTAACTAAATGATCTCATTCAGACAATATCAGTCTTTCCGTCTTTGTGTAAACAAGTTCATGTCATGGTGATAGAAATGTGCTGTTCATTTCACTGTTGACAGATGTCAGATTTATATATGACGTAAAGACAGTTTAGGTTGTGAGGGTGTGCCTGCGTGTGTGTAATCACTTTTATGATTCTAATCACACACACAAAAATAGACAACAATGCTGTCCCCCCGCCGCCTACAGTCACTTTATCCACTTGAATACTTGAATGATGGTGCCTCATATTGGCCACTGCATATGCATGTGTGTGGATTTATATGTGTGTTTATGTGTGTGTTTGTGCAAGAGCAGACACAGAGAGAGCAGGACAGACACGCAGTGAGGGAAGTGCACTGTAAACTTGCCACAAGTGATTTAGAAAGTCGTATTTTTCTTGCCGTTGACCAGCAACATGTGGTGTTCATAGACAGCACATGAGGCAGGACATAATGGATGCTTTTAGGAGAGCTTTGTCGAGAGTGGTTCTTTCTGTCCTTTTTAAAAGTTAAAAACACACACATGCACAAAACATTTCCTTAACCATAATTCAGACGGACCACCAGCTAAGCCAAATGAGAGCGTAGGCTATGCTCGGCATTCAACATGCAGCAATCTTCCGCTCACATTATGAATTATAGCATCTGTCAAAAAGTGAAGGAGAGGAGTAGAGAAAGCTTCTCCACCCATCATAATGAGCACCACCCCACCCCCACTTTTTCTAACCATAATTGGATGGGACTGTCAGATGAGCATGTGCAAAAAAAGATTAATTAGAATATTTAGCATTTTGCTGGTGAACTGTATGAGGAAGAAAGGGCAAAAATGATTAATTTCCTTTTTCTAACAACAAAATACTCTTAACATTTGATGCTGGTTTGTTGACATGTAGTAGGACTGAGCATCTCTGTGAAGGTTTGATTCATTTGCTGTTTTGTTCCCACTGATCCAACTGACAGCGTCCCGTTCCTGGCTTCGAATGTGTGGCGTGCTGTGCCTCCATACGCCGCTGAAAAGCTGCAATCGATTACTTTTGATCGCGTTTTATACTATCAACTTGTTGCACTTGATTACATTTGATTAATTTTTATTTGTACCAACTTGTGAGGCAAACACCAGGCAGCTGACAAACATTACTGCTGGTTAACTTTGCTCTCCACAACATTCATTTCCTATTTGTTTTCATATTTCTAGTCATGACATTGAGCCATTAAGCATCATAAAATATACTGTATGTCTAAAAGCAATTCCAACTTCAGTGCAATTTACTCATTACTTGTGTAGTAAGTGCATACAGGCCGGTGTGTGTGTAACACTTTATAGTGGTCTCTGCTTGTTTGTTTGTGTGTGTATGAAGAAGACTGTACTCCAAACAGTCTCAGGTAGTCAGAATGGCCTGACCCGACAGTGGCCTAAATCTTTGGTACATCTGGTTTCCGGGTTCATGCCAGACCTGTGATGAACGACATGTTACAACTGACCCAGGTTAACTAGGTGTTAGACAGCGCTCTCCACCACAATCATCAAAACACCAAATGAGGGAATATCTTTTGGAAGAATGGTGTTCATCCCTCCAATAGAGCTCATAAGACTTGTACAATATATACAGAGGAGCACTGAAGCTGTTCTGGGGGCTTATGGTGGCCTAACATCTTACTTAGACACTTCATGTGCGTTTTTACTTTGTCTCACGTCTGTATATCACAATGTGGCAAATGTGTGCAAAATCACAAGGGCATCACTTTGTGTTGAAAAGTGGTGGGGACATGAGGACTCAGATGACCGATTTCAGCATATGCGAATTTAGACAATTTAATTGCATAACGGTGCATCAAAAGGGCATAGCCGAGGATACTACAGAGTCGACAACGCAAAAACGTCATCCATCTGCATCATTGGACAATGCGCATTTGTTTCTTCTATATTTACATTGCATTGAATGGTGTCTTATTGTGCAAATAAACCTTTCTCAAAGTTTTCTCATTTGTAAGTTAACATTTCTTGGTGCAGGCTATTTTTCAATGTGTTTTTAACAAATTATGCTTTTAAAAAGTGGTGGGGACAAAATGTCCCCAGCGTCCCCAGTTTAAATGACCCCTATGCATTTAAAATAAATTAACTAATGTTCAGTGAAATGAACTGTGTTCCACTGTTATGAATTACATCATGAAAAAGCTTTAATTACATTTTTGTACAAAGTTTTTAATTTGATTTTTAATTTAACAACATTTTAGATGATTTCACTGAAAGTTGATTAACGATAATATTGAAACATTTCCCTCTTTGGTGTCGACTAATTGATCCTGAGTTGTTCCATTCACTCAAATAAACCACCATCCTTCAATCTGAGCACAAGAGCAACTAATGAATCACACATATTGTAGCTAATACAGGTTCAAAACCTGGGAAAACTGCAGCTCTGTTGGTGGGGTCTCCGAGGTATAGCCACCTCCCTGCCAAATTTGCTGCCGTGCATACTATTAATATCATGCAGGTTTCATGCTGCTACATGCTCTTGCCGTGCACATGCTCTATGTAATGGGAAAAACCACAACTTAAGACCACTAACAGTGGGGTATAATTTTTCTAAATTGTTCTAAAAGCCACATAATGTTAAATGCTTGTATAAATCCAACCCGAACCAGACTCTGAGGGTATTTTAGCACAGCCCTGGGCCTAATTATTATCTATCATCCAGTGAGTGGGAAACCCCTGTGCCACCACCCGCATAGAATACAGCAAGAGTCATTTGCACAGAAACAGGTTGTCTCGTCCTAATGAGAGGTGGGTGGATGGAGGGTGACAGACTTGCTTGGCCTATGTGTACGCGGCCCACTTCACCCAAACTAAAGAGGGGATGGTGGTCTCCGCCATCAGCAGACATTAGGCTCCAGTGGGGAGAATAAGCTGGCTGTGTCAGGTGTCAGTGGACACTCAGCGACTGTGGAGGTCCGCGCACAGACAACCAACGCTGGTTAGATCCCTACTTATCAGAAGACAAGGCCTCCATGGTCAGTGAATCAGCCCAAAGAGCTGCCCTAATCCAATTAGAGATGATTTTGTTTGCATTTGTGTGCGTGTGCATCTGTCTCTTTATTTTTGTAGGCTGTAAATCCCTTGTAGACCAAAGGATGTTCTTTGATTTCATTTTAAAATAATCAAAGTGGGTATAAACTGTTCTCATTGTTTTAGCTCGTGCTACAAGATGCAATGAGAGGCACTTTTTCACAGCTAAACAGGAAAATAACAAAAGCTCTTGTGTATACGGACCCGATTGAGCTCCGTGGGGTGCGAGACACATTTATTTCTCATACCATCTCTCTGTCAACATCGAGCCGGTCACACAGTAAGCAAAAAGGCCTGCCAGATTTCCTTGTGTGTTCCTCTCATCAGATAACCACCTCAGTACCCTGAATGTTCATGAATGAAGGCCCAGATGTGCGCCATATGCAGATTTGTAGTCGCGGAGGGTGGGAAACACGTTGAAGTGAATGACTGGTGAGGGGAATTCACATACATGGAAACACATCTCTTCTGGCGTGGTAATTCTTGAAATGGCTAATTAGGCTACAGCAGCTGGCAAAGGAGAAACCTGGCAGCAGGGGTGGCCATACACAGCCGAGCAGTTCAGTCAGTTTTAGGGATCGCCTCGGTTTCGGTTTCTGTGGGTTCCACGAGCTCGCCTAGAGAAAAAAAATCGCTTGTTGGTGTTTGAGATGCAAGAGATCAACATCTGAAGGACGCTAAAAGAAGAGTTTGTTCTTTTTCCTGGTAATAAACAGCCGTAAATCAGTTTAGATTCTATTAGTTTTTTTTTGCCTAATATTAACCAATTCAAACATATTTCACACACAAAAAACAGCATTATAGTGACCTAAAATTCTACAATACAGCCCTGCTACTTGTTTAGTAGACTTCAAATTTTGACAAGCTGAGGTAATGTTGCCCAACCTGAGGGAAGCCCTGAGGGTCACAGGACGGGTTGTGATAGAAAAGAAAAAGAAAGGGGGGGGGGGGGACCACACATTTCTGCTTAATTATTAATTTTTTTCCAGACTATTGTTTCTTTAATCACTGTCTCTTTTTTTCCCCCTCATATCTTTACCTCTGGGTAGGTTTATCTCTTTAAGACTCTTAGATTTTATTCAAACTAAACAGTCTGAGGAAGAAAAACTCACTCTTGGGTAGAACTGCTCACATATGCAAAATGGACATAGCGTTGTTTTAAGGTGTTGCATGCCAAAATGTTTGCGAACTAAACTAAACTACAAAACTCTCAGACCCTGGCTGACTGGCTCAAGTAGATCTATTCTACTTGGATTTAGTGCTAACTTTAGCCCCTTAAAAGATCCAAACTTCTCCAAACTAAATGACAAAATATAAAATGTTTCACTTCCCTTCAAAATGACCTTCATTATTGTTTTCTGATCTGACACAGCTATCAGCAGGACAACATTGTTTGTCAGTGCTTCCAAAACTGTCACAAAAATTATTCTTTTGACCTTTTCTGATCTGCATTTACTTTGGTTTACTAAGGTTTAGACACACAAACTACTTGGTTAAAGTTTAGGGAAAGAGCGTGGTCATGGTTAAAAGAAACCAGCCTTGACTGCTGGTAGGGAACAAGATGAAAACAGCTGAATCCTGACCTCCTTCCTCTGAGATTTTGTGGCACTAATATCAACATTACACTACTTTCACCTTTGTTCCTGACAGACAACATTCATAGTTCACACAGCCACTAGAGGTCCTTGTGAGGTAAACGTAACATAGGTCATTTTAGGCCTTTAAAAAAACGACGCTCAGTTTTATTCTGTGGACAGCCTCAGATATTTTCAAGCTGGGCTGCATGAAAATATTCATTCATTCAGCACACTTTGCAGTATATTGGCTGCAGAGCGACGCTGTGCGATCAGGCCAAACTCCACATTCACGCTTGTCATTCAAGGCATTTTTGTTTTCTAAAAGTGCCTCAGCCCAGCCTTGCACCTCCTTATCCTGTTCAAGACAACAAAGCCACACAACACAGGCGAGCCCATTTGCTGTAGGACTCCCTATTGTAATTTGAAACATACTTGAGAAACCCTCCTACAACCCCACGGCTTCCCTCCACGCCCATTGTCAAATGCAGCGAGACAATTAAGACCACATTAGATCTTTTCAAGTACTTGTAATTTCATAAGAGAGGGCTTTTTTTTCCTCTTTTCCCCCTTTTTTGAAAATGAAATGGGGGAAACCCGCAGTTCCTCAAGAGCCACTTGGAAAAGATGGGAAACAGATATTAACCCTGCGAGTGATGGTTCTCCAAGAGGCCTCCTCACTCAAAGCCCCCCATGCCGCCAGCACCTCCGCTGTGGGACCACACACACACAGACACCTGCACCCTCTGAGACGTACACACACACTCAAACTTAGAACCCTATATTCAAACAGAACGACACGCACTCCCTATTCAGTTGTCTATTTAAAGAAGAAACTGCAGTAGATCTTGACTGATTTCCTGTCTTACATTACTCAATATGTAACTACAATTACATCCACTGATGAAATAAATGCTCATGTTTTTGTTAAAATAATTGAACATACTCTGTATATTTCATGTATTTGATTCATTTTCCTTGGCTCCTTGTGAGCTTTAACTTACCCCATGTTGAGCAACCTGGGCCTCTCCATTTGGCCCCATTCCACCATGTGAAATGTAAATGATGTATTGTCCTAATTAGATGAAAAAATATGAGTAATCCTCCCAGCATGCACCACTTCTGAGGGGGTTTATTATTCTAGCCAAAGGTGCTACTCTGTTTTATTTACTTTGATCCTGCATATTTCTGACTCTTTGGTAATCAGAGGTAGAAAGTCATTACGTTGTTATCACAACTGCAGCCATGGCGGCCAAAGCTTGACACAAGACGTTAACCCGTCTGTAATGGAGAGGCCTTCGCTTGCTCAGCGGCCTGGCCCACACGGCCCTCTGCCTCGGAGGAACATACATCAGAGGGCGAGGACTTCATTACGACCTGCACCTGAAATGAGACCAGCATCAGCAGAGGTGTGGAGAGCGCGGCTGCGAGGGACCCGAGGGGAAAGGGGGGGGGGAGCAAGCTGGCCTCCCTTTGAGGACTGAGCTCTGAAAATCAAAAGAGAATGAGTGATGGGTGCGATTTGAACCCACTCCTCCTCCCTCAGCCCTTTGCAGTAATCACCACTTTAAATCAATGTGTTTAAAAGAAATATGCCCAGGGATTTCTGAGCTACAGATTTCATTAGGAGCCCTCCTAAATGAATGGAAAGTCGTTCAGCTTTGTTTGTTTTTCTCGGTGCATTCTGTCACTCTGCTTTCCTTCCCCTCCTCCCCCCTTTAAGAGTGGCATTGCGTGAGTGGCAGCCATTTCACCTTGACCCGCCTGATTGACCCTGGCGATGGCGATGAAAAAAAATCCCTCATCAGTGTGAAACGTTGCCATGGTTTCGGCTGAGCCAAGACCCCTGGTCATGGTTAACAGGGACTGTGGGGATTTTTTACACCCCTCCCCACTGCACCGTTCATCTCTTCCGTGGCTCCATGCCACAGCCATGTGGGGCTGCATCATGTCTGCCGGCCTTCTCACACGATCCCAGCACTATTACGTGCAGAAGCTGCACTGAGAGCATAGCATTTTCACCCCACTACCTTACGCATGAGTAGGCTTGGGAGGGGCTGAGTGATAAAGGGAGGGGAGAGGAGCACTGGGGGGAGGAGGGGGGATGATTTAGATTGATGGCGGAGGATGAGACACAGAACAAAGGTCAAGTAACTAGGTGAATATTAGAAAAACAAGCGAACGATTGAGAGATTGGAAGTTAAGATGAGTGAAGGAGACGGGATAAGAAATGAGATGAGAGGGAGAGAGGAAGGGAATCTCCTGATGCATTATTCAGTTCATACACAGACAGCCGGTAGGGCACTCTCTGAGGTATTACCATGACACACACACACACACACACACACACACATACACAACTTCCACGCAGACAGAATGAGAGAATAGTCTGGGCACTCAAACCACAGACAAAACATTGAAGGCACATGCTTCCTCTCTCTCTGTCTCACACAAAGGTACACTCACCCACCCACCCACACAAACACAAAGTGAAACACAGTTATTTACTTATTGATTCAATGGGAAGCACGAACGGAGCAGCAGATGCACGTTTGTCATGATTTCCTGATTTTAATGTTTCCGATTTTGCATTCTCCTGCAAACAGACACATCCATGTCTGCCATAGAGGTCTATGTTTTGACCAGGAGTTATACAGTATGTGATTCGATAGAATAGCTGGAATGATTAGACATTACACCAGAGTCTTAAACCTCCGAGTGGGGACCCTAAAGTGGGATCACTTGATAAGAAGATGATTTCTGAGACTGATCAACTGATAAAACATTAATATATCTTTGATTTAAATATGAATCAGTTTAAAATACATCCTCATTTCTATATTGTCTGTATGCTTCATAACCAAATCTATCAACAAACCTGCAGACTCCTTATGCTCATTGGTTTATTGTCTTGTATAATCTGAATGTATACTGTCGAGCTCTCCTTCTCACATGGCACAAATGCAGTTTACAATGATAACCGTGGCAGCTAGCTAACTAGTTAACACAAACGCCATGATTCGGTTGAAATTGCTGTCTCTGACTGACTCGTTTTAACACATATAAAAGGGTCTTAAATGTGCATTTGGCTACATAATGCTAAAAGACTGAAGCTAAATGTCCTACTGAGGCTGCGTGTACCAAATAAAAAGTCAGCATCCTCACCGGTTGATGATCCATAGAAGACATGGAAATAAGGGCCAGCATTGTTCTTGTATTGCAGGATAGAACTAGCTCACCCTACTATTACAATAGAAAAGGATAAGGAAAATGTAAGATCAGACTGTTATTTTGATGTATTGAAAAGCATACAGGTTAAATTTATGCTTTAGTGTATTTTTGCTTTTACAAGAGAAAAAGCTTTGAGGATGAGGGCTAACCATGGCAAATGTAACGCTAAAGTGTAAACTTCCCCAAATCCAGTAAAGAGCAGGACATATGCTAATAATGCACTCCTTGGCTTTGGAAATAACACTACGTTAGCTAACAATTGCAGCTTACTTTAGAGCAGAGCACAGCGTTTTAATCCGTTCCATACAATTTTGCTCTAGTGTTTTTGATTTTAGAAAGCAGCAGACGAATAAACAATATCTCTTATTAAATGAAAGCAAGCCTGTGTGATAAATTTAAGTAGCAGTCACCAAACATGACTTCTAAGAAGATAATGAACTCTGTACAGCATTTCACTGTCTGGGTCTGGATCTAAATATGACCATTTGTGTGTTAAGTGAGGACTTTGCTTTGCTCTTGTGCTCACAGTGACGTCTCAAAACATCTAAAAAATCCAGCCTTTTCTCTCAGGCTCACTAAATGTTCATTACCACATGGTCTATGGGTGTTAGAGTAAGAGAACGGGTGTTACTGAAACACTTATGTTGCTTTAATTGTCAGAGTAAATGAAACCCCATGATAGATGAGTAATTTGGCAGGAAGTTAAGAGTGTGTGGTTTCTTACTTGTCCTACCTTCTCTTTTTTCTTCTTCTTCTTAAGTGTTTTTTTTCCACTATTTGTACCACTTTCACCCCTTTAGAATAACATTATTATCACAAGCATGAAGAGCACCACAATTATTCACAGCCCGCTCTTTCTCAAGTTAGGAAATCGCCTTGAAAATTGGGCAGGCCTGCAGAGTGTTTGCCACTTAAGTCCCCCAGTCCTGTGCTTTTGAGACATGTGTGTGTGTGTGTGCGTGTGTATGTGTAGACATGGAAACTCCACACCGTGCACGCTGTCAGATCTCAGACCGTAACATAAACCAATTTTCAACAGTGTTCCTCCTTTAATCGTGTTAAGTAACAATAACAACAACAACCAAAAAGAAAAAAAAGAAAAAAGAAAAGGTATTTATAATTTCAGGACCAAATGAGGTCAAATCCAGCTGGCATACATTTTTCGGGATGATGATATTATGAAAATGACTGAATACCACTTTGCAACACATTTAAAGGTGGATGAGGTATAGAATTACTAAAATCCTATTTAGATTTTACGGCACAGGCAATTACTCAAATTGTTATGTGGTTATAGCTTTATGATTGATTTTAAGATGATGCCTCTTAAAGCTCAGTCGGACCTGGTTTCCAGCTCCTGCTCAGATCTTTTAACCCACGAAGAGCTAGACTGCATCACTGCAGCCTGAGGCAGCAGGGTCCTTCTAGTCTTCCTGACGTCCAGATAAAAAAAAAAAAGGTCCAGAGGTTATTTGACCTTTTCTTTCTGGGTCTTTGAGCCTCGAAAAAACCTGCCTGAGAGTCAGAGGGCAGCAACACTTATCCCGTCAAATCCCTCTTTTAACAGACAGACTTTTATATGAACCTCACTGTTTTCCACTGCCAATGAGCCTTAGTCTTACAGTAAGGTGTACATTATGTTTTTCTTTTAAATGTTCTTTTTTATTTTATGGACTACCAGTAGGATGTATTTTATTCCTCTTATCCCTTTATGTTTCCATTTATTCTGATTATGTGGTTTTTACCTGCACTGCTCTATGCTGTTTTTCTTTTTTTGTAAAGCACATTGTATTGCCTGGTGTATGAAATGTGCTGCATAAATAAACTTGCTTGTTTGAATTGGATCAGTTTAACTGTCTGTTTGATTCCCTATGGAGTCCCGACGGTCTTTGATTCTTGTTTGTCATACTGTGTATTATAAAAAAACAAAAACATCAGCAGTATTATCGGTAGTATTGCTGATATAGGCATCGCCCACCCAGACTTAAGACATCAGAGTATTAAAATAATCAGACACAGCTACATTTTATTGATTTTGTGACACTTTTAACTTTATAGATCCTCTATTCTACTTTACTCTAATCATCTTTTTTTTCTGCTCTACCTTGCTGTATTCTAGTCTACACCATTCAACTTTACTGCACTCTAGTACACTTTGTTGTACCTTCCTGCACTCTACTCATTTTTTTTTTTACAGCTGTACTCTACTCTTGCTGGTATACATCTTTGGAATGAAACCACTTTTCAACACATTTAGAGGTGGGTGAGGTGAGGTGAGGTATAGAATTACTAAAACCCTATTTTGATTTTATTGCACTGAACTATACTCTGCTCTAGTGTACTTTAATGTAGTTGACCTGTAGTCTTCTTAGATTCTCACCCTGCATCTTTCGCCGCCCAGGGAGAAGATACGGACAACTTTGTTTAAAAATCTGAGAAGTTCCCTGAGGCTATTTGAGCCTTGAATGGTAAACATATGGCGCTTTAAGGTACTTTTTTATATCGTTGTGTCTTTTTGTAATTATTCATGGTATTTTTTGTATTTTCTTTGCTGTGTTGAATGATGCTTTAGTGTAAGTTCAACAGCCTTTTTTCTCATATGGGGTGAATTTCTGCTATTTCTTCCTGTGCTCATCTTTTCTGTCATCTCTGCTTCCTCACACTGTCAAAGTCACAATATCTGTGCAATAATCTTTCTGCCCACGTTCCTCGAGTCAGTCAGTCTTTGATGCTGTTCTTTAAATATTATTGTGATCCTGTCTTTCAGGCCTACCTACAGGATTTCCACAGAGATTTAACTCAGAGTTTCCATCAACCACCTGCTGGCTTTACTCCACCACTTCCTCATGCCATCTTCATGACCTATGTTTAATGAAGGTGCACATTGATCACATTGATGGAGTCTAATCACCAAAGTCTTTTTCTGTTGCTTATCTTAATTAATATTGTTACACACTTCCAATTGATCTCTCCTTATTGACATGTTGTTAGCTCATGAAGGCAAGATCCTAACAGTTTCTGTTACAGTGGCAACAAAGTTAACTCAACTCAGCTTCATCTATTCTCCTTTGTTCTACTTCTGATCAACTCTACTGAACTCTAACATACCCTATATTCTGCTCTGTTGTGCATTACTCTGCTTCTCTACTCTAAAATAAATCAAACAAAACAGATCAGTATAATCTCCTTCATGCATATTTTACATTAAATGTTTCTGCAGTGACTTCACTTAACATATGCCGACAAATCAAAAGAAGCTGCAAGAAAACCTTCATAGAACACATGACACTGAAACAACTGACATTTCATTAATCTAAAACGTCGCTGCGACCATCCTGACCATTGTGCTTTTTTTTTGTATAAATACTGACAATATAGGATGGGAGAAATATTTCTGGTGCACTTGACTGATGAAGCTGTAAGTGTTTTAGTCTAAAAACAATAAATCATAATCAACAACTCTTGCTGTCTCTGTCCTCTTTGGCTATATTTCATAACCTAATGCATTTCTACAAAACCAGACCACTCACACATGCAATAAACACATTCAAGATTTGGTCACTTAGGAAAATCTGTTTGACTTTCCATGTACAAAACAAAAGGAGCCTTTTTACCCACCTAACATGTCCACAGTCTCTGCTAATAGCAGGTTGGTCTCTCATTGTTTACAGGAGGGAGTGAAGCTGTATCCCTTAACTTCTGGCACGGTGTCACTTTACTTTGGATTCAAAGCAGAAATCGCCTTACAATAGGGAAATGATGTCATACTACACAGAGAAGGGGGTCAACTCTAAAGCAGGGGCCAATCTGAACAAATTATTTGTTGACAAACCATAAAACAGAGGAGACAAAAATGTAGAAATGTGTTACCCCCCCAAAAAACAATGAAGCACGAAGATAATGAGTCACAGCGCTGTGTGAGCATACAGAACCCAGATGACTTCTTTTTTTCCATGTTTGGGCTTTTTTGCTTTTTGTGTTTACTTCTCGATGGCATCTGGTGCACCAAAGTTTCATCAGGGTACAGACACTTAGAGTGACAATATCCTGTAGAGATAATGTTTCACTTTTTAACAGTGCTTTACCTAATATAGTTTAAGGAAATCAAAATGTTTAATTATATTCCAAACACTCCTAAGAGTACAAATAAACAAAAGATGTTGTGCATCATCCAAACACATATTTAATATTCTGTGTGACATTGTTGTAGAAAGAAAATGTTTTTAAGAATGTATACTTGACATCAGGAGTTACTGCTACAGATTTATGGAGCTTCTGTAAGAGGTTGACTGTAAGAAACGCTTATTAACAAGACAAGGTCTACAGCCATGCTAGCAGCTGTGAGAGGCTGTAGCTAAATGCTAACGTGAAGATGATAACATGCTCACAATGACAGTGCTAACGTGGATATTTAGTATCGTGTTCACCACCATGTGAGCATGCAAACATTTGCTGATTAGCACTGACCACAAAATGCATCTAAGGCTGGTGGGGATGTCATTAGTTTTTTACAGCATTGGGTCATGAATCTAAGTATTGGAGAAACAAACATTTTTAGATTTTCATGGTCCCCAGAGGATGAATCCTACAAACTTTGGTGATACCCTGACTTTTCCTCTAGCACCACCATAAGGTTCACATTTGTGGTTTTGAATGACGTTTCTGAACAACTGTTGGATGGATAGCCATGAAATTTTGTTCAGACATTCATGGTCCCCAGAGGATGAATCCTCAGAGGATGAAAACCCATTTCAGCCAGGGCCGTCATCAAGTCATCACGTATTAGACAAATTGAAATTTTGATGAAAAGTTAAGGGATCACCAAGTTGTAACAATTCATCCTGCGAGGATTAAAGATTTGGATCATTACAATTCATCTTCTGGGGACCATGAATGTCTGACACCTGACATCAGGACTTGCAAAAAAGCCTGAATATTGCTAACTGCTTCAGATTTATGGAGCTTATGTCAAAGATAGACAGTAAGAAGTGCTTATAAAGATTGTTAACTGTCTGAAAATGTCACAGCATGCACACTTTAATAAGAAAGGTGTGTGGTTTTTTATAGTTGGAAAATGTTTTTGTTGCTATCAGCTGTTGGTTGAAAGCCTGATTGCTTGTTTATACATTGTAAAATGTTAAACACAAAAATCTGAATGGACAGTTATTTGACTGAGTCTGATTAATGTTTAAATTCACAGTCAGCACTTTAAAGCGCACTGCAAACATTTAGCCTCTTTAAAAAGCAAAGCACATTTGTTTTCCCCCTTTTTTTTGTTATTAGCAGAGTTCAGCGTTCTCACTAAGTTTTTGTGCGTCAAAGAGATGAAACGTTTCTCATCTTTGAACTGCGACCAGAGACAATTATGTGAAGCAATGAAATCATTAATGTGGCAAATGGACGTTCTCCTGCTGTGTCAATGATTTTAGAGTAATGCTGTGATACACACACACACACGCATTTAATTTTGTGTTAGCAATTGAGGCCTTTCATGAAAAAAAGAGACAGATGAACAGCTTCAGACACTGACACACACACACACACTCTCTCTCTCTCTCTTTCAATCTCTCTCTCTCTCTCACACACACACACACACACACACACACACACACACACTTAAACACACATTGTTCCTTTGGGATCTGAGCTTGTTCATGAGTCTTATTATGCCAAGGTTTTCAGGTTTTTCCTTTTGATGTGTCATTGTGTTTCTCAAGCCTTTTAGGTGGTTTTCTTCTTTTCTGAGTAACGTTTCATGAACACCCCCACCACCACCACCACCACCCTCCACCCCCGCTTCAACAGACACACACCACCTCCCCCTCTCCTCCCCACCAAACACCCACTTCACCTCCAGCATCCCTTTTGGCACTAATGATGCCATGTTGTGCATTTGTCCAATTTTCTGAAACATTCCACTGCCTCTGGACTCGAGGAGTTGCTCCAGCAGGTTCTGTACGTTACACTCGGAGCTGACTGGTTCCAGATTTCTGGAGACGAATCCTGATAGGTTGTGCGTGAGAAGAGCCAGCCGTTGGTTAATTTGTTTCGAGGTTTGTTTGTCTTACTCATCCATGTGTGCTTGTGTGTGAGGCAGCAGCAGAATCCGAACAGTATGTGTATGTTATATAAGTCCGCTTGTTAATATTAGAGGATAAACACATTTCTTTGATTTTCTATTGTGTTACACATCAAGTTTGACCTATATATTGATTTTACATTCACTTGCCCTATAACTACTATGACTATGACTGATAAAATATATTAATCCAATATTTTTGCTTCAAATTTTGATGTATTTATGAATTCCAAGACATCAGTCAGGGTTTAATATGCATTCAAGTCTCTTTTCAGACTTATTGAACTCCATTATCCTCCTCCTACCACTGCCACTAACATGAATCTATAACCCACAATAGTCATATTGGTCTAAATGATTTGAACTGCACATGATCTCCAGATACTTTCAGTCCATCGACTCACATGTTGCAGCTACCAAGACTCAGTCCAAGCTTTGAGTCCCACTTTGGCTTCCTCCTGATTCCTCATGCAAGATGCATATGCAGATTGCACATGAGCTCTTGTGAAAATAAAAGGCACTTGTGGTGAAGGGTCTGAAAAGTCTCCTGAAGTGGTAGACTCTGCGGCCTAATTAACATGCCATAGGTGTTAATTGGCTGCTGGCAGCAGTCAAAGCAGTAGCAGGTGAGCACCAGCGCTTGTTGAACCTAGATGCACTGAATAGCACGAGGAGTCACTGGAGGTTTATATGGCAGCGATTTGCAAATCAATGCACATGGCTGGAGGTTAATTTGGATGTGGAAGAAGTCTGACATCATGTTTCCAACCTCATTCAGGAGGTTAAAGCACCATTTTCCCTTCTTTTTTTATTTTTTTGTTTTGTGCCCAGAGAATGTGATTACAACATTTTAATCCGATCATTTTACTGCAATGATGTGTGAGAGTTCCTGCAGTATAATTGCATTTGACTGTATAATTTGGAAAATGGTTGTGTAACATACCATTTGATGTGGAATAGCTGTGTGATTCCATTGTAAACAGAAAAGAAATCAGTTATTCTGAAGCAAATCACTCATATAAACTTGATTTTCATCACCTGCTAACATTTGAAAGTAATAGCACTTGAGTGAAAGGTGTGAAAAGCAACATAATGTACTTACAGTGCAGTGAAGGGAACACAGGATTAGCAGACTTCCATTAATAATGGTAGGCAATAAGAAATGCATGTGGATTATTGTAAATGCGATTTTACTTTAGATAAGCACACATCCATCTGTTATTAAATCCATTAAACACATTACTGTAATGACACAAACAGCAACTGCAGCTTCCTTCTTTACAAAGCTTCTAAAATCGTACTGAGCTTCGAAACTTATTGGGTATTTATTGATTTGTAGGCATCAGGTGAATATTTATTTGGCTAAATCAAGACTTAAAATCATCGTTTTATCGCGGGATGTAACGGGATTTAAATTAATTATTATGTTATTGATTGAATGCGTCAAAATAGATAAAAAATAATGCTACTTGTCTTTTCAAAAATGATCCATACCCACCCGAAACTGCGTTAAAAGCTGAATTTAAAAGTGCTTGAAGGAAGTGACGTTGGAGTAATGTATTGTTGGGGTGTTTTTTTAGCACGTGTCCTGTCTTTATGTAATTGTTAAGAAGCGTTAAAGTTCCAGCTTCTCTCAGGCGGGGAGCACACGTCTCTCAGCTCTGCCTCTCGGTCTCCTCCCCGCCGCCCCTCGGGGGAGTTGTGGCCCACATTCACGCAGCCTCCCCGCGGACACTGAGCTATATGAACCTGACCGGTCAATTAGGAGAGACAACAAAAACTAGCTGCAACCACACACAAACCATCGCGTGCAGCCCCAGCTTTGAGCCAATAAACACAGCCTGCACCCGAGATTACTTTTGTCATGACAGCTTTATTACTCGTTACTATAACGCTCTATTACAGTTTTTCGCTTTCCATTTCACATTATTTGATTTTTTTTTTTTTAAATGTTGTCTTAATTAGACTGCTATCCCCAATATTACTGCATATACTGTCACTAGGCTATACTTATGAGTTTATTACGCCCACACATACATCAAAATAAGACGTTTTGAAGAAAGAAATAAGAATAAAATGTCTTAATCAACCTAAACTGATAACTGATCCTCTCCAGACATGTTTTAAGACACATAAAAATATAAAAACACTCTGCTCTGAATAATAATTCATGTCTGATTCATTGGTGGGTGGAAGATGTACTCAGATCTTTTACTTAAGTACACAGTGTTGAAATACTCAAGTAAAAGTCCTGCATTCAAAAATGTACGCTACTTGAGTAAAAGTACAAAAGTATTAGCATCAAAATATACTTAAAAGTAAAAGTAGTAGTATTTCAGAATCATATACATTATATTATTGAATTATGATGTGTAAATCACTTTAATGTTGCAGTAAAAGTGGGGCTAATTTTAAATTATTTATATACTGCTGGGTAGATTGTGAATTTCCCTCCAGGATCAATAAAGTATTATCTTAACCTATAATAATAATAATAATAATAACAATAATACAGCATCATTTATTTGTTGATTATATTTTGTATTATTAAACTGATTTTGCAAAGTAACTAGTAACTAAAAGTATTAAATGAATGTAGAGGAGTAAAAAGTACAATATTTCCCTCTGACCTGTAGTGGAGTAGAAGTATCAAGTAGCAGAAAATGGAAATACTCAACTAAAGTACAAGTACCTCAAAATAGTACTTAAGTACAGTGATTAAGTAAATGTACTCATTTAGTTACTTTATTTCTTATTTGATTACTAGTTTTATATTATACTTGATTTTATTCATTTTACTTTTTAACTCTTTTCATGTTCAGCACTTGGAGTTGCATTTGATGTATGACTTGTGCTATATAAATAAAGTTTGATTGATTGATTGACTGACTTTGCACCACATATTTTTCATTTTAAAAGTGTTACTGCTGAACACAAGATGTCTTCTACTTCACTGAAGGGTCCATTCTCAGTGTTTGTGCACTGGAGGGTTCAGGTTTCCACATCACACTCGTGTCATGTTGCATGCTGGACCAGGACTGGCTTTCAGACTAGTTATGATGTCACAAAATCATCTCATTATGCAAGCTACAAACTCAGATTTAACTTTCTCCCTTCAGCAGATGAATGTGAAAACAGCCTTCTAGTGTCAAACTCTGCACATACACCACTCTCCAGGTGAATTAACAATAAGCAGAACACATTTTATGATGGGATGGGGACTTTTTTTGCTAAGTTAATAATCACATGCATGTTTTTAAACTGTTTTTTTTTTATTTGTGCATCATTCATTTATAGCTGTATTTGTTGTCCTGTTCACGTGATGCTCACATTTGACTGAGCTTGTTCTTTTTCATGTCAAATAAATAAATAAAGACGCTCCCTTTCCATTTGCCCTCTCTGCAGTGGTCCGTTTTTAAGGATTATTATTGGGGTGCTGCATGCTTATTATTGAGGGATGAGAAGACAGTAGCTGTAGGCTGCATTATATGAGGCATCAGACAACTTTTTACTGGACTTATTGGTGTGAGCTGTGCCAAAAGAGGTTTTTCTTGAGAAAGAGGTCTCAATCTCAACGAGACAACCTGTTTAAATACAGTTTTAATTAAAAAATAATTTCAACCACGCTTTGTTACACTTACAGCTGCAATCCTAACTCAAATTTGGGCACAATTAGAAGTTATTCTACTTTTCAGGAGCTGTGTAGGCCTCCTTGAAGTGGAGTTATTGTCTGAATTTCCGCCAGTAGGCCTAGAGTATGCTATGCATTACAAGAGTTTGTCAAGACTGTGATAAACAAGACAAGTACATGTTCTTTCCCTAATCAAACATGTATATATAAATAATTATGATTTGTACAGTTACTTTCCTATAACTTTAATTACTAAAATATTTAAAATTACCCAGATGATACTATAAGCCTGTTCAAGCTTGTATCATTTCTGCTTCTTACATCCTGCAGACCTGCAGCTCTAGACTGGGTTTGTTCTCCAGCCTTTGATCTGATGCAAAAAAAAAAAAAGTGAGTCGCACATAGCGTGTTTGGCGGTGAAGGAAAGGGGAACAGCTTCCTTTGCTTTGGGGCAAAACACACTCGTCTCTTTCATCAATTAGCCTGTACCTCCCACCACGACTCAGCCCCACATGGAGGTTTCCCCCCCACAAAAAAACATATTTAGTTCTGTTCATGGGAAAACAAAACATCCATTTTTAAACACATTTGTCATCAGCTTGACTGTTCGGCATTAATATTTCACTTGTGATGGTGAAGCCAAGCAACACAGTTTAGACCACTGCGTCAGATATGTTTGCTTGTGAGCCTGAATGAAATAAATCTGTTCAGGCACTCTAGGTGGCGAGTTTCGTCAATTTATTAAATTGCAACATTTTCGCCAATCCCTCTTGCACGGAAAGCATTGTTTGTTTCTTTCTTTTCTTTTTTTACCCCCACAGGGAATTATGAATAATTAGAGGCCAGGCCAAACACATAATCCTGCTTAAGGGACACCGGGAAAGACCTGCTCCGAGCTGAGGCGCTTGTGCCTAATGCCAAACTGTAAACCATAAGCAGCTGTGAGCGATCAATAATTAATATACACCGGTCGCGCATGGGCGACGTTAAGTTCCTGGGATTGGTGCTTCCCCGGAAAAGCTTATTTTATGATTGTATGACCATATTATACCACTGTGTAAAAATACTCAATTACAAGCAAAAGTCTTGCATGAAAAACATAGTAAAAGTATGCAAGTATTATCAACAAAAAGCACTTAAAGTATCAGAAATACAGACAAATGACCCCTGTGAGTGATATAATGTTATATATTATGAGATTATTATTGCATCGTGCAGCATTTTACTGTTGCAGTTGGTCGAGGTGGAGCTATTGGTTAATCTATTACAATGCATCATATTCTCATCATATGTTTTACATGGACAATCTTACAGTACAGGTAAATGTAGTGCAGTAAAAAAGTACAATATTTCCCCCTGAATGGCAGTGGAGTAGTAGAAAATGGCCTAAAATGGAAAAAAAAAAAAACACGAGTAAATGTACTCAGTTACATTTCAACACTTTATAGGACTCGGTTGCATCGACGTGTCCATGGCAGTTAAAGCTGCTGTAGTCATGAATGAGTTGAAAGAGTAAATTCTGCAATGGG
Source organism: Macquaria australasica (assembly GCA_005408345.1). NCBI lineage: Eukaryota > Metazoa > Chordata > Actinopteri > Centrarchiformes > Percichthyidae > Macquaria > Macquaria australasica. The sequence goes on along the minus strand of SEMN01000022.1, from coordinate 650,350 downwards.
AGGAGCTACTTTCTTTAGAGAATCAGTTTTCCGATTTCAAATTAAATGTCAGTAGATGAAGGAAAGTTACTGAAGCGGGCTGATTTGCATTAAACATGGAACAAGAAGTATTTCAAGAGGTTTTGTTTAAAGGACATAACGAAAAAAGTCATTAGACGACTCGTCAGGATGGAAACGTGACAGCAAAGGACTTTTAATGCACAGTGCATTATGGCCTATAGGTTTCACACAATATTTCTTAATTTTTTGCCTTCACTTTTGATGCTAAAGTCAAATTTAGACCTGATCTTTAAAGACGACCATAAGACACAAATAAAGTAATTTAAACAAGGGAATTAAAATAAAATACAATAAAATAGGTTACACCCTCCGTTCAGGAAGAAGTCCAGGAAAAGGCATCACAACTTGCTTATTGGCTCCACTCACTTAAGAACTGCTAAACTCCTTCTAATCAGGCCAGTTTGCAGAGTTTGAACTGGAAATCCTCCAGTCAGCAGGTTTACCTCAGTTGAACTAAACGAGCTTGTGGGTCCAGTATACTGCGACTGATCCGCCTCTGGACGCTGTTCATTAAATAACTAACAAAACTACACATGCAAACATATCGTGCAAAGATCACAAACAATGACAGGTCCACAGATGAAACAACTACTTTCTGGTGTTTTGCAATGTTATAAAAGTTTTAAAAAATTATAAAATATGACTTTTCAAAAGGCTGATATTCTGTATAATCCAAACCTATATTAATTTGCAGTCTAAGAAATGGTGAGTATTCAAGTTAAGTTTTAAATTGTTAAATTTAGAATTAAGTCTTAATGTATTTCTTTAATTGCGTGATGGGTAATTTGGAAAACACAGTGTGCTAGTTTTAAGAGTTTCCATCAAGTGTCACCAGGTGTTTCTTGACAGAAGGCAGTGATGTGTCTGTATTTCAGTGATTTGTCAGACACTTGTTTCTAATTTCTGAAACACATAAAACGACATCAGCAAAGATCACATGGTGGATTATTTTTTTTCTCTGTCTGCATAAAGTTCATAGAGTTTGGTAAGAGAGGTTAAAATAACTTGTATAGTGAGCGTTTTTTAGCACAGAAATTCACTGTGGAGAGTTTTTTTTTATTTTTTTATTTACACACAGTTTTTCAGTACGTGCATGGTGATGTTAGGTTGGCATTTAAAGGGAAATTCCGTTTTCCCTGTGGGAGCCCACGGGTGCCCGCTCACAGAAGCGATCTGCAGTAGTTTGCAAGAAGAAAACGTTCCCAAGATTTTTATCGGTGAAATGATCCAGCCGATGCAGTCCACGGTTAACAGATGACTTCAGGCTATCTGATACGCTCCTGCAGCCAAATGGCACCGCTGCTCGGCTACTCGACTGAAAAGATAAGGTGCGTTTGGGAAATGTTTGTTTCTGTGTTTAGTCAGATTTAATGGCAACATAAACGTATCTTGAAAACCATAATGAATGGCCATTAGAACTACAAAGGTTTCCAAATGGTGCGCGTTCAAGGGAATATTTTAGTGTCATATCAAAATTACAACTCGAGTAAACCAATTTTCTCCACACAGGAATAAACACAGACTCAAGTGAACCGCAGAGATCAAGCTCAGGGAATATCACAAAGTGTTTTCCAAACTGCAGCAGACTTCTTGAGCAATTAAGAGCGTTTGGCTTTGAATGGTAAAGGAAATAGCTTTCCTTGCTGTTAAATGTCACCAGAAACGCGCCTGGGGCATAAAGTGACCACTTTGTTTTTGTTTTGTGTGCTTAAATCTCTCTCAGTTACAACCATTGTGATAGCACAAGAGAGCAAAAGTCAAACCAAAGTCTCTGTAGAAAGCTCCCTTTTTTAAAAAAACTTTTAATAAAACAAATCGAATTAATCAATATCAGTTTACCTTGCTTGCAAATTGCTGTTCAAATCTTTACAAAACTGTTATTATTATTATATATACTTACCTCTGATATTGTTTTTCCCAATTATTATTGAGTTTATGACTTTAAAGTGGGGTTTTTTTTAACTTTGAACTTTGACCCAAAAGGCAAACGTTGTCTTTTCCCCCCTCTTTTTCCCAAATGTATGAAACTATTATGATTACAACAACCTAAGAATGTCATGAGAATACATGTGATTTAAGATAATAATGCAACAAGTTGAGGAGCTTCATTAGGAAGATTTAAATTGGTGGAAAATTACTCGATTGCACAAGAAAAGAAAGACATTTAGAAAGTGAATCCAGCGGCTTTGGATGAGACAGAACCACATGCATAAATGTTGACAGTATTTTTGGAATTTTGGTGTTTCAGAAGATTTCTGTTAGGAAAGGACAGCCCAAAAGCTTTTTTTTTTACACCTCCATGTTTTCAGTTTTTTAAATTTTTTATTTATTTCTTTTTTTGTATTTATTAATTTGCAGGAATACTCTCAAAGAAAACAATCAGTTCTTCATAGATTTGTCTCCAAACTAGCAGCAGATTTTGACAAACTCCTAGCTGTGAACATGATTGTCAGGTACATGTTTCTTGGCCTGTTCACGCACCACTTTTGCAGCAGTTTTAAGTTGTAACAAACATGGGTCACGAGTACAAAGAGTGGCATCTGCAGGAATTCCCTCAGGTCAGAGAGAAAGCTGTGTTTTGAGGACCTTCTTAGCAGCCTTTGCCTCACTGGCCTTTGACCCCAGCCAGTCCTCTTTAGTGAAAGAGCATAATCCACCTAACATGGATTTAAACAAACAGTGTAATCCATAACACTCAGCCGTTGCACACCATCTCATTCAGGTTATGAGCCCTGCTGCTGTTATGACTGCGTTGCTTTGAGTGGGTGATTTGTCTCATGGACTTTATTGTCCTTTGGCAGCAGGGGCGAGTTCTCACTGTAATTTCATGTGTAATTCCCTGCAGCAACACCACATTTCAATGGGAGGAAGCTATAGCTGTATCTGTGAAGGTGATCCCCCCCGCCCCCGTGAGTCACACACACGTGCATTATAAGTTCAATGTGAAAATGTGACTGTGAAACGTGGTCATTTTGTTTTCCCAGTGCACAGCCCGGCTGGCTGTGTGCTTCGGTACAGCTGTGTTTGTGGCCCTTGAACCTCTGCCCTCGTCTGCCTCCCTGCCGCTTCAAGCCTCACTGCTCTCCCCCTCCTTCCTTAAAAAAGTTCATCAATATTTTGGTTGACCTTTGACTTGACCCACACAATTAAACAATGGGATTTTGGGTACACTAAATGGCCTGGCTTTGCTACAGAGGGCAGACTAATGAGAGGATGTCGTCTTTAGTTTATAGTTCAGTCCAGAAAGCAGTGGAGCGGAAAAACAACCCGACGTTCCGTTAAGCTGCCTCACGCAAACTTTCAAAGCGGGGGCACTTGGAATCAGACTGGGCTTTCAAATGTCATTTACCTTCACTCATGTAACCCCGCCCATCCACCGCCATCCCCTCCTCCAAGTTTATCTTGCTCAGAGTTTTCCCTTTTTTTAAATGTAGGTGTCACGTAGTTGCATTTCCTCTTCCAATCCACCCCTTGTTATATGCGTAACAAGAGAAACAAACAGTTTGCAGGTTTACATGAACAGATGTAGAACAGTGCTGACGGTATTGTGCATGCGTTGTCATACTCAGTTTGTGTGTGTGTGTGTGTGTGTGTGTGTGTGTGTGTGTGTGTGTGTGTGAAACAAAGGCTGTTTTTTGTATGTTATTGATGTACTTTTCTCTCGGTCTTGCCAGTGTTGCTTTTTCAGTCTCCCAGCTGGAGTAACAACTGACTGTTGAGCCACTTTTTTATTAGAAAGTCTGACAGTCACACAGGTATAAAAACACTTAGTAACTAAGTACATTTACTTAAGTACATTTGGAGGTATTTTTATTTCCGTTTTATGCCAATTTATTCGTATATCAGAGGCAAATATTGTACTTTTTACTCTACTAAAGTTATTTGACAGCTCCAGTTACTAGTAAGCTTTGCAGATTAAGCTTTTACATATAAAACCTATGATAAGCTTATAAAATACAATGTATTGTTGTAGATTAAACCAATGCTTCCCTACCTTTCTGGCTTGTGGATTGTTGAAATGAAGCAGCCCCCCAAAGTCTGGAACCACCGGATGAAACTACCCAACAGTATATAAAGTAAAATCAGCTTCAACTCCACATCAACATACTGATCAGTGATAATTATTCACTAATATAATAATATTATAACAGTGACAGGGGCCATTCTGCACAAAAAGTACTTTTACTTTTAAGTATAGGTGAAGTTATGTCATTAAATATATATATTAGTCTACAAAAAAGCAAAACAAATGAAAAAGACCCTAAGATTTAACACAAGGTAGGTATTTTCTAGGCTGACAACACTATTTTTACACTCAGCATATTTAAAGATCCCCTCCAGACATTAAACTCAGATTTAAGGTGAGCACAGAGAAACTTTCCCCCTTATAGGTAAATATTTCTTTACCAAAATTGTATTCCTGGGCATGTGGAGAAGGCTTTCAAACACCATTTAGACCTTCTTGTTAAGATAAAATTTACAGAACATGTACATGAACAGTTAACTGAATAAATAAATTATGAAAAACCCAATTCTATTCCAACTACTACTTATATTTTGGGGGGGGTAGATTAGGTAGATTAGGGCACATGACTTCAGTATTCATGATATCCTAGCTACGGCCCTGCACCTCTGCACTTAAAGAACGAAACATTTTTAAATGTAAACCTCATAATAATGACATGGATGACGTTTATTCATAAGCTGGTTTAGTTTATGTGTGTAGGCCTATATTTATTCATTTATGCCTTAATGACATGTTGTTTTTTTTAACCAAAATTGAGTCTTTGAAGAAGCGAAGAAACTACAATTCTGATGGCTTTCACGACTGAAGCTGAGCAGGCGCTGCTCTGCACTTAAATGATTTATTAGTGCATCAGCTGTGTGTTTATGTAGTATAACGGCACTGAATCTATCACCATCGCCATAATATTGTCACAATGGAAACGTGTGTTGTTACTGTTATATATCTGAACGCCAGTAATACTATTAGTAGAGCCCCCACCCCCCATATAAACACACACATTCGTACACTCACATTTCAACCCTATGGTGCACACACACACATACTGGCTCCATCTCCTTTCATTGGTTCAGTCTTTCAAGGAACCTCCTCCCAGAGCGACAGACTCGATATCTTTCGCTCTAATAATCTCTCACAAACGCTGCATGTGGCTTTAGTGTCCCCGAGTGCTCTACGCACAACATGGCTCGTATAGGGCTCCCTGTATGACCACACGGACAAATAAACATCCCGCACACACACATAAACAGCACCTCAGCTCTAATATTCCTCCTTCACGGCATTCAGATACGTTTCTACATCACCGTCATGGCAGCTTAACATTACCTCTGCCGTATGTCTTTCATGATGTCCCGTAAAATAGATGCTCATCTTGCTAACGTGCTTGATGGGACTTTCCTTTACTCACATCATGATAAAAGCCCTGAAATATCACCTGATGTGTTGGATGAGGGGATGGACAGCATGAGAAATAGCAGTGACAAAGGATTGAGATGAATGGATTTGGGAAAGGAGGACTCGCTGTCTCTAAAGCAGAGGGAGGAGGGCTGTGTCATGAACAGAAATGTGTGTGTGCGTGTCTTTGAGATGGAAATAGACATGGAGACACATTATGGGATTAGGGATGTGATTTTGGGATAAAGGGAGGTTATAAGACCTGGCTTTCTGGGAGTGAGAGGAGAGAGGGGGAGAGGGATGACTCGTGGGTCCTCAACCCCGGAGGAGTTTCACACCCGGGCAACAACAACGCTCAGAGGGGAGCGGCGGATGTCCAACAACATAGCCAACAGATTCCTGAAGACGTGAACAACAGGGACATGAAATATCCTGCAGAGAATGTGTCTTGAATATAAGGAAATGTGTCTTTTTTGGCCCATTGTTGACAACAGTTAAGGAGGTTCAGAGTGGATGATCTGCTAGTGGCTCTGTGCTCGCTGGCACTTTGCCCAAGCAGCGGGTTCATTACCACTGAATCAGTTACACCAGACTGACATCCAGACTTCAGCCCGTACACCTCACAGCTCCCCCTCCTCTTCTTTGTGATGCAGGCGGCTTACAGTCCTGTGACCTCTGGAGCAGGAAAAACACCTAAAAATGCTGTTATATTATTTTTGCTTTATCCACCCTGGGGAACACTTTTAATTTCCACTGAGTCGCACAATTTTTGTAGGTCAGTGTTATTGATCTGCACGTTTTGTTAAAGGAAAAGTTCCACATTTTGGGAAATACACTCATACTTCTCTACCATCCTTCTAATTTTGCACCTGTTGAATAGGCTAGATCAGTATTAGGCTGAAGTTTAAAATGTTTTTTCTTACCCAGAGTCAGACAAATTCATCGATGCCCCTTCCTGTGTATCTTCATGCAGTTTAAAAGTACAACACAATAAAAGTTGAGATTAGCTTGATTTATGGATATCTATGAGATCAAAAGGAAGTTCTCATTAAGTACGGAAGTGCGCCAGTAAACTTCTCAAAAGGCTCGTTTAAGTAAACACCATGCACAGAAGAAATAGAAAAGGTCCAATTAGCACAAATAGCCATGGTGGACAGCCAAAGTAGTTGAATGTAAATATGCATATTTCTGAGGGAAGAAAATTTGCAGCTGGACACTGAAAATTAGATCTATCTGGAAAAATATGTTTCTCTAAAACAAGATTACAAATGAATTTGTTCCACATTACAATATACACAATTTCCAAATGGAACCACTTTTTTAAAAAACTTTTAACAACAATTTGCCGTTTTACGAGGGGTTATGTGCTGGACTATTTCGTGGCAGGGACCAGTCACTTCCTGGATTCTCCGCTGGTGCTGCTCAGAGCCAAGAAATAGTCCAGCAGATAACCCTTAATAAAATGGCGAATTCTCGTTTTTGCACTTCAGATTTTGTATGAGTGAAACAAACAAGATATAACTGGTAAATAGTGATCTTTAGAGGTGCTGGTAGGCAGGTTTTGTTACCTATGGACAGAGCCAGGCCAGCTGTTTCTCCCTGTTTCCAGTTTTTACACTAAGTTAGCCAACTGCTGGTGGTAGCTTTAAAGTTTACCATACAGACATGAGAGTGGCATCAGTCTTCTCATCTAACCCTCAGCAAGAAAGCAAAGAAGCATAGTTCCCTAAAATGTGAAACTATTCCTTTAAGGTGTATATTGCATGGATGAACCCAAAGAAATGTACGAAATTTACTTTACAGCAACTGAACGGCAGCAGAATCTACCTCAAAATAATCTCTCAGAAATGAAAACATGTGCAGCTGGCCCTTTAGAGGGAAAAATGATTGAGAGCCGCAATTGAAAGAGGAAGTAAAGAAGGTCAAAAAGTGATCTTTATTTTCTTAAGCATCCCTACCTCTGCTATTAGCCAGTGGTAGTTTCTTAACCTTTTTGGTCTTGAATCAAGGGCCTGCTCAGTTGAGTTTCCCCCCCAAATGGAATTAGACTAAAATTACAGCATGAGGTCATGGCTCCCTGGCAATGAACTCAACAACTAAGAAAAAAAAAGGGGGTTAGCAAAAAAGATTTCAACCCCTTTGAAGAGCATGGCTTGGTATAGAAATAATCATAAAAATTTGAAAAAAAAAAAGTCAATTATATTTACTGAAGTATGTCAGAGCATGTTAAAGCCAGAAACCTCAAAGTGGGAGGACTATAGCAGGAGTTTTATGGAAGTGGCCAGTTTCGGCATTCTTGTGATATTCCCAAGGAACTAAAGATAGCAGGGCTGTAAAGTACACATAAATGCTGGTGTGCAACAAAGACATACATACATATGTAGTGTCTTATAAGTAAAGTTTGTTCAGATACCTAAAATATCAGATCTGTGACATTGTTTTTACAGTCACGGCCACCCGCCTTCTAATTATGTGATCTTGCAAAATGGTTGTGGTCTTGCATAAAGTGTATATTGTGAGGACAGCAGCAACACCAAAGAGGAGCGAGGGGAAAAAAAATCATCACTGTTCTCAAATTGGTGTAAGAAGTTAAAAGAAAACTCCAAACTTTACACTCGGCTAGTTATGATAGCTGCGCATGACGTTGTTTTCTCATCGTGCTGCGTCTGGTTTTTTAACATCCTTAAAGTACGGGTTCCTTTGCTTTGCTTGTGGTTCGTCTTTGTCCAACAGCTTCACTTATGGGGCTTTTAAAACAAACGTCCTGGGGCATCATTTTAACCACAGTTACCTTCATCTGGAGCAGACTCTCTCTACACAGCGATGTAGCCCCTCACTGATTTTTAAGAGCTAATGTTTGATGTTACAGTAGGAAACAGCCATATATATATTTACTTAACTGACAAGCGCTGTTAGTTTGGATTTCACCCCATACAGTAGTAGAAATACACGTGTTTTTCCTCAGCTGTGAGGAAGATTGTGACTCATCAGCTGCGTGACATGATGACTCCCACAGAGGTGACCTAGTGCTGGGTGGTAAATGTGGAAGGTTTTTTATGCAGAAGCATCAACATGGCAACACGCCTACAACAACAACAACAACAACAACAAATACTACTACTACTGGGGGAGAAAATATTATAATCATAATGCTTTATAATACAACTTCCTTATATTACTATGTATATAGTGGTTAACAAAAGGAGAAAAAACAAGAGAATACAGATAGAAAAACTGAAGGAACAGGACAATAAAACACAAGCTCAAATGACAAAATAACACAATAAAGTAGGTGAAAAAGGGCAATAATTACAGTTTAAGACAAAATGACCAAACGATACAAGTGGCATTTTAAATGAGATTTAAATATCAACAGAATTTTAACATGTGAAGCTGTTTCAGAGTTCAGGGGCCACCAGTGCAAAAGCTCAGTCTCCTTTAAATGTAAGTTTAGTTGGTGAGACAGTTGGGAGACCTTAGTCAGGTGACCACAGACAAAATGCACTGTGGGGCTTTACTGAGTAATGGTAATTAAAATAATTTAAAAACAAAATTGATTTTAATGCGAAGTGGGAGCCAGTGTAATGAGACTGAGTAATGTTTTGGTGTTTGTTAGATGTCTTCTGTTCATTAGGAGTACACACACACACACACACAGGACAAACAACCTCCAACAGAGATGAACCCAAAAAAGCAATTGCAACATGTCCTTTCAACACAATAACACTCACACTGTAATGGACCTGTCTACAGCCAGTAACTAGCATGAGCTTGACTGGAAATGACAAAACAGCACTTGTTCAATTCAACCTATTTAGAGTTTTTCAGCTGAAGTAGATATGTTTTAATTAGTTTGTGTTTACTCTGTGTGTGTGTGTGTGTGTGTGTGTGTGTGTGTGTGTGTGTGTGTGTGTTGGACAGCAGTGTTCCTGTCAAACTAAAGTTACATCAAGCAGTGCAGCACAGCGAGGGGCATTGTGGAAATGTAATCATAACGATGGCAAAACGTAGGACACATTATCATATGCAAAATCAAAGGTGTTTCTATGACTGGCTTTTCTGTTTTTACCTACAGTGTTTGATTATGTTTGGCCGTTTCACTTTGTTATAAATTCTGCTTCGACTCACAATGAAAAGCTAAAAAAAATAGGATCAAAACTGATGCAGCAGAACCAGAGATATCGTCTTTTTTTCCCCAATGCATTGTTCTTTCTTGTTAAGACATGGCGCCTACATTACCCACAATGCAACGAGACCATTAACAGTTCAGTCAGAGATTCAGGTTTGTTACGCTAGCGAAGTTAGCCTTGAGCTGCTAGCCTCAACCATGGATGAGATGAGCAATTTATCAGACTTTGCACAGCCCCCTCTGGAGCCACAAAAGGCTTTTTCACAGACCTGTAAACAGACGTTGATGTGTAAACTGGGCGCACTTCCCCTTTAATAAGATGCAAATCCGATACCAAATTTCTTGCAGTGTGCTTACAGTACCGCTTGCACTGGCACAATAACCCCCATGAAAACAGGATCATACATTACAGCTGACATATCCTCATCCTCATCCTCAATACATTCTGATATATCTCTCTTTTCCACAACACACAGACTAAATAGGGAAGGTCAGAGAGAGTATGTGAAACATGATGTACTGGAAAAACATGTCAAGTGATGGTACTGGTAGTGCTTCAGGATTATCTAAATGTTAAATCACCTGCACTGGTGTATATAATAGATGATATGATATGAGAGACATTCATTCTGATGAAAGTGTTAGAAATGTGGGTGGTCGATCTGTACGCCACACCTCAGTCAGACTCACATCCAGCACACTTCCTTTGAAAGGAGACGGGGACAGAGCATGCTGCATGTATGCAAGCAATCACACACATGCTGCTGATTACTCACAACATGATGCAGATCGCTTGTTCACTTGCGGGACATGTCATGAGTTTGCAAATTCTTTTCTACGAATGCGAATCTGTCTTAAGACACCACCAGCCTCGCTCTGCTCTTTGTCTAATCCTGCACGTACAACTTTAATGACCTCAGCTGTAAAAACAAAGAGTTGTACGCATCTCCTCCTCCGCGCCCTGTCCTACGGCAGGTCCCTGGAGGCCGGTGTTGGCGAGGGGGAGATCGCAGGAGTCGGGTTTGGGGGGGGGGATCCAGATGCTTGGTTCGAAGGAAGCTAAATAACTTCAAGGTTCACTTGGTTAAGCGCCGTAAGACATATTTCAACACTTCCTTCGCTCTCTCCCTCTCACTCTTGGTGGGTGCGCCTCCACTGTATGTTTGTCTAAGGCAGTGTGAGAGAGTGAAAGTTTGTGTTATTCTTCAGTGCATATCAATCCTTCTACATTTATGGTGTCTTGCTGAAAGAAAGAATATCAGGAATCAAGTGCATTATAACACCATTTTAGAGCAAGGAGAAGAAAAACAAACAAGTAGTAAAGGGGTGAATAGAAATGTTATTGTGAGTAAGTGTGAGTAAAGCAGTTAAACGCTTCCATTGCTCTCCCTTTCTCTCTCCTCCTGCCCCTCAGGCTCCATAAAATGGCAGTGGATAGCGGGCCGTCCCTGCGGAGCATCACTAGGATAAACACACACTCATGAATGGCCTGCATTGAGCCGCGTCTGGAAGGGGATGCAGGGGAATACAGGGGTCAGCAGTGGACCCCTCCTATCGGGGAGAGGTCACCACACTGACCGCCCTCATGGCAGCCGAAGACAAGGAGGATAAATTCTTTGGTAAACCCCTTCTCCACTCCTCCACTGCCATCAGCCCTTGCTCCCTCCATCCCTTCCTTCCACACCACTAAATAGTGAATTGATAGCCCCATGAATCCCCCTGCTCTGCTACTGAGAGACTGATTATTTGTTTAGACTGGGAAAGTCATTAAGTATTAACGAGAGAGTATCAATCTGTGAGGCTGTTTAACTGTCAGCTTGAGCTACTCTGAACTGGAAATCAGGTGACAACAGTGGAAAGTTCTTTTATAGGTGTATCCTGAGCTGAGGAAAGTGTACAATAATAAACTGACTTCCTTCTAAACAACAAGAAGTTAATAAGTTCTTGATAGTCTTTCTAAAGGCCAAAATGCAAGAGCAAACTTAAACTCCTAGTCAGCTGCCAACACGGTCAAAATGTGGCAGAAGATGAATGTATCTGACAAGTCAAATTTCTTATTTTGTCTATGTTTGCATAAGACGATGCTTTCTCACTTCCTGGTTTAGCTGGGATGGAACCGCAAATCAGGTTTGTCTGTTACTTGATGCCTCCAGAAAAGTGATACTGACAGGAAGGAATAGTTTGACATTTTGGGAAATGTGCTCACTCGCTTTCTTGAGAGTTAGATGAGAAGATTGATACGAAAAGGCTTGAGTGTAAAGACTGAGATACAGTGTTCATTAGTGAGCTTTAGATCTGGTGCTGGTGGGAGGATTAGTTTTTACCTTTGGACAGAGCCAAGCTAGTTGTTTCCACTAGCTCACAGCGCTAAGCATCCGATACCCCAAAAAATAATTACTCAGCAATCTTTGAAAAACCCAGAGGCTCGTTTAATAGTTTAAGATGTTCTGAAGGTATTTCCAGAAACCTTAAAGACTCTTCTAACCATCATCCACTGTGTGATAAAATTGATTTTTTAAATGTTTCCCAAGTTTTATCATTTCTGGCTACCAAGGTTAGGAAATACAATCGCAAGTTGAGAAATGTGGTAAAAATGCTTTTTCATCCAGGTGGTCAGAAGTTACCTTGCGAGGCTTTGAGATTCACGAGTATCCATCTTGCCGGGCCAATTTAGGCCAAGTTAGGCACCACAGTGGTTCCGACCAATCAGCATCCTATGAGGAACGACTGGCAGCTCCTAAAGAGGTTAGCGTCGATGCTGCTATAGCATCGATTATACAGAACTGTAGAGAATTCCTTAATTGAAAGAACTAACCTGACACGCGTGATCTCAAGAATCCAGCTTAATCGTAAAGAAAGCTTGTTGTTGCGTTTCCTCTTCGGCGCTCTCCTACTATGTCATATGGTTCGTTGTAATAGTAATACATGAGAGCCACAAACTGAGGGTAAGCTAAGCTAACTGCCTACTGGCTCCAGCTACATATTTACCATACAGACATGAGAGTGGTATCGATCTTCTTCCATGTGTAACTCCTGGCCAAAATGTCAAACTATTAGTTTAAGAGCAGATGGATTTAAGTAGTTCGCTGTGCCACAACTTTTCGCCAACGTGGCAACCAATACAAAAGTGGTTCCATTTGGAAATGAAGTATACTGTAATGCACGACAAATTGATTCGTAATCTGTTGCAAGGAAACCTCCTATGGAGGTACATGAGGGAGGAAAAGTTCCACAGATAACAAATGACCAGCGTTCAGATGCACAGATTTATGTGTTCGCTCTGTGACATCCTAGCACCATCCAACCAGCACTGCATTTCACCCCTCTTCCCTCATCGGCACACGGTAACCCTATCCCCTCTGGTGACGGGCAGAGAAATGGTAACACGCTGATCTGTGTAGCATATGTGCTCACTCTGGGCCGAGACCACGGTCCTGGACCCCCTACCGCCCTCATTCCACCTGAGTGCAGAGTGACGGGAGAGGATGGAGAGATCAAGAAGAGAGAGAGCAGCACGGCCAGTGAATCAATTAAGCTACTGTGAAAACAACGAGCCGCACAGGCAGGCAGAGAAGTCACAGCTGTCAGAGTTGTTGCTACTGTCTGCACGCCGTTTCAGACAATTTCAGCTTGGATTATGGGTTCGTTGTTAGGTTTGTTTTGTGAGTTTTAGTAGTTAAACATCTCATTCTCATTCTGAAGATTCACTTCAACTTGCAGAGCAGCATCTCTCATTAATGAGCACATGGTGGTTTCCTTCTGATGACTTCTTTTCAAAGCAATTTCCCATAAACTGTCTCACGTATTGTTAAAATCCTCTACTATGTTTATCTGGCACCTAATATCTTTGCTTTTAAAACAAGAACTCACTCTGTAATCCAGTTTTGTTGAAAGTTTCCAAATGTATTATTCTATCATGTTTGAGTTGGCTGCTCGCGCTGCAGTTGCTGTACATGAATCAGTAAAGAATAAACAGCCACTGAAGACCAACCAGGGCATCGTTTGAGAAACTTCCACGGCTAAAGAAACAAATACAGACTTTAAACAAATTTAGATATTGTTATCTTAGGCTTCACATACAAGCAGGCCACAATTAGAGAAGCACCGCATATGTTCAACATAAGCCACCCAAAATATTGTTAGAGGAAGATGAGAACATGTCACAGTGTTTTAGATGCCATATATAGTTAGGGTTCAATATGTTGTCATTCACTTGGCATTTTTTCTTTTGTTTGGTTGCTTAATTGAAGAAAAAAACAAACAAGGAAAATACAGTAGAGACCTACAGGAGACACGTGACCAAACACTGCATATAAAGGCCGGAGCTGACCTCTGGTCTTATTCTCATTATCCTTCATTTTACTTATGTATACCAGGTGCTTCGTCTCTTTAAAAAGAAGATACCAGAACAGAATAAATGAGGGTCCAGGGCTCAAATCAAAATTCCCCTAGTGCCAACCCACCAGCAAAGAAATCTCTGACTAGCTACCAAAACATTTCCTAATTATTTAAATTCTTTGTTTCAAATTTAATAATTCATTTATCTCCGTAAATGCTGTTTCGAAACCTCCTTTACACTGCCACAACTGCAGAAATACAGCAATTCACATGTGAAAATGTAACATTTTGCCACATGTGGTTTTCAGGTATTTCACATGTGATAGATTTACACTGAAAATCACTGACTTCACGTATAGCCACATGATTTTTCACCAATGTGTGAAATATCACAAACATGTGACACAGAATATTCCACATGAATTATACACATTTACACACGTAAAAGTATATTGAATTTAATTCAATTTTTAATTAGATGCATATATTACAAAAGAACAGAAGATACAAAAAAGATATTTAAAATATCACCATGCAATATGTAAACTCTTCTTCTAGTTGTTAAAACTAACCCCAACCCTAAATTGATTATTAACCTGTAATGTCAACACTGTAAATATGAAATGAAATAAGACAATTGGTAGTTGGCGGCTGTTTCAACCAGTGGTCAGAGTAACAGCACTGAGTCCTGGTAAAACAGATATTTTGCTGTTTGGAGAACTCCACTTGCATAATGATCGCACTGAATTACCACTATTGGATGGTGGTAATTAGTCTTGGTGTTCACATTTAAGAGTGTGCGTGCACTGAGGGTATGTGGGTGTGTAAAAGCCACTTTTCCAGCTTTGCCGTGTACGAGAGGGCAAAATGGAAGCATAAGTGAGGCACTCTAAGCATTAGGAGATAAAACATATGAAACCCCCCCCAACCAGAGTGATTGTAGATTCAACTGGGATACATGAAGCGAGTTCAGATTATGGAACTTCAGTAAACACACAAGATGGACCTCTTTACTACTCTGTGAACTGTTGCAATTTGTGTGAATTGAGTAGGAGTGCAGCTTTTTGGTCCTGATGAGGTGTATTTAGCTTGTGTTAGAAGCAGAATTACATTCAAAGTCCAGCCGGTAAATTTAGCCTGTGCTAACACTGGAGTTAGGCTGCATTTCAGCAGGTCTGCTGCACCCTGCTGTGCCCTCAATATGTATCCAGTTACCTGCCAGTGGAGCCACTTCACATATCCAACAGAGATCCGCTCAGAATTGGCGGGCTTGACCACCCTGAAGCACGGGGGCCACTGGACACCCCCTTTGGCGAAGTTATACTTTGATAGAGGCCCCTGAAAATGTTGTGATGGGGAACAGGAAGTGCCTACTGCCTTGGGAGGAAGTATCAAATAGAACAGCATCATTTTTTTCTCTACTTTGGTGAGATCTTGCCAGTCGGACGTTTTCTATAGTGAGTTTTACCACTGGCCCTCCGGACAAAAGGAGGCTTTCAGCAGGACCTCGCTAGGATATACAGTGTTTTTACAGTTTCTTTCCTCCCTTTGAGAGAGTCAACATTGTTGTTGCACACTAGGTGTATGTTTTCTTTTGTTATTTTATCAAACCTGTGGAGGAAAAAGAAGGGAATGGAGAAGGGTTTGGGGAAAAAAACCGTCCTTAACTTCCGCCAATCTCCAGAAAATTCCTCTAAGATGAGACACAAGACTGACTGCAGGCCACTGTGAGCTGTACATGCACACATACAGTAGATGTTAGGAAATGAACACTCAAATACTCACATAAACTGTATTTCCTCTCATTCTTTTTCCCCCAGTAATCTGTGCTTTTTCCAGGCATTACCGAGTCATGACTCAGAGGGCAGTTGACAATTTAAGAACGTGTCTTTTTAAAGGGATTTTCCTCACCTCGACAATGTCATACATAACCATGCAGCGTGTGATCAGGAAATCAAAGCTCAGATCCTTAATATGTTACAGAGGGTCATGGGCTTTGTCTTTTATGTGGCTCACATTTTGGCAAAGGCTATATCCAAGAGTCGGGGGAGCTTGTGAGTGCATCCTAAAATCTCTGGATCTAATTGTGGGTCGATCTGCTGCTGTGTGAGAAGAGCACGTATGTCAAACATCGAGACAGATTTGGGCAAACTCCCAAAAGCCAGAGGAGACACAGTGACACAGAAAGCGGTGGGGCGGCTCGATCCAACCACTTAAACGCTCAGCTCCGGCGGCTTCCCGTTCCTTTCAGGGATCCGAATCATCTGCCATAGACACTCTGTGGTCGAGTCAATGAGGCGGAGAGCTGGAGAAAGAGGAGGATGGAGGGAAAAAAATATACAAACAGAAGGGAATGTTCGGGGGAGGAGAGGGGAAGGATATTTAGGGAAGGAAAAGTGAGGAGTGAATGGGCCTACATGGGTGGCTTCCAGTGTTGATGTTTCTCCTTTTCCCCTTTTGAGTGACAAGGTCATCATCATTGAGAAATCGATGACATAACGCAGAGGATGCAGACTGAAATTTCAAACTTGGAAGTTGTCTGAGGAAGCCAGGGTTTGAGAGCTACCACCCACCTCACCCCTCTACCCATCTACACACACTCACAGAAATGCTCTATATATGGATATACACGGGCAAGAGCTTTTCACCTATCTGCTTTACTGGTTTTCAATATATCCCCCTATATTTACCGTGAGTGTAACGCTCAGTGTTTGCTGTATAGATTGCTGGCAGTCTGTGTTTAGAGCTCAGAAGGAAATGTTTGGGTTCTGCATTGTGTCAGCTGCAGCCGTTGGTGTGTATTACCTGTTGGTGTCACGATGATAAACGGGCTGCTGGAGCTTGATGATGTGTTTATGACCGAAAGGCGTTGTTGCATGTAACTAATCAAGCCTGAAGCTGGTAGTCACAGGCAGTGCTTCTTTGGCAGACCCCTCTGAACGGTAATGCGATGATTCTTAATGATGTGTAGGACGCAAACAGTCAGCGGATGTTGCGGCGACATCACACAGCTGCTGGACTCAGAAGTCTTTGGAGTGACCAGGATTTGGGACTTTCCAACTGGCTAAGATGCCGTGGCTCTGTGCAGCCAGTATTTGTTCTATTTATTGTTGTAACCTAAGTAGGAGATGTCTAGGTAACCTCTGTACTTTGTTTCAAGTGGACAGAATAATAAATTCTGCTGTAACAAATGGTTTGTTTCAAGCCGCCTGTTATTTTATCATCACATTCTGCACAAGCGTGATGGATAAGCTATGGGCCCCCAGTTGTTTGTATGAGCGGATAGCATGCCAAAGCAAACACGTGCGGGGCTAAAAAAGTGAAAAATGCAGCAATATAATTCTGCAGCAGATCCCGGATCTGCGGGTTCACACTGAGGTGAGACAGGCAAGATGTAGAACAAATAAAAACACCCCTGAAAGTCTTCAGCTAAATAAATTATGTGCAAGGATGCGTAAGCTTGCACTTCATGAAGTGGTGAAAGCTCAGAGTTTCTCCTTGGCCCGTCTGCAGTGAGGTGGCCTGGAGCCAGGGCCTTTAATTCCTCTGTCAAACAGTACTTTGCACATCTCTACAGCTGTTACTGTAACTGTAGGTCTCATCACTGCTGTACGCTTGGGCACTGGACTTTCACCATCACTCTGTCTCCATAGGGGGTGGATCAAAAGTGCTAAAAAAATGATGAAGGCTTTGTTCTCCTTTTAGTTAGCAAGCTCTGATGAGAGGACGCAAAGAAAGAAAGGATGAAAGAAAGAAAGATGTAATGGGTCAGAAAAAGAAAGAGCAAAACGATGGCATTACAAAAGGGGAAAAGCAGAATCCATCCCAAAGCCACTCTTGTGTAGCAGGTCCTTGCAATTCTGAGCAGCCTCTAATTAGGGTAGCATTCAGGGGTGGCATTAGTTCCCAAACTTTTTAATGGGGTGGAAAGCGGAGCTCCTTTTAGAGAGAGGGGATAAGTGTAGCGACTGTTCCATACACTGAATAGCAGATGGAGAGATTCTGCACCTCCCTGGGAGGTATTCACTCTTTTTACTCTTTTTTTTATTTCATTCCTTGTACTCACCCTTTTCCAATTGCTCTCTTTTTCTAATATTTCTCCTGTTTTCCCTACATGTCACATCAACAGATGTTCAGACACACTGTTTTTCCTTCTTATTTAAATAAACTGATCCAGCTGTTGAAATTCAGTCTTTTGACCAATCAATGCATCGTTCCTGTAATAAATAATTAAAATTAATTAATTAACATATGCATAAGATTGACTTTGAACTCATTTTTTATTTGTTTTCTTTAATGGGGATCAAACATGAATGGATAAAAATACATTCCTGACCAGTAGAACTTTAATATTAAAAGTAATAACTAACTTCAAAATACCAAATATATTTACAACTTGTATAGGATACACAGAAAGACCTTATTTCTAAATGTGCTTTAATTTAAGATATTTTAATGTATCTTTCCTTTAAGATATATTTCCTTAATTATTTATTCCTTTGTGTTTTTATTGGAGTTTGAATTTTAAAAGTTTTAAAATTAAATAAAATATTTACTTTTCATTTTTTATGACATAAAAACATATTGAATTAGTTTGTGTGATTTGTGCTGTAAATAAATCATATTATGATGACAATGGCAATTGTTTTTATTTTATTTTCAACAATAAAGAAAGACTTATAAATAGCTTGGTCCACCTCACTGAGGACTTCCGGATACACTTCATGCACCTGGATCTGTAAATAATTTAACTTTTTATAGAGGCATGATGAGGCCAGAAACATAACATTTTTACTCTTACACTGTTTTGTAAACTGTTAAATATAAGCTTCAATGATCATACAGGTCAACTTGCATTTATTATTTATTAGTGAAGGGTTATGTATATTTTTATTTCACAGTGTTAGTAATTTTATTTACCTTAAAGTATTTATCATTGGAAGAAAAACAAATCTTGTTAACAAAATCCTAAATTTTACTGAATAAACTGAAGCGCTCATGCTGTGTTGATGCTATTCTTACAAAAAATAATAGCTCATCAAAACAAGACTGATGAATTTTAATCTAACTTATAGCCACAAAAAAAGTGTATAACATTTGTGCATTAATGGACTGTTTTATTTCATAGCTAAACACACTTTTAAGCCAGGAAACATTTACAAATCCTGTTTTCCATAGATGTGTTTTTTACAGTCCAACCGGTATAACCATCTAATTTATTTCCAGTAGTTGTTGCCAGTTTTCTGTCTTTACAACACACTCCGGCTGCTTTGTCAAGTGATGACAAAAGCTGCTGAGGTCGCTATGAGACTTATTTATTCAGCAGGGCCACATAGGTGTCCAGAGGTGGCCCAAATGACCTGTTTACTGGCCCTATACGTTTATAACTAAAGTCTTTATGACTTCCTTTGAAATATGGATTATTCTCAGCCTTGAATCCAACACATTTACCCAAAGCCCATGGTCTTTTATGGGCTGAGTGTTGTGCTTTATCCCCTCTCCTCATGACCTGTGACCCAGTAGGATAAACTGCTAACTGAGCTTCAGTCATACTCAAGGAGGCTGATGCCCACATGATCCATGACATTTCATGAAAAGACTCCTTTTTTTTTTAACTGCAGGACTACCTACATAATATTCTGCTGTTTGTTAATACTGCCCAAATTACACTTTTTCTCTTCTTAAACATTTTAAAGACTCCTAATGACTTTCTTAATTCTTTATTTGAAATACTAAATTGTTTGAACAGTCTGCTGTTCAAGATTCATAGATTCTATTTCAGAGTGCTTTGTAAATTTGAATGATACTGAATATTAATAAAGATAATTATTGAATATAGGCCGAGTTTTTCTCTGAACGAAAATCTGAGGGCCATTTTGGTGAGACGTGGTTGTGTTAAGGAGGGGGGGGGGGTCTGTCGGAGAGACAGTTTAGCCAAAAACGTAAAACAGATTCATGTTGTTTGTTACTTTTGTTACCAGCACCCAGAAATATGTTTTTGACCTACAACCCAGATTTTTCACTACACCACTTTAATCAACCAAACTAGTGCATGCCAATTGTGCGCCCCGTTTCTTTTATTTTTGTATTGAGTCTTTTATTAACCTTGATTCAAGTCTCTTGAGATACATTATTTCTTTTACAAGAGAGTTAACGCAGAGTCACATTAAAAAAAAAGATCATTTACAACGATCACATAGCGCATATGGCACAAAAACATAACCTATAGGCCCGAAATGCATGAAGGAGAGAGTCTGAGTATTTAAAACACTCCCATTCTTCATGAAACTTGTTTTCAATGTGGCGTGTGAACGCTCGGCATGAAGGCAGTGCTTCCAAATGAAGTTTGTAAATTATTCAGAGCCCAGGATGCGTCTGGAATACATTCATAGCCTACATATTATAGCATTTACAAGCCCCAACTCTTAGCAACTAATATTTAACAAATAAGCTATTACCAGTGCAATTACGCAGAGACAACAGGCTAAAAAAAGACTTCTAAATTAACTGTAGGTTGAGTATTTCTCACAGGAAATCCTACAGAGGGCCGTAGACTGCACTATACCCCATAATAGAAAGATAATATTTCAGATAGCCTATACCACACACATGAGAGGGTCGTATTCACTACTGAATATAACAGATAATGCATACTGTTGGTGTAGCCTATCAATCTGCATGGAGTACCGAGATATTATATATAGATAGATACCATAAAAATACCATCAATTACAATTCGCTATTGAATACAGACACAATGTAAATCCCTGCATGACTCTTATTGTGATAGCACAGCCAACTACACGCGCGACTACACAAGTTATTATAATGTGTCTTATTGCATAAGTTATTCTTGCCTTTTCCCTGTTTAACCTTCTCTATTTGTAAACAAGTCCATACAGTACAACTGACCTGCTTCCCTGCTACTCTCTCTCTCTCTCTCTCTTCTGTGTGTGTGTGTGTGTGTGCCTGTCTGTCTTGCATTGCGTGTTACATCATCACGCAATAGCTGTCCTCCCGTGGCCTAGTGAACTGGCTCTAAGCGCTGCACCAATTTAGCTATCTACTACTACCACACACACACACACACACACTTTGCTTTGAATCAGAAGAGGCAGACACACGCAGTCCACGGGCGCACACATCCAGTCACGGAAGCAGCGCGGCTGTTACAGTACAGAGCTCATGAGAGGTCTGACACATGCAGCATCACGGTAACACAGGTGTTGCAGCCCTGGGCTTCAGCACCTGCTTCGGATTGAAATGAATAATGTCTGTCGAAGTTTAAAATATTAAGTAATCCACTTGCAGGTCTCAATTTACTATGGCTCCTTACAGAATTAGCTCTGTGCTTCTGCGTAAAAACACCACTCTGTTTGGCTTTCTGTGCCACAGGCTACTTGCATGGAAATGACAAAAAAGGGCCAAACAGGTGAGTAAACACTAAAAATGCTGAGTGGGTGGAGGTGATTTTAACCTCCATTACATCTCTCTCCCGGAGCCCTGCTCACCCCGTGGAAACACCAGAGCGAGACTCCAGGGGCAACATTTCATTTTCTCTGGGAAAAACTGTGTCAAATAAGAGCAGATAATGAAATACTGGATGGGGAGTGTTTTCTCAAGGGCTGGCCAGCTGTCGACATCAGCACCGGTATAATCACCGACCTGAAGCAGGCGAAAATACAGCCCCTGTCTCACCCCGCTGACACCTTTCCCGCACGCTCACCGTAATTACGAGGATGAGTGTGTGAGAGAGGTCAGATGGACACTCAGGCCTCGTGTGCGCATGTTCCAAAGAGTACAGTATTGACGTTAATAGAGAGTGTGCAACATCTGAACAGTTTGGTCACTGTGCATCTGCAAACAAAATACAGTGTCTTTAGGCTCATGACGGGCGCGCGCACACACGCTCTCTGAAATGGAAACACTTGTCACCCCCAAACTCAAAGCCATACAGTTGTTATCCTATAGCCTATTTTGGATTGTTGTTACTGTACCAGCTAATTAATCCCAATGTAAAGACCCGATAAAATCACAAAAACTTCCTGGTTTTTGGCAACATTATTTAGCCTAATTTCCTCCTAACCCTGGTAGCATATAGGCCCAGGAGGCTGTAATAACTGTATTTCCAAACAAATTACCCTTTTTTTGCAAAACGAAATTTATTCTTGTTGAAAAAACAAACTGTGTAAAAATATCACACTTCAGTTACACAATACTTGCCAAAAATGTACAATGTTTTATTACTGAAATAAACACACACTGCATATTATTATTATTATTATAAATGTATGACTTTGCTCTCTGTGTTTTATTTAATACAAAGTTCAAATCAAAACCGTAAAAATGTTTTGATTTGCCAAACTAATAAAAAACAAAACATGGATGTGTTTGACACAAATACATTATTAGCCTATTTTTAAACATGTGATCATTTATAACCTGTCCATTAAGTCGTTATCCTGAGACGCCCTAAACAGTGACTGAAACGAATTACTTGATGGAAAAAACAGGGAAAGGTCGTGGTCAAAAGTCTGATTCACACCGAAAAAAAAGAACATAAATATATCTTTTTAAACAGCATGAATATAGGCACAAATAGTGTTGTTTATGTCCATCATTCAGCTGCGTGCTATCAAATAAACATACAAAAATAATCCTACCTTCAAAGAGGGGCGTTTTTTGTTTTTGTTGCTGTTTCTTTTTTTTCTTTTTTTTTTTAGTTTCTTGGAAAGTTTGTTGTTAAGACATTTAACAGCCGCTAGAGCCGCTGACAACTCTGTTCGCAAAGTTTTCAACCGGGTGTAAAACAGCTCCTGGGTGGACGGTCTGCGGCTGGCCGGCAGCTGGAGGCCCCAAAGAGGACGGTAAGACTGGGACAACGACCGGAGAAGTCCTGGAGGGGCTCATTGACCCCCCGATGATACTCTCTATGGAGAAGGGAGACCGCTGCACCGGAGAGCTGGACTTCTGCACCGGGGCTGCAGCCTGCGCGCTGGCTGAGCCCAGACTGGAGCTGAGCTGGGGATAAAACCTACTCCTGGCTAAGTCCGTGGTGGTGGGCATCAAAGACGGCGCGGGGATAATGGTTCCCGTGTGTGAATGTGAATGCCTGGAGTGCTGATGTTGCTGCTGCTGCTGCTGCTGAAACGCAAAAAGTGCAGAGTGTGTGTGGTAGGACTGGAGCTGGATGCCGTATCCTCCGCAGCCGTACGGTCCGTACCCATAAGCAGCAGCGGCGGGGATAAAGCTGTTGTGTTCCCGCAGCAAGTCCTGCGCCTGCTGCCGCTTGAAACGTTTCCTCCGCCTCAGAAAGCTCCCGTTGTCAAACATATCAGCCGACTCCGGGTCCAAGGTCCAGTAGTTGCCCTTCCCAGGGTTCCCGGGCTCCCTCGGTATCTTCACGAAGCAGTCATTGAGGGACAAGTTGTGTCTGATGGAGTTCTGCCAGGCCGGGAACTTCTCCCTGTAGTACGGGAAGCGGTTGCTGATGAAGTCGCAGATCTCGCTGAGAGTGAGCCTCTTTTTGGGACTCTGCAGGATGGCCATGGTGATTAAGGCGATGTAGGAGTAAGGGGGCTTCACCAGAGTGTTCTTGCCCGCCGGCTTGTAGGTATCCCTTGAGGATGTTGAGCTGTCCAGGCACGGAGGAGGAGAGCCGGCCAGGAGGATGCCGTCGTGCATCTGTGCCACCTCGTCCACGTAGGAGCGCGTCTGGTTGTCCCCATCCTCCCCCTCGCCGACCACGTCTATGTCGGTCTCTTCCGAAAGAATGGAGGCATCCGACATCTCTGAGCTTAGAGTCATGGCTCACACACGACTACTGTGCCCTCCGTAGCCAGATGAGGAATACGATGTGATGCACAAGCTGCCCTGCCCTCCCTCTTCAAAAACTCATATGAGGAGGGGGAGCGGAGAGGAGCACGTGTCGCCGAGAGATGTCCCCCTGTTTTTGTTCGCTATTTCCATATGTTATCAGGTTTTTTATCGCCGACTAACGAAGGAGCCCGTCGATGCCAGGCTGGGAAATGTGCAGGGAAACCTGCAAAAGGTCCAAACCTGAATCACAGAGGGGGCGGATCTTCTCTCGGTATTTATACCACCGCCCCGATCACATGGTGAGGAAACGTCACCGAGGCAAATGAAAAGAGAGAGAAAAAATTAAATAACAAAAAAAAGGTCTTTGAAAATTAACTGTGAGTGGTTTTTAAAAAAAAAAGTTTGGTGTGGCCTATATCCTTTTTAGTGGCCGTTCATGGTGGCCTATAGTCCGCACTAAGCTTTTATTCCTCCCAAGTGTTTTGCGCAAAAATAGATGTTGGAAGATAAAAAACATCTTTAAGAAAGTCTAGTTGCTGGTATGGTCATTGCTAAGATCGAAGCGGATATTTTGACAGCCGTTTTATTTATTTAGGCTTAGTTAACCTACTACTGTGATACATTAAGGGAGCACATGCACATTTTTATTATATTTTTAAGATGCAGAAACGATAGTCTACCTCAAAATATTTGGGATTTAAAAAATAGGATGTTGCTTAAAATGTAAAAAAGTCAAAGAAGACCTGTGATATTCAATATGAATGCCTTCTGAAATATAGCGCCGGAGACTGGTGCACCACATCCAGGCAACTCAGTTTGCGAGATCCAGTAGTTATCTAGATTATCCGCGAGCCATTTGTAATGGAAAAGAGTCAGCTGTTAACTCGAATCAGTCACGGGTCACGCAGTGCATGCAAGCCCCAGATATAAGGCCTCTGCCGTGCGTCTGGAGCATGGTGCTGTGAGTGTGTGTGTGTGTGTACATTTCTATTAATTTCATTTTATTTTATAGAGTTGGGAGAATGGAATTAATATTATAAATTTGTGTATTTGTGTTTATCAAAGCAGAAAACAGCTAAAAAATCATAAAAGAAAATAGTCTTCAGTTAAGTGTCAAATGAAAATTGTACATTGTGCGTAGACCATTTAAAAAGCATGATAATATATGATATATTAACCTTAATTGTCTAGATTGCATATTAAACTGGAGCCTAAATAAACCACGTGAAGCTCATTCATTCATGTTTGTTGATTTTACTTTATTATAAGTGGCGGTTCATGTTTTACAGTCATTATTGGATTAGTAGTAAAAGTGAGGTAATACAATATGAATATAGATTATGTTTTATTATGGTTTTATTCTGGACGATCATCTCGCTGCCGTTCAGCCTCCAAATGTGACTGTTACTGATATGGAAGGCTGAAAATTATTTTGTAACTGGTTTCCATTTTTTTTTTTTTTTGTCAAGGAAAACAGCAGACATGGTCCTAAATTTGAGCAAAAACAATTCAAACAAAGCAAGCACATTTACCAAAATATTACACTCTGCTGAGTTTAATCAAATCATGAAAGAAAAAAGTACTTTCCCAAACTTATGTGCATTTGACTTCTCACTTAAAAAGAGAAGCAACTTTTCAATACATGCAGTTGGCCTAAAAACACATTTAGACTTCTGATAAAAATCTATACACACACACACGATGGCTCATCATGGCTTTATTTCAAATTGATAGATGTATTCAGGTACTGTGTGGCCCCTCAGTAACTTTTCAGAAGTTCCCATTTGACCAGCGCCATCTAGCGGTGAAGTTGTCTCACAATTAAAACACATGGTCCATAAAAGATAAAAACTCTCGCAGCTGTAGATGTCACAACCACGAATTTAGTACTAACTTCCCTTAAACCAACCCTTTTTAGTATAGAGTTTGGTGTAAAGTAGCCTATAGACTTATCATAAAAACTATCCCACTGGCCTCTATAAATAATACTTTATTTTTGTACATAATAAGCCTCACATCGCTATTGTAAAATGAATGAGGAAGTTCGGAGGGAAAAAATACAAACATTATTTTTTTGTAATTTCTGCAAAAACTGATTTGCCTTGAATATAACCGATTGAAGGCTGTGTTTTATTTATTATTCATCACTTCTGCCACTTCACAGTTTGAAATGGCAGACTGGTCTGCACTTTCACCATATGATAAACTTTATGTAGCCTGCTTTATATTGATTATTTTTAATTGATGGACAACATATAATCTGATAAAAAATTAAAAAACCTCGACAGAGAAAGTTAGAGACACACACGCCTCCCACGCTTTATATGAATTAATTTTTTAATTAGTTATTTAAAATAAAGTGAACGAATCAGTGTTGTTCATGAATGTAGACAAGGAGAAATACGATTCGTTCATGCTGAAACTGGTGTTGTTTTAATCCAATCAGTTTTCATTAGCCATTACCTCAGTAATCAATAACCAGTTCGTATGGATCGTGCCATGATTTAAGATGTGTTGAATAAGCTAAAGACACTCCATCGTGGATTTATCTAATAAAACTTCAGCCTTCACTGAAAAGAAGTTGATGTGCCTCTGATTTTTAAAAGCACGTCATGGACTTGTGCACATTAAATAGTTACATGCATGCCTGCATTACTTCTCCCTCTCTTATTCCTCAGACCTTTATTTGAAACCAGAATGCACGAACGATATGATGAATGACTCACAAACATTTGCAAATCCAAAAAGTCAGCGTCAAACGTTTATTTTTATGCCGAAATCAGGATTTGTCTTTGTCTGTGTAACAATATTACGGCCTGGTTTAGTTTAATTGTTGATTTAGTTATTATATATTTATATTTAAGTGTATTTCAGTCTAATAAAGGGAAGATCGCAGAGCCAAAAACAAGAAGTCTTATTCAAACTTATGTGAATACACTGACTGACATTATCAGAAAAAAAAAAAAAAAGAATGAAGACCAGGCGATTTTCTTTTTTCTTTTTGAGCCGACACTTACAACAGGAGCACTAGCATGTGTGGTAAACCACCTCTAAAGTGTTTCTAAATTCCCCCTTTGCGATCCAAGGGTGTTTCCGTGCCACGGGGTACCAAGAAAGCACTTAGCTGTTCAAACGCAATCCCTCCCTGCCTGCCTCCCTGCCTGCCTCTTGCTCTGACAGAAACCCCTGAGTGTCACCATAACGGGCCGTCTGAGAGGGGTCTGCGGGGCATGTGATTAACGTGTATCACATGCAGAAAAAGGCGAGGTAGCAACAAAGATACTGTGCGTGCGGTGGACATGTAGAGAAGAAAAACAAATTGCATAGGCTTAGATAAAATTTGAAATATTTTCTATTGCATTAAATCTCAATGGGAATATTCAGAAAAAAAGGTAAAACCGTGTTGCAGGTTGTATTCTTGCACTTGAAGGCTACAAACGCCATACTTGTGGATACTTTTTGACAGTGGTCAGGTCTCTCATTGCCTCCAAAACACGGGTCTGATAAGCTTTATCTGCTTGTTAACGTTTCTTAGAGTGTCATATTGAGCTTAAATCATTCATCCATGCTTATTTTCAACTGTTTGATAAGGAATTAGTCGGCTTGAAGACTGTAATTGTGACAGGAAAGGAAATGAAACACTGTAGTTATCAGAGGCCATGATGCTTTAACAGAGTTGTGAACGGTGGGTCTAGTGGAGTATGCAATTCACTTGCATATGACTACAAGGTCCCTGTGAGGTAGAATAGGGAACTATTTTATGTGCATTCATTAATTTAGCCTAAATGGGGGGGGGGGGGGCATTATCTGACACTTATTTAGAGGCAAAGACAAGAACACATTGTCTAAAGCCCTCAAAAAGTTCCTTAAACTGCACCAAAGGTCCCTGGTATAGCCTCAGGTCCCTGATCAGTCAGGGGGGAGAAGGCATGTGATTATCATGGGGGTGCAGGACAGAAGAAAGACAGTAATAAAATGAGCTGATAATTGTTGTTATATCAATTATTATTATACATTCTATTTATGAATAAAATATTAGTGCTATTGCATATGTTCTCTGGCTTACATCTATTGTACATGTAAGCCTGTCCCTAAAGGTTTATGTCTAAGAAACTGTGCTTATTTTCTATGTTTATTTATTAATTTATTGTTTGGATATGTTTCAGTGTCTTATTATTTAAACTAAATCCTGGACAAGAAAGGAAAAAACTGATCACACCACCATCATTATATGGCCGGTAAGGTGTGACAATTTATTCATTATTTATTTAGTAGATTGGTTTTTACAGAATATGTGTAGGAAAATAATCCACAGGGTGCATGCCCCTATAGCATGTGTCATTTTAATTAATTATGTAAAATTCATTGTACGTTTTGTGATGCTGATGTTGTGATATCATATTTACAGTTGTGTTTTCAGTAAAGGGCCCAAGTCTTACCTTTTCCCATCTCCTGTCTGCTTCCTCAATGCAATGACCTGAAAACCTTCACTACCTGAAAGACAAACAGACAAATTTGGGTGAGATGAAATGCTCTCTCTCTCTCACACACGCACACACACACACAAACTAAATGATAGCACATAATCTTGGAGTACACTGAAACTCCTCAGAAGGCTGATCTACCAGATTAAAGATGATCTGAGGTGAATTTTCAAAGAGAGTGCACAAACTGATGTTATATCCTCCGGTTTGACCCAACAAGTGCAGCACACACTCAGCTTACTCTTACTACTTTTCACCCAAACCTTTTCACTTTCACTGCAGCAAACAGTCTGAATGATACGAGGTGAAAGGATCACATACATTTTATGTGCTTATGCGGTTTATTTTGTATGGTTTTGAGTCATTTGTCATCATGAAACATCATATAGGTGTGAAGTTACTGTAATTAAATACTACAGTGAACAAATAAAAGAGCTGTTTGGGCAAAAAACATATAAACCACATCCCATTTCTTCATATTAAGAAGGACCATACTGCTGTTTTTTCATTTTTAAACCTAAATTTGATGTAGAATAAGATGCAATCAATTTGTCGAATATTCCTGATGAATTACAACAATTGAATTTTAAAAAAAATATCTACGTCCTCCTCCTTCTGCCATGAAAAAAGAAATGGTAAATGTTTTCTTTTAAAAGGTTCCACAGTAATAAGTAATCACACCAATATAACTGGTGTTCATCATAAAACAAATGTCTCTGGTAAATGAGCATTGTCATTATCATGCCAAAACAGGCAACATGCCAACACTGCACTGTAAAATGCAAATGTATCCTCATCAGTACACTCAGTACGGTACTGCTCTATAATAAAAATCCTTGTGCTCTCTCCACTGGTGCCTAACATGTTCATGTATTATGGCCAATCAGCTTGTGACTTTGTAAAAAACCTATAGATCCATCTAAAGGAAGCACCATCAGCTGCAGCCTCTCACTCACCTACTTTTATACCAAACAACACAAACAAACAAGGTAGTGGAAAGATTTCTTAGCGGTTTGATTATGAATTATCCCCCCTTTGAGGCATGTCTATAAACCTGAGGAGAGTTAAACAACATCCTGCCCAGAGAATGCATTTAACATGGGGTGGAGTTTATTCCAGAGCCTATGAGGTCAACTTCCCGCACCAAGACACGACATTGCAAAGTTTTTTTTATGTCAAATTTAACATCATCCTCAGAATACAATCAAAAGATTCTACATAAAACTTGGCGATCCTCTGATAACCATCCCATCAGTTGAGTTAAATATAACTACAGGAGGTGTCCGCCCCTACCATTAGGAATTCTGCAGGTTGCAAATAATCCTGAAGAGAGCAGGGGATCCTGTTGCCCTGAGTAGGCGTTGGATCGTAATCCCTCATCTTTGTCTGTCCATTGCAGTGACCTACAAAAGACCACTGAAAATACATGAATACGAGACTTACATGAGCAAATAACCAGTTCACTCTATAGTCTATCTCAAACATCTCTGCACATTGTGCACCTGCATGTACTTCACAGTAAAAGCCTTCCACTCTCGGAGATGGAGAATCTGAAAAAAACAAACAAAAAAACAATGAATTAGGTAAAGAGGCATCGCTGGAAGGCTTTTACAGTGAAGCAGCTGGATGAGGATGACAGTAGCGTTTAAGGTAGCCTGGCATGCTTGTTGCTGGGTAAATGTTAGTCTGATTAGACTGATTAAATTAACTCTTTTTGCCATTAAAACGGATGCTATATATATATATATATATATATATATATGTATGTATAACATTATTACTGTATCTTTTTATATATAAATATGCACACAAATGTAACATACTGCATATCTTCTCAATCTTGGGCGGCCCAAAATTCAAACGGTCCTAACTCTCATCTGAACCTTCACATTTCATTGATAAAGATTGTTGCCTGCAAAGCTGAACTCAGGGCTGAAAAAAAACCAAAACAATACTCCATGGCATTTTTTTTTTTTTTTTTTTTTTTTTTTTTTTACCGTACGTCACTTCCTCCCTCCTCTCTCGCTTCCATCTTGCTCCCCGCATGTGTCTGCAGTTAGTTTACAGGTCAGTGAGGAGCTTTAAATACCTTCTTCCCTGCACTGTTTTCCTCCGATCCGACGGCAAGAGGTAAACGAAAGCCTTTTCTGTCCAGGCGGCTGAAATCTGCCGGGGTTTGACGCTTGCGTTGCTGGCGGTTATGTGTGGCTGTGAGTGACAGGCCGCCCACTCCACAATCTCCCAGTTAGCTGAGAAGCTAGCTACAGTTAGCCTACAAGTTCTTGCACAAAAGCTGGACCACGCCTCGCTTAAACCTACCTGGCGTCGCCTGCAGCGCCGTCGGCTTGTCTCGGGTGTTTCGCTGTTTCTTCACGCGTTGTCCGCAGTAGAGACGACGCACAGGTGGGGCCATTGGCGTTTGATGGCCAAGAACCTGGCGCCTCGGACCGCGACGCTGACGGCTCCCTGCGGGCTTTTTAACGTCCACTCGTCGCGGCTGTGTCGCAGACGACCACACCCACACCAAAGCCTCTGCTCCCCGTTTGTGCGTGTTTACATGTGCGAGGCGTTAGCCAAGTTACACGCTTACATTGCACGTCTACAACGCGCGTCGCCATGTCTCATGATTTGATAGAATTTGCCTCCTTTTCCATGTTAATGTATAGCTTAATGTTATAGTCGGACTTCTCTCTAGGCTGGCAAGTGAAACGTGGTTTCATGGCTGTACACGTGATACAGTAATATGGTAATGTGGTGATATGATCGTGCATTACATGGCTAGAGTTCTGTTGGTAAAACCTGAATACGTGGTTGTTTTTACTCTTAGTTTTCTTAAAGGCTGTGTAAGTGCACATGTGCATGAAAATGGGGTTACGGAGTAGTGATGCTGGTGGAGCACAGTATGCTCTCTCCTGTTGGCAGTCAGTTATTGTGAACAAAAACAACCTGTTCTGCAGGACTCATCATTGTTCAGAATAACGGCATGCATTTCAGCCACACCAGGTGTGTTTGTGTTCCCAAAATTCATGTTGTCAGAAGGGTGGGATCAGACACACAGCCATTTAGTTGTAATAAAGCCTTAGATCATTCACCTGATGCCACCATCCATTTCCTCTTTCCATTATCCTTCACGCACCATATGTGTTTGTTTTCTGGGTACCATTTTCCAACAACGCAGACTGTGTTTGCAGTGCTCAGTGAGATCAGAGCCTCCAAACAGCACATGAATCAATTAGATCACACCCAATGTGTGCTGGTCACTAAACGTACAAGCCTCAAGTGAGGCAAGTGTAAATAGCAGTCTAACTAAGGAGCCGCAAGGCTTTCAGGGAAACATTCATTTCTGTGTTCAGCTGTACATGCGTTACAGTTACTGCTGGGGTGTAACACTGCAGCTCTGCACAGTCTTGATAGAGTTGATCACATTGACTGTAGGTAAGTCAAAAAACCACAGTAGGATGTAATTAAATTATAATATCTTATAATTTATTAATACTGTAAGGATATTAATCTTTGAATTAGTATAAGGAAAACAGGTGATTGCCTTAACTCTTAATTTCCTAATTTCTTTTAAGATTTTCACTTTGTTTTGGTACAGATGTCTCGTTTTCAGCAGCTTGCAGTCTGACCATTTTACCCCCTTAATTGAATGCTTTGTGTTTTGGTGCCTGCACTGTGCTGCGTTTTCAGCAACCATGTGCGATTTTGTGAATTACCCTTAACATGTTTTTCTGTGTTGACGGCCTTTATTTTTTTAGCTGTTTCAATTCACGTTAGTGAAATTATTTTGTAATGTTTGGGAGATATACAATATTGCAATATTACACAATTAAAATGCTAAATATCCCAAATGTGTTTAAAGGAAAGGTGTTAAAACCTGGAGACGGTCAGTATAAAGATCAGCTGTGCTGGTGACACTAACATAATCGTATGTAATGTGCTTTCTTTTTGCAGATGAAAGAAGCAATTATGAATCAAGAAAAACTTGCTAAACTACAGGAACAAGTCCGCATCGGCGGAAAGGTAATTGACAAAATAAATGCATTATCACAGGTTACATGAAATGCTGGATTTTCTGCAAAGCACTCAGTCTTCTCTGCTATTTCTTAATGCTTTACAGACATGCTTAGTTTTCAGGGTTTAGCACCAGGTTGTCAAAATGATTACAAATGGGGCCACATCAACTACCCTGCAACAGGATGTGAAACTAGTTACATACTTTACTCTCTACTAAAATAAAAAAAGGATGGAGATGAAATGCTGATTGAGCAGAGATGACCATACTGCATGTGTGATTGAGAATTTAGATGATATGGTGACATAAGGCTTTGATGTTGGTCAGTGCAGCTACATACATCTTAAATGTAGTTTCTATGACAACCGGCAATTTTATCTTTAGTTTGTGTTAAATAGCAGCAGTCATTTTAGGCAACAGTGTACTGTGGGCCAGGGAGTGAACTAAAATAAATAGACTAAAAACAGCCATCAGCTTTTGGGCCAAAAAAGTCCCATATCCAGCCTACAAGATGATGCATTAATACAGTAGATGATTAAGAACTGGAGGTTTACACAGAAATATGTTTGTATGAATGTCCTAACAGGGTAGTGCTCGCAGAAAGAAGAAGGTTGTACACAGAACAGCAACCGCAGATGACAAGAAGCTCCAGTTCTCCTTAAAGAAACTTGGTGTCAACAATATCTCTGGTATCGAAGAGGTAGGCGTACACTTTCACCTCAGTGGTGTCCCACTGTGATTTAAGGCGAATCTGCTTCGGTACTGCAGATGTTAACTTTGTTGTTGACCGTATAAAACGTTGGTCTGTTACAGGTTAACATGTTTACAAATCAAGGAACAGTCATCCACTTCAACAATCCCAAAGTGCAGGCCTCCCTTGCCGCCAACACCTTCACCATCACTGGCCACGCAGAGACCAAGCAGCTGACCGAGATGCTGCCGGGCATCCTGAACCAGCTGGGAGCCGACAGCCTGACGAGCCTCAGGAGACTCGCTGAGGCCCTGCCCAAGCAGGGTCAGTAACCTAGAATCCTGAAACTTATTCAAACATGTTGAATAAAGCCATAATTTAGCATGTATCCCACTATAGATTCATAACTGTATTTTCTGTGTAGTCAAACTTGTTTAAAGAGACGAGTCTTGCCCTTTAGGATTGGTTGTTTCCGGCCACTTGACCATTTAAACTGCTCTTCAAGCTTCTCACAGATCGTTTCTGTTCTCACAGCTGCAGATGGAAAAGCGCCGATTGCAACAGTAGAAGAAGAGGATGATGACGTTCCAGGTGAGCGCTTAAATGTCTCATTTAAATGCCTCACCTCCCCATGCACAGTAGTCTGTTCCACCATTCAACATGTAACGGATAATGTACAGCAGGCGGGTCATTATTGTGGAAATAACATTACGTTATTGTGATGCAGGACTTCTTCACCCTTTTCTTCTTCTTTTCTTTTCTGGGGACAGTTCAGCCATTAATCATGAATTGAAAGTTTCGTGCTCTCCTAATATATTAAAATTAATATTAAATATTAAACTCTTCCATTGTGTTTTCTGATGGAGTAATGGAAAATGTCTTTTGAGTGTCAATGAGCTGATGTTAAATTTACTGGACTTCTTTCTGCGGATTGATATGATTGCACGTGGTCCTCCAGAGATCAGAACTGCGTCCACAGCAACGGAAATAACAGACCGTAGAATACCAATCAGAATCAAGTATTCAACAAAGCTGTGTAATAATAAGATTACTTCAACACGTCTCAAGTAAAACTTAGTCATCTTGCGTCAAACTCCTTTGCAGTCTTATTTGGAAATACTCCTTCAAACATGTCCATTATCGGGCAAGTTTTTTTTTCCTTTTCTCTGTTAAATAACCATGGCAGGTTTGTTTTCTTTTGGCTTGTGAAAAGGGTCATATGAAGGGGATTCATCAATGACTTTAGATGATGGTGCAATGCAGGGTTTTGTGTTTGAATCTCATGTTCATTGTTTATAAGATCCTATGATCCAGTTTGCTTTTCTTTGTGAGCAAAATGGGCCAAACACATGAGGTTGCGATTACAATAATCTCGGCTTTTCCCAGGACTTCTCTCCCTGTAGCCCTAGTTCCCTCACTAATGTAACAAACGATTACACATGTATTCAGCAATAGGAGCAGTTGAAGCCTGATGGCACGGGGGTTAACAGCCATTGCCATCGTGTTGTTATTGGAGTTAAGTTTCCTTTTTGTTCTCCCACTGAAGGAACATGTTTACTCAGACCTTTTGAATTGTTTCCATTTTAACCCTCGACCCTTTGAGCCCAAACTTGGAAAGGCAGATTTCTCACATTTCATGGGGTAATTGAAGCCAACTTTTTGATCCTTCACACCATAATTTTTACAGCTGCTTTCAGTAGTTGTGAGGGCCTCATATGTCGAGCACATTGTGGTCTATATAGTAGTGGGGAAAGATGAGCAAAGACTCGGGATTGCATTACACCTATTATGTTTCAGATAAACACGCTTTTCCTGAATTGTGCTCCGGCACCTCTGAGAGTCATTTGTTGCAGATGGCCGTGCCATCAAATCAATTTACCACTGAATCTTTTGTTTCAGATCTGGTGGAGAATTTTGATGAAGCATCCAAGGATGAGGCTAACTAGAGGAAATGGGACTCTCTGAAGTGTCAAAACTTGACAGGACCATGTGGGGCACAAAATGTTTTTTCTGTCTATTTCGAGAGGTGGAAAGCTAAGAGTTAAAGTACCTGAGAAGATGGATTATCTGTCAACTTTTGGCTGT
This sequence comes from Macquaria australasica, assembly GCA_005408345.1. Lineage (NCBI taxonomy): Eukaryota > Metazoa > Chordata > Actinopteri > Centrarchiformes > Percichthyidae > Macquaria > Macquaria australasica. The sequence goes on along the minus strand of SEMN01000022.1, from coordinate 615,310 downwards.
GAGCAGTCTGTAATATGTGCAACACCTGAACAAAGTACTCACATACTTTTAAGTGAATTATTTGAGTAATTTTCTAGAATAGTACTCTGAAGTATTAAAGAACCACCATGGGTACCAGTATTTAAATGTAGGGTATTTTAGTACATTCCACCTCTTCTTTTCCACCAGACTTTCCAAATGCTTGTTGTGCTCTGTGGTCTGTTTGTCCAGTTAGAGTGAGAGATTGTATGTAAAATAAAATGGTGTTTAAGGCTCCCGCTGTACATCTGTTTCCTCCATTACTGAACCTTAATTCTTTGTGGCCTCGCTCAAACCACCATATCTGGAATAAACCTTTGCTACTGTCAATTAATAGCCCCCATTTGTTTTTCTTTTTTCCCTCCCTCCTGAAATACTGTAGCATGCTTAAATGTGCAGGTTGATCTTTGACCAGGCTGTTTACATTATTATACAACTCAGTTAAAGGAGCACTTGTAAATTTGAAATAAGGAAAACAATTTTTTCTTAATCATGACAGCATCACCAGGTGTAAGATTTTGTTTAATGTATAGATCTTACATATACGATAAAAGTATCTTCACGTACAGTATAATGGTGTCAAATAAGACATGACAATCATATGAATAAAGACAGATGAAATACATATCTACAAAATTGTGAAACAATACATTTTTAGCCATGCTAGCAGCATGGCTGTAGGGATGGCAATGTTGACTGAAATATCTCGAACTATTAGTTGGATTGCCATGTATTTTGGAACAGATATTTAATCCCCAGAGGAAGAATTGTTATAACTTTGGTGATCATCTGACTTTTCATTTTACTGTCAACATCTGGTCTAAAATTCAATTCAAAATATTTCATCATGCTAAAGTTCTTTGGTGCACAATTGTTATTGAAGCACAGAAACTACATTTGCACTTGTTTAAGGATAGTTATTTTTATATTCTCAGCTCATAACTGTATAATCCTATAGCTTTACATTAAGTGATACACACTTCTCTCCTGCCCTATCTACAGTACTCAACCGCTACTTAATAAGCATGTATTCTCCCCATGACTGTGACTCTGATGAATGCAGTTTAAAAAGATCTTTTAATTAAATAACGGCTTCATTTCAGTGACTATAAACAGTGGTTTGACCTTTTTAACTTGCAATCAGATAAATATCTGTACAGAATGAAGACTGATAACTGAGGTCAATACAAGTTATTTCTTGATACACCACTTAACAGTATGACTGGTATAAAACACAAGCACCCTCATACAGTGGCGAACAGCACCACAATAACCTTGTGGGACTTTTGAATGAGGTGTGAGGTCTTTCAAAATTCACAACACGCATCAGTGGACATTAGTATCACAATACAGATAAACTAAACAGACCTGTCACATTACACCACAATGTCTAAATTATTTAAAATAAATAAACTCAGTACAACCAACACAAACAGCATGGCAGCATCATGGAAGCAGACAGTCATGTGCATTTCACTCTGTAAGAACGTTTTTTTCAATCCACCCACTGTTAGTCTTCAGGAGAGCAAAATGAGCCTCAATCGTGCTTGCTATGAAGACCTGACAGTGTGAATATGAGGCAATTCAACGTATTACATCATTATCCTTTTACTCTTAAAAATGGTTGATTATTATGGTTAATAAGTTAGTTACAAAAAAAACACTTGCCATAACGGGCAAAAGGATGGAACAGCCAATGATGGCATGTAATGCAATATACGATACTAAAAGACTAGTTACAGGGTTCGTACAGCTTTTAAAGAGTAAAATTCAAGCACTTTTCAAGCCCTTTCAAGGTTCCTAAACCATATATTTCCAGACTCTCAAAGCCTTTATCATCACAAGTAAATTGTTAATATAAATGCCAGGAGACAACCAACAAATATGACAACAGGAGTGTTTCATTTCAAATATTGAAAGAGTTTTGGTTTACACGAGTGACTGTAGACCAAACACCAGATTATGTTAAAAATCAAGCATTTTTCCAGGAGTATATTCGAATTCAAACATATTCCTATCCTTGAAAACATAACGGTTAAAATTAAGCATTTTCCAAACTTTCAAGACTTTGTACGAACCCTGTACTTAAAACTAAAACAATCCTACACTGCACTGCACTGCACATTTGGCAGCATACGACAGGTGGAGTGCAGTGCATGCTGGGGGTTGTAGTGAAGAACTAAACTTTACATTTTTTTGTTCTTTGAAAATCTGTCAGTGTATCTAGATCAGATTTGCTACTCCACGTTCAATGTGAAAAAGTGCAGAGGAAAACAGTTTGAAAGACGGTTCAAATTGAAAATTGACACAGCACAAACCTTCATGTGCATCATGCCAACAAAATAATGTTGATATGATACAATATATGTTGAGATGTCACTTAATGGAACTAAATATTCCGGTTGGCCGACAGCCTGGGCGTGCTACGTGATTGTCCTGAGCCCAGCGTTGTCCCTTCGGTATTTGTTTTCCTTAAGTGTCACAGTTCATTCTCTGATTCCCATCAGTAACTTCAGTAAGTGTGCCTCCATCACCTGTTGAACTAAACAGAGAAACAAACAGCATTTAAATGAACAGAGCTCTTTTCAAAGTGAATATTAATCCAAATATTTGCTTCCCCATTTGGCCATCCTTCACCATCAGAAGGGAGACAAAAGTGGAGTTGGCAGGCTGAAACTCTCTTGGAAGCAGCAGCACTGTCAACAACTAATTTCCTGCTCAGAGCCAAGTAAAAATCGACAGGATGAACTCCAATTCTGTACATTTAGGGGAAATCCAATTTGCCTCCTAAATCCTTAAATCAGCGCTTCTCACTTCTGGGTTCATCAAGAGGATGAAAGGTAATCTTTGGCAGAATTGTGAGATTATTTATTGAGTAGAAAATAAAATACATTTATATTCCAAATGTATTAAATATTTTTGCTTTATTGGGAAATATTTTTAGTAAGCTTTTACTGGAAAAAAAAAACAATAGTACAATTAATTTAAATAATGTCTAAAATTATTTTATTTCTATGATATACACTATGATACAATTAACTACTCTGCATATGCTGCCTGTGGTGGGGTGGGGGGTCATGAGTAGACATGACTTGAAGACTGAAGGCAAAAGTGGCCCAAATCTGATTTTTTTGTTCATATGTGACTCAGATCTGTTTGTTTTTTTATAATTGTGTGAACAGCACAAATTATGTGGAAATCTGATCTTTTCCTAAATCAGATACAGGTCTGATTTTTTTGCAATGCGACCTCAGTCTGAACAGTCATATCAGAATTCATGCGACGTCACTCTGGAGTCACTCTGTGAATCCTGTCCTGTCTGATCAGTACTGCATATGTAGGGATGATGGCTCCCTCGTTAGCTACTTCCATCATGAGCCCCCAAAAAATTATGCACTTTTTAAAAACAAGTTTTAACGTCTTCTGGATGCATTCTGATGAGGTATAAGTATATATGGGGAGTTACAGTATATGTACATCACATCTATAAGCATATATGAGACATATTCAAGGGATCATGAGACTCTTTGATAACTCAATTTAAATAGAAGAGAATGTTGTGGGAAATTACTATTGTCCACATAAGGCAAACATCCATGTGGGCTCAGACTATGCGTTTAATTTACACATACCATTCCTGTGGCCCATAGCCACAGCCATGTCCATTGCATTGAATCCAGAATCTGACTCAATGGTAGGATCAGCACCACTTTCTGGAAGACATACAAACATACCAAAACTGTATTATTGTACATTATATGTTGGACACAACACGATTGCCATGTTTATCCTTTAAGAAATATTAATACAGATGGATGTTTCTGACCACAAAGATTCGTCCTTACCTAACAAGATTTCGACACAGCGCACATGGTTCCCATGGACAGCGTACAGCAGAGGGGCTCCTCCATTCTGAAACCCACAGAAGAAACGTCACAACAGGTCACATAGACTGTCGCCTCCACAGGGCTTCATTTAATAGCAAGAACAACATTAACCCCCATGCACAAAGTGAGTGAAAGATCTCCCTTATGTCGTATAATTTTTTTGTTGTCCTTTTCTACTTAACCAGGTCCAGTGAACATGTGATAAAAGCTTAGTATTCTTACCCAGTCATACTCATTGACATCAACACCACAGTCAATGAGCATCTTCACAATATCAGTGTATCCCTTACTGCAGGCCAAGGACAATGCACTTTCCCTCCCTTTGGCCAGGAGATTGGGGTCAGCACCCTACAGCGAAGAATGACATAGAATAACAAGCAGTAAATAAATAAAGAGGGCTTGATGCTCTAATATAATAAAACCATGAGGTCTGTTCATGTTCCCATACATTTTGGAGCAGAAACTCGACAACAGCGATTTGTCCATGTGCAGCGGCCCACATCAGGGGCGTAAAGCCTTCCTCATCTTGGAGATTGATCACAGTCTCTATTAAAATGATACATAAAAAGATTTTTTTTTAAAAACCAACATGATCACTACAAGTGTTTTCATCACCATCCGTCATCTATACACACTCGCAGCTGACATTGGGTGAGACTCACTAACAACTGTAACACTTTAAATGCAAAATGCAATGAAGATACAGCTTTTCTTAATGTTTATTACTCTATGTCTTGAAAATATTTTAGGTAAGTGAGTGCATGTGATTTATGAAATAATAACACAAGAAATGATCAGTAGACAGAACGGCAGAATTATTTTGATAATCAAATAATCATCTGAGTCATTTTTCAAGCAAAACATTTGCTGGTTCCTGCTTCTTAAATATGAAGAACTGCTGATTTTATTTGTCTTATATGACAGTAAACTCCATGTTTTTGTTTTTTGGACTGTTGGTCTGACAAAAGAAGACTTTTGAAGATATCACCTTGGGCTCTGGGAAATTGTGGTGGCCATTTTTCAATTGTTTCCATTTTCTGACATTTTATAGACAAACTGATTAATCTATAATGAATATAATTGTTGCAGCCCTAAACACCAGTGGTTATGAAAGTTGTTTCAGATCATTTCACCACTGCGTAACTACGATGAATTGTACCCTGATCGGCTGCTTACCTTGTTCAATCCTGCTGGCCAGAAACACCATCTCACCCTGGGCTGCAAGCTGATGAATGGACAAAGCTGAGAGGAAAAACGTGCACGTGTTGATTAACATTTGTACTGGATTCATGTTAGAAACATTTTAATAAATAAAGTTAAAACAACTGTGATACTTACAATGCACCAAAAGAGGTGTGGAAGAAACCTCATTGCCACGGTGTTTATTGGTGAGTGTGGTGGACTGTTTGATGGGGGAGAAATGTTTGGTGGTGGAAGGCGTGTAAACATGACGCACTTGTATACCCGGGGAAGGTGAGGTCTGGATGTTGCACTCAGCTGAAAGAGAAGGAGAACATTTTGTGATATCAGACATTAACACAAGAGTTAACACAAAGTCAAGTTACTGCGACTTTAGTGGCACATTAACAGGGTTCTCACCTTTGAATAAAACAGAAGCCACCTCCAGATCAGAGTTGACCTGGTCCTGGATGTTCTTGCTGTCCTCCTCGTTGAGCGACTTGACAAATCTTGAGCAGACATTCATGTCAAAGCGGTTGGGCAGGATGAACTTGATGCCCATGGCCACATTTTGGGTGCCTGTGTCATCTGGGCTCGCACCCACTGACTGCTCAGTCTTGATGGCACTCAGATCCGGCATTACACAGATCCCCTCCATGTCCTCGGAAGCCAGAGGACACTCTGCCGCCCCACCGGAGGCTGACACGGTAACGCCGTCCATCCTCCGCTCACTGAGCCGTCACACTGGGGTTAAACCGAAGCCACCGTCCTCCTGGAGTGCGGAGACAATTTATGTTGAAAACACAAATCGGCATTTAGTTTCAGTTCACATTAAGCGTAGCGTCAACGTTACCCGGCTTCGGCTGACGACGCTAATCTGAACACAACAGGCTCCGGTGCTGAATACCTGACAACTGTCTGCTAGCTATCAGTTAGCGTGCTAGCTATTGTTCTCGTAACCTTCCGCTGGTCACACAAGCCAACTGTGGCAAATGGGTTTAAACGTGGAAACACATTACACGTAGACGTCACAAAAGGCTATTTTAAAAAAATAAAAAAATAAAATTTAAGATGTTTCTTACTCGATACGGCATTGTTTTACGTAAATATCCTCATGAGGCCACCCTTCTTTCGGTGTTTTGGTCGATTTGCGCATGCGCAGGCGGTCGCATCCACTATTAACCTCCCCGTTTTCCGTTCCGGGACCTCTACATCATGCAGCTAGTGGACAAAATGTACTTATTTCATTAACTCTGATGAAATATTTTATACACCCAGTTCCCAAATGTGTAATATTGATGTCACTGTAGGTGTGTACACCATCAGTCTGTCTGTGTAATTCGAGAACACTCTACTGTACACACTATTTTAATAATATCGCTTTGGTCCTGGACCAAGTTGCTATTATTTCTAGGAAAAGAGAGCTTATTCTACACTATCAAAATTCCACTGTGAGTATTTGGGCTATTGAAGCCCATAGAATTGCTGCACTCATCATTCAGTTTTAATTTCCCACACAAACACAAAAACACGGTACCTTTTAAATTTAATGTTTAAGAGGACCTTTGGTTAATTTTAATGATTGATGTATCATTAAATACAGTATGAAATAAAAAAAGCCTACAAAAGACTTTAGATTTGAACTACCATGATATACTTTATCAAAGTTAGAAAAGTTTCTGGTTTTCTGGTCTCAATGAAATAATCAGATGTTTTGCTGTGTCAAAAATGTTTAGAAAAATGGCCAAAATGAATGTAACAGGTGCAACATTAAAATGTTGCTTACACATAAAATCATCAGTAATAATAATGCAATATTATAATATTTTTTCAATGCTGAGTTTAACCTTTTATAATTCATTTTTCTATCATTGCCAGCCTGATTTTTTTTAAATGTTTCTTTCTTAGGTTCTACACATTGAGGCGAGCAGATGGTGACAGCTTTCTCTGTGCTGGTGGCTTTGAGAGGATGCTCATCCTTTTGACTGGTGGCGGATTAAGGTTGGACATGCAGGAGACTGTCATCCTCTTCTAATTGTTGACTTGCTAGGTCTTCATATTGTGTTTATGGTAGGGAAGAAAGCAGGGTGCTGGTTCAGTGTGTTCAGTGGGACTTCCTTGGATAAAATCGGCTGTGTGATGCTGGCTTTGTGTGGTTTGGTTGACATCCTCACTCAGCTGCCCCAGGAATGCCAATATAAAGAAATACATAAGTAGCCAAAAAACTGAGTTAAATCGAAGTAACAGTATATTGTAATCTCAAATGATTACCAAGTAATTACAAAATAGCAAATTCTCTTCTTTATAGTTAGTTCATACAGTCACTACTTCACTTGTGAAAGACAACAGACACAAATGAAAAGGAACAGATGTATTAACAAAATAAGGTTTCAATCAGAAACAATTTGGAAATTTCAACAAATGCAGCATAAAGTCATTCACATATCATTAACTGACTTCATTACAGGCTCTGATCCAGTATATTTGAGTCTGATCTATGATTCCTCATCTTGTGCCTGAGATCACTGATAGGCAGATGTTCCAAATAATAATCAAATAATGACACCTTATCCTGGAGAAGGGGCTTACATAAGAAAAGTTCAACAAAGCAGAAAGATTTTCAGCTTGTTTGTTATTCTTTTAGATCAGTTTACCACATTAACGACGGGGAATTAATTCGTTCCAGCAGTGGTAATTATCTTCACTCAAAGTTCCAACATATTAATCTGCTTTAGAGGTTACAGCAAACATTTCCTCGGAATCTATCAAATCCCTTCATCGAAAGGCGTAAACTGTAGTCTTATTTTTATTGTTGTGAATTCAGAGGTGAGGAGGTGAGTGTTTCGCCATGCTTTACAGCGTCAGCGCTGTTTGTATATCATTTATGTACTTTTTACTCAACACAACGTCTCAATTCAATATATGTGGTGTATAAATCAAGTGATCTTAAGACTAACCTATTACCATGTGAGGTTAACCTTAGAAAGTGACTTTTTGTGATTTGTTTTGTCCCTTTTGTAAAAGACACTCATAGAAAAAACACATAAATTGGGCATTTTGTGAGAAGAAAACCTTCCTTCAGTAAAGAACAAAGAAAGAATTTAAACCATTGCTTTGACTGAGGGGATGTGTGTTGCAAAATAATTCAAATCCCTCAGTCTCAACTGAATTTTTAAGATTAGTGCTTTTGAGAGGAGCTTTCGAGGCTCAGTTTGTTGAAGTAAAAATTACCACACAGCAATTCATAAGCTGTTATTCTTGGACTGTGTATGGAATGCCTTTTCAGGAAAAAAAAAAAAAGGGGCTGATTGAAACAGTCTGATGGCGGCTGTGCTGGGATCACACCAGCAGGCACTGCAAAAAGAGACAAGGATGTTTGTCCTGACACCTCAATTCAATTCCTATTCAGTTTGCTTTATTGGCACAACTATAACAAGACAATATTGCCAAAGCGTCAGATAATAAAATAATAATTAAAAAAGAAAAAGAAAGGTACAATTAATAAAATGAAGAAAATGGCAGATAACATACAGTATATACACATATGTGTGTGTTTGTGAAACACTGTGGAAGTGTGTGTGTGTGTGTGTGTGTGTGCGTGTGTGTGTGCGTGCGTGCATGGGTGGGTGTTGGTGTGTGTGTTTTGTTGATTGATATAATATATATATAATATCTTTGTGCGCATGTTGTTATTGCTTTTTACTTGTTTTTTTTGTTTTTTGAGTCACTGATTAGGAGGTCAAAGGTCAAAGGTCTGTCCATGTGATGACACCAGGGGGTCTTTTGGGGAAAAAAAAGCTTCAGCTGCATTAAGGAAGTTGCCTCTTTCTGTCGAGATAAAGATCACATCCCACTCTGGTCCCGGCTGCCTTGTTTTGACAGCATGTGAGTCTCAGTGTGTTTGATGAATTCCACAGTGTGCTGCTCTCGCCATCTACAGGACACCTGGATCACTGGATGCACTGAAAACAAGATGAACAGAAAATACACCAGATTATACTTTATTATACCTTGTGTGGACATCACTTTGTGGTGCATTTTGCTATTTATTTAGACAAACAAGTGTGAAATTAAAGATGATGCATGCAAAACCTCCACATGATGGCAGTGTTGCAAGTTAATTCACTTTTTACTTACTGATATACTTTTGCCAACAGATGGCGCCACAGTTTAACAGGTTGTGAATTGCAGTGCTGCAAGTATGATGGGCTTTGTTCCTCTCCAAAATGTCCTATAATACCTCTCATATCCCCAATTAAGCAAGGCAACATGGTGCCGTGGAAACCGTAAATTAACTCAGACTGCTGACTGTGTTCAAAGTAAGATGGTATTGGTGTAGACTGTCAGCTGTGACCTCATTTCAGACATTTAATCTGTTGCTCATTATCAGTCAGTGGGATGAATCTGGGAGCAGGAAGGGTGGGAAAGTCTTCCTGTTGCTGATATACGTCTGTGTGAGCATCTGTCTTCTGTATGTGATTATGGTTACAATCCAGCTGAGACCTGAGAGATTTCAATCCAACAGAAGAGCATTAGGAAGTAAAGTCTTTCATGCAAACGAAACACAAATATGAACCAGCACTGTCTTTTTTTCCCCCTCAATGCACAGATTTTGTTTGAGTTAAAAACTTTTACTCTACTTCTAATTAAGTTATGATAACAAAACGTCTGTAATCCTAAAATAAAGTGTGTATATATTATAGGTTACAAAACTTTATGAAAATACTTAATACTATAAGGTCACTAATGACTGCTGCTGAATGTCACTGCTTAGTACCACAGTCACATTTATATTATAGTGATACAATCAGTAATAGTTGTAATGTTAAAGTGAGCCTTTAGGATAATGGTGAATGCTAAAACATTAGCCACCATAAGCTAATGGTCATATCAGACCAAGTAAGTCTGTAGCAGCAAAACCCCTGGGTGTGTTGAATTGATCGAAGGTGTGATTTATTGCTTATGTGTTATTTCTTCATTCCACAGTTATATAGTCTCACTTTAAAATAGTTTGGAGTCTTGGGTATATTGTGTTTCTTTATCTTTATTTTTTTAGTATTTATTTTTATACAGTTACATGTGTTTTTTTCTCTATATACATTTTGTGAAATCAATATTCTGATACCAAATTTGGGCAATATTACTGTATGCACTTGGTTGGGTCATTTAACACTGACACTGACTGACTCTATTGATTTTACTCATGAAGTTCAGTTAATTAGTCACGAGAAGTTCTACTCAGCCTGTGGAAACTATTTTTTAATGGTGGTGGAGTTGTCCAAAGTTTTATAAAATAGTCCTTTAACCGTGATGATGTCATCAGGGTTATCTAAACTTTTGAACAGAAAGCCTGTGTTACAAACTGAAGGGGTGGGGCTTTAAAGAAGTGAGTATTTAGAAGACTAATAAAAGACATTGTTGAGTTGCATTGTGGGAAATGTAGGATCCGGCAGTTTTGGCGCTTGACCCATTCTACAGACTAAACGTCAGGATCACATTACATTATAGGATCACGCCCTCTGCTGCTCAGATTGTGACCATTAAAAAAAAAAAAAATCTGTCTCTTGGGAGTTCCCTAACTTTATGAAAGTGCAATACTAAATTGCTAATAGACACAACACCTCTGACACAAGCAAATCTTATTATCTTGTAGCCCAGTAACTAGTGAATAAATCTATCTGTTTACTGTGATAAATACAGATACAGCATAAATACACAGGAGATAATAACAACACCTCATAATGATATAACAGTACCGAATACATAACTCAGAATCGTATGAAACACACTTCTGAGGTGATGTTTCACACTATTATTATACCTGAGTCAGTCATTTCCTGAGTAAGAAACACCACAAATGCAGTGGTGGAAGAGGCACTCAGATATCTTACTCAAGTAAAAGTTACTATATCACAGTGTAAAAATACAAAGTTACAAGTAAAAGCCCTGCATTAAAGATTCTGCTTAAGTTAAAGTGCAGAAGTATTATCAGCAAAATTAAGTTAGACAAAAAGAGTGTTATATCATTATATGTACTGTATTATTGGATTATTATTATTACTGTATTTGCATTTTAATGTTACTTTATATACTTCATCTATAAAAATGCATTATATTTTATTTGTTAACAGATGTTTTGTGTGAAGAAACCAGTAACTAAAGCTGTAAAATAAATGCAGTGGAGAAAATATATTAAGTAGTATAAAAAGTACCTCAAATGTGAACTTAAGTTGAGAAATGTACTCTTTCCACCACTGCAACAATGTGAGTGTTGCTTCTTCTTGGTGTATACAAGCAGAGCCAACACACAGTGCAACTTAGCATTTAAGTGACATCACTCCAACTTGTCTCTGGAGGAAATTTAAATTACAACTGAATATACATACATCTATATACAACACCATAAAGTACAGTAAGGTTTACCATGGAAACACCATATAGAGCATGAAATGCCACTTTAAAGTCATTATATACAGGCGACATTAAACTTAGCGATAACATGGACATGTATCATATCATGGGAATGTTCCTGCCTCCCAGAGAGGCTTCAGTCCTGCGGCCCGATGTGTGAGGGGGCTGGACCAGAGGAGCAGGCTGCTGCTGCAGAGAGGAGCAACAACTCTGGGCGACACCTGCAAACAAACTCCGGTCTCCTGAGCGACTCTCTCCCGGAGCGAAGACACGGAGGACGCTAAGAGAAACAGTAATGCGGAATAAGGGTGTGAAACGTGTTAATGCTTTTTAAGCGGAGAAGCAAACTTGTTCAACGATACACAAGCCGTGCGATTTGAGTTGACGACAGATCGGACCGAGTGCAGAGAGCAGAGAGCAGAGAGAGACGACAGCAGGTAATGGCAAGCTGGTTCATCTTCATTTGAAAAACCTCCTGCTTAAAACAGCTTTTAATGAAAGCTGTAAGAAAACAGCACCGTGAAGTGAGATTACCGTGAGGATTTTCACTTGTACTTTTTGGTAGCATCTGTCGTTTTATTGATTTTTAGGCGATCAAATGCTGGTGCGTCCACAGGTAAAACGTAAAAAACGCGTGGCGACTTCAGTGCCTTCACTCGTAACGTTGCTGATTCAAACTCTTTCATGCCCTGTGTCTCTATTGTGGTCTTTCTTTCGGACGCATTTACTGATTGTATTTGACTGTAGTATGCAGAAGTTTCACTTCCCGGTGAAAGCAGCCAGTAGAGGTCATTTATTGTTCCTGAAGGATATGTTTGAGTGCTGATAATGTGTGTGTACTATTTTTTTAAAGGCCTGCTTCACTTCTTTGTGTGAGAGTTTGTCGACCAGTCCGTCCAGCGGCTTAGCAGAGGTTATTTCCCATTATATTGTATTAAAAGTGTATAGAAAAGGTGGCTGTAGTTTTTTGTTTTCACTCTGAATCAATAACAAACCTTATTTCCACGGCAGCTTCACATATGGCCACTCATATTTGTGTTACTATCACTAAAAGAAAGTTTCCACACCTTTAAGTCACAATGACACTGCTGAGTATGATGTTTATTGTGGCACCTTCATCATCGCCTCGAGCATCTTCTGAGCCGTGATGAGTGACACAAGTCAGACACAAGCCAGATTTATCTCCATGTTGGCCTAACAAATGCTGATGTGTCACACATTAAATTGTAATTACTTAAAGGGCTAAAAGCAGCACCTTTTCATACAGCCTATAACTGATTGCAGCTTGTCATGTGAGAGGAATTAGATTATCCAATCATGCATCACCTGAAAAAATGTTCAGGACAACAGGATCAACTTGCTCACATCTGAACATATTTGCATCACATATGTAGACGTCAAAATGAGTTTCCTAAATGCTTTGTGACAGCGTGCGTTCTCTTGTTATGCGTAATCTCTTTTCTCACGCTCTGTTCTGGAGTGCGTGGCCACCAGCCAGGTCAGGTTTCTTGTTCACATTGTACATGTCAGAGGCTGAAGTCAGGCTGAGGACAATGACTGACACAAATCCTGTGCAGACTAGAAAAACGGGGTATCTGGAGTTAAGATTTGTCCTCACATGTACTGTGTCTTATTTTGGTTACCTGCTCACATTATGTTATTACGTTCTTTCTGCCCATTGATGATTCAAAAGTTGTTTTTCAACTCAAGCAGCTCACTTAAAGGTGGATCTTGATCCTTTTTGTGTGTGTATTCAGATTATGTCTTTAAACCTTGCATAAACACTAGCATACCAGAATATTCTCATTTGTTGATGTAATGGGGCGCAACCTGCCAACCTATAGGACAATGTTTATTCTACAATATGACACGTAAACCTTCTCTAGTTCCACTTAACAATAGTGCAGCCCCATTGATACGAGTAGGATTAAAAATGGAGATGGACGCCCAGGCCTGTGGCATTGCACTCTTCTATTGATAAGATATCCTTTGGACACAATATTACAGCACGCAAACGTGATAGTGATATTATTGTTACATAAACCCAAAAGACATCAGTAAGTGTCTTACAGTATAATGTGACTGGACTTGCTGTAAAGACACTGGATCCTGTTCTTGATGTTGTGTCACTTTACAGTTTTATTTTCATAAAATAACGAAGTATTAAAGATTCAGGGGACAGTGACTCCTGCCATTAGAACTATGATTTTAAATTAATTGACCTTATATACATATAAAGTATGTACAGTAAGTGCCAACATAAAAAAATCATTGGATGTTTTATTTTGTTTGTGGAATAATGGGTTATATTGAGAATATTGGGATTAGAGCTGAAACGATTAGTTGATTAATTGATTAGTCGATTGACAGAAAATGAATCAGAAACTATTTTGATAAATGATTAATCATTTAACTAACATTCTCTGATTCCAGCTTCTCCAATGTGATGTTTTTCTGCTTTTCTCTGTTTACTATAATTGTAAATATAAGAAATTTTGGGTTGTGGACTGCTGGTCAGACAAAACAACACATTTCAAGGCCGTCCTCCTGTTCTATGAGAATGTGCGATGGGCAAGACATGATTAATTGATTACTAGAGAAAGCTATAGTCAGATTAATAGACAATGAAAATAAGTATTATTGCGGAAATAAAATGATTTGGCAGAAACTCACTATGGTGTGTGAGTGTGAGTCTTTCTCTGAGCCACAGAATTAAAACTGTTATGGTTTGTCTGAGTGGCACCAGCTCATGCAAATGAGTGTCTAGACAAAGTGCAGCCTGCAGAGCTAACACCACCGTGCAGCCTTTAAGTCAAGCACTATTCACAGCTGAGAGTGATGTCGCAGTGGATCAGGTGTGTGCTGATGATACAGTTACCCTTTGCTCCACTGCTGCATCCTGCCTGAAGAGTCGGACGCAGTGCTGTAGTTATTGTAGCTTTATCCATACAGGTTTATCTCAAACACCTAAAGGCTGTAAGCAGAACATCATGTGCAGGAGTGTATACGTCTTACACCAGAAAATGACCTCAGGCGTTTCCTCTCTGCAGCATATGTTTTTCTTCTGGTTTCTTGCTATGGGAGACAACACATTTTCACCATTTCAGACCAAACTGTTCTAGACTTTATAAACAATTTCAATTAAATCAATGCAATAAATGATTATATGATAAGATAAAGGTCGAAAAGTTTTGGTTGTTATCATCCTGACATTGTAGTAACATGACTGTTTCCTTCCCAGGCATCTGGTGGATGGAGAGAAAATGGAGGTGAACAGAAAAGAGGTGCCTCTATATGTAAGTGCCTTTATGTTTTGCTCCAGTCTGTATGTGTCTGATGTGTTGGTGGTCTAGTAGAGGGGTCTGTTTGGATATTTTTTGGGTGTGGTTGTGTGAATATGTGAACTCTGAGGAGCCGTCTCCAATATTTAGACCCAGTTCTGTTTTTATTTTCTCACCAGAATTAGAGCACTCTAGCCTTTCCCTCCAGCCATCCCTTTGCTCTCTCTCAGTTGTGACTCTCCCTCTGTGCAGAGGTTGACTGGCAAGCCTTGTGTCGCAGGTGAAACCCAAGCCAGGAGGGTTTCAGTCCCTTGGGAAGCCAGGACTTTACACAGCCTGCTCACCAAATGACAAGGCCCTCTGAAAGCACGGCTTCCTCAGTAAACATGGGAGCCAGAATGAGAGAATACCCATTTGTTTCTTGGCTTTTTACTGTAAGGAGTACACCAGTGTATGAATTGAATAAATACACATTTATCTTTAGGGAGCGCATTAGAGTGCAGGTGTGTTTTGAATTATTGTTTTTTTGACATA
>SEMN01002198.1:0-13226 GCA_005408345.1 Macquaria australasica | reverse complement strand
GAGAGAGGAGAGAAAGCGCACAACTACGGGAAGAAGTTGAATTAATAACAAGCATTGATGGGATATGAGGGCGTACAGATGGAGAGGAAGAGGAGGAGAAAGGAGCTCAGTGCATCATAGGAAGTCCCCCGGCAGTCTAGGCCTATAGCAGCATAACTAAGGGGGGGCTCAGGGGTCACCTGAGTCAGCCCGACTATAAGCTTTATCAAAGAGGAAAGTCTTCAGCCTACTCTTAAATGTGAGGAGGTTGTCCGCCTCCCGTACACAAACTGGGATCTGGTTCCACAGGAGAGGAGCTTGATAGCTGAAGGCTCTGGCTCCCATTCTGCTTTTAGAGACTCTAGGAACCACAAGGAACCCTGCGTTCTGGGAGCGCAGTGCTCTAGTGGGGTACTATGAGCTCTTTAAGATATGATGGTGCCTGACCATTTAGGGCTTTGAAGGTGAGGAGAAGGATTTTAAATTCTATTCTGGATTTTACAGGGAGCCAGTGTAGAGAAGCTAATATTGGAGAAATATGATCTCTTTTCCTGGTTCTTGTCAGTAAACGTGCCGCAGCATTCTGAATCAGCTGGAGAGTCTTAAGGGATTTATTGGGGCAGCCTGATAATAGAGAGTTGCAATAGTCCAGCCTAGACGTAACAAATGCATGGACTAGTTTTTCTGCATCTTTTTGAGATAGGATGTGCCTGATTTTTGCAATGTTACGTAAGTGAAAAAAAGCAGTTCTTGAAGTTTGTTTTATGTGGGAGTTAAAGGACATATCCTGATCAAAGATAACTCCAAGATTCCTTACGGTGTTGCTGGAGGCCAGGGCAATCCCATCTAGAGAAACTATATCTTTAGATAATGTGTTTCGAAGGTGTTCGGGGCCAAGTACAATAACTTTGGTTTTGTCAGAGTTTAACATCAGAAAATTGCAGGTCATCCAGGTTTTTATGTCCTTAAGGAATGCTTGAAGTTTAGCTAATTGATTGGTTTCATCTGGCTTGATCGATAAATACAATTGGGTATCATCTGCATAACAATGAAAATTTATGGAGTGCTTCCTAATAATATTGCCTAAAGGAAGCATATACAAGGTAAATAAGATTGGTCCAAGCACAGAACCTTGTGGAACTCATTGACTAACGTGCATAGAGGATTCATCATTAGCGTGTACAGAAGCTGATGTCGATTTGATAAATAGGATTTAAACCAGCAGTGCAGTACCTTTAATGCCAATAAAATGTTCTAGTCTCTATGTAGAATGTATGTGATGGACAATGAGTATCGAATGCAGCACTAAGATCTAGTAAGACAAGTACAGGGAACAAGTCGCTTTGTGGGATGAAAGGTCATTTGTAACTTTCACCAGTGCTGTCTCACAATGCTATGATGCACTCTAAATCTGACTGAAAAATCCTCAAACAGCTTGTTGTTGTGTAGAAAGTCACACAACTGATTGGCGACTGCTTTCTCAAGGACCTTAGAGAGAAAAGGAGGGTTAGATATAGGTCTATAATTAGACAAAATCCCTGGATCAAGAGTGGGCTTTTTAAGAAGAGGCTTAATTACAGCTACTTTAAAGGACTGTGGCACATAGCCTTTAAATAGGGACAGATTGATCATATCTAGTACATAAGTGCTAACTAAGGGTAAAATTTCTTTAAGCAGCCTAGTTGGGACGGGGTCTAAAAGACACGTTGATGGCTTAGATGAGGAAATCATGGAAGTTAGTTGATTACGGTTGATGGGAGAAAAGCAGTCTAAATGTACAGGTTTTACAGTTGTTTCTAAGGTTCCTGTGTTTGAAGATAAGTCGGTACCAACTGAGGGCAGGAGGTGCTGAATTTTTTTCTCTAATAGTTAGAATTTTATCTTTAAAGAAGCTCATGAAGTCATTACTACTGAGGTCTATAGGAATACATGGCTCAACAGAGCTTTGACTCTCTGTCAGCCTGGCTACAGTGCTGAACAGAAACCTGGGGTTGTTCTTATTTTCCTCTATTAATGATGAGTAGTAAGCTGCTCTGGCATTACGGAGGGCCTTCCTATAAATTTTAAGACTATCTTGCCAGGCTAAACGTGATTCTTCCAGATTGGTGGAACGCCAATTCCTTTCAAGTTTTCGCAATGTTTGTTTTAATTTGCGGGTTTGCGGGTTATACCATGGAGCTAACCTCCTCTGTTTTATTATCTTCTTTTTAGAGGGGCGATAGAGTCGAGTGTTATTCGTAGTGAGCCTGCAGCACTATCAACAAGATGATCAATTTGGGAGGGACTAAAGTTAGCATAGGAGTCAACTGTTACATTGAGACATGGAACTGAATTTAATGCCGATGGAATCACTTCCTTAAATTTAGCTACAGCACTATCAGATAGACATCTAGTGTAGGAATGTTTGCCTAATGGCGTGTAGTCCAGTAATAGGAATTCAAAAGTTAATAGAAAATGGTCTGATAAAAAGAATTCTGTGGAAAGACTATTAGATGTTCAATTTCAATCCCATAAACAAGAACAAGGTCGAGGGTGTGGTTAAAACAGTGAGTGGGTTTATGTACACTCTGACAGAAGCCAATCGAATCTAGTAATGAGATAAACGCAGCACTAAGGCTATCATTTTCTACATCCACATGAATATTAAAATCACCTACAATAATTATTTTATCCGTTTTAAGGACTAAACCTGATAAGAACTCTGAGAATTCAGATAAAAATTCAGAATACGGTCCAGGAGCTCGGTACACTATAACAAATAGAATTGGCTGTACTGTTTTCCAGGTTGGGTGTGAAAGGCTAAGAACAAGGCTTTCGAACGAGTTATAATTTAGTTTCGGTTTCGGTTTGATTAATAGGCTTGAGTCGAAGATGGCTGCAACTCCACCTCCTCGGCCTGAGCCTCGAGGAATGTGAGTATTAATGTGACTGGGGGGAGTGGATTCATTTAGGCTAACATATTCACCTTGACACAGCCAGGTTTCAGTAAGACAAAATAAATCAATATTATGATCTGATATTAGATCGTTTACTAGAACAGCTTTAGATGAGAGAGATCTGATGTTTAAGAGTCCACATTTAATTCTCCTATTTTGTTGTACTGTTGCAGTGGAGGTTTTACTTTTTATTAGGTTTTTATGTGTAACTCCTCTTCTGTTAACTTTGGATTTAAATAATTTAAGTGGTCTGGGGGCAGACAACCTCTCTGTGGAGTTTAGGGTGGGTAACTGCTCTAATGGAAGCGCAGAGAAGCGTGTAGGACTGCAACTCTGCCTCCTGGTCTGGACCACAGACTGTATTAAGTCTATGGTCTGAACTCTGAGTTGTCATGGCTTTGGGCCACTAATAAATTCGGCCAGGGTGTATCCATCACACCCTGGATACAACCTGTTTCAACTTCTCCCCTCTGGTAGATGCTACAGAACACTACGCCAAAACAACCAGACACAAAAACAGTTTCTACCCACAGGCCATCACTCTGATGAACAGTTAACATCAGTCACATAGTGACTGGAACAATCCCTGTGCAATAACCCTGTGACACAAACTGGTTTGTAAATTATATTTCCTCATTGCTTAAATACACAATTATTAAACATGTAAATATCATCAGTCAATCACAAATCTATGCACGCTGTACATACTGAATATAGTGTCATATACACCTACCTCATGTATATAAAGCAACCTGTTACATTAATCATATTTATATTCATATTATTCCAGCACCCTTTGCACTCTGCACCATTGCACTATTGTCTTACTGTCTACAAATGTCATATATATATATATACTGTATGTGTGTATATATACAATATATATATACACAGTATTTTATATATATATATATATATATATATATATATATATATATGTGTGTGTGTGTGTATATATATATGTATATATATATATATATATATATATAAAATACTGTGTATATATATATTGTTTTTTATATATATATATATAAAATACTGTGTGTATATATACAGTGGGGCAAAAAAGTATTTAGTCAGCCACCAATTGTGCAAGTTCTCCCACTTAAAAAGATGAGAGAGGCCTGTAATTTTCATCATAGGTACACTTCAACTATGAGAGACAGAATGGGGGGAAAGAATCCAGGAAATCACATTGTAGGATTTT
The DNA here is from genome assembly GCA_005408345.1 of Macquaria australasica. Lineage (NCBI taxonomy): Eukaryota > Metazoa > Chordata > Actinopteri > Centrarchiformes > Percichthyidae > Macquaria > Macquaria australasica. Next base: position 9,104 of record SEMN01002198.1, on the reverse strand, counting down.
TAATGAATTAATTGGTATATATATATATATACATATATATATGTATATATATATATGTATATATATGTATATATATATGTATGTATATATATATATGTATGTATATATATATGTATATATATAGAGATATATATCTCTATCTATCTTATATATATAGATAGAGATATCTATATATAGATAGAGATATCTATATATAGATAGAGATATATAGATATATATAGATATATCTCTATATAGATATATAGAGATATATCTCTATATATATATATATATATATATATATATATATATCTCTATATAGAGATATATATCTCTATCTATATATATATAGATATATATATATATATATATCTATATATATCTCTATCTATCTTATATATATATATATATCTCTATCTATCTATCTGTACATAGTAGTTTAATGTTAATGTTGCCCTGTCGAGCTTGTTGTCCTTGTTTTTAGCTGTATCTATGGCTATTTCTGTGTATGTACATTGAGAGAAAGAAAAAACAGAGTCAAATTCCTTGTATATATATATATATATATATATATATATATATATATAAAAAGATTAGGCCTACTGCCAGGCCTATGATTACAGCAACAAACAAAATGGCTCCAATCACCCAGCCTACAACGTCAGGAGTTTTTGTTTGAGACATTTTTGTAGTAGTATCTGTGCTGATGGACATCAGAGAAAACATAAAAATAGACCCAGTCTTTGACTTAAATATGACTTTAAGTCAGACTTGCTACAGAGAGCTGCAGGGACGATGTATTTTTGTAGTCCAACCAGGAAGTTAGCATCACCCCGGTTTCCTCGACAAAAAGCCACTTTTATGATGTTTGAAGCGTAAATACAACCTCCAGAAGTAAAAAGCTGACGTTAGGCTATAAACCAGCTACACCACGGTCACATGACTTCAACGTCTCCACCAATAAACTTCACACTTGTAGTTTGGTTTCACGAGCTGACCTCTTATACAAACGCCTTTTGGACAGTTAGAGTTAGAATAGTTTGCAAGAGTGATTATTTCATGTATCTAATCAAAACCTATGGATGTACAATAAGAAGTGGATACGGAGCCTCGACCGGTTGTGTTGAGAGAGAAGGAGGAAAGAGAACATACAGCAGTACAGTACAGTTCACATAGAGATCTGATGGTGTTGATGTTAATATCAATAAAACTAATATACTTGTGTCTACAGGTTGTTATATACCTGTATGTACATAATGTTTGTGTTGTTGAGTCCATCACTGCTCTGACCCCACTGACAGTTATTTGGTCTTGTTTTAGGAACAATGGTGAATATTTGAGAATCAGTCTTGAAGGATAAATGTGAGACCAGCAGTTAGTGAAGAGTTTAGAAATACTGAGGTCATGATAGTGATGCATGCATCCTGGAACACCTGGAAATCTTCACTGCTGGTTTCTTGTTTTGGAAAAGTCCTGGAAAATGACAATATTTACCAAAATGTTCCTGAAATCAAAAGGTTTTATAATGTACAATAAATATAATCAGGCTGCAACATTTACACCCTGTTTCCATGATTATATGAGTGTGTTGTTGGTCCCAGTGGGACTGAAACTGTAACTGTGCATCACAACGGAAACACTCGTTTTAAGTGTGTTTGTCTTTAAGGAAGTCTGTTTCACAAAGCTTCTGCCCTCTGCTGTGAGACAATAAAGCTTTTAAAATCTGATTTGAATCATTGTCACTTTGTCTACATGTAAAACACAGTGTTTCGCTGCAAAGCAAAGCAGAGCTGAGAAAGAACTGACAGCATTAATAAAAGCTGTTACCACCTAAACATGTGACTGTGGTGTTGGATAATTAACTAGTCTGTGCAACATTGACATCATATGAGGAGACTTTTTGGGAAGAGTGCAGCGTTGCGTTGTAAAAGTATAAAAATACTAAATCACATCAGTGAAATCAACATTTACTTCCTTTCATGGTCATTAGTTACAGCAGCAACATGTTCCATCATTTAACTCAAATAATCAAGTTTATTATTTATATCAAGATTATAGATTAATTATTTCTGTCAGTTATCAACATTTACAACATCACAGATATTTGATTCTGTGGCAGTGAACACATATAAAAGTACATAGAAAGTAGAAATAGAAAACCAGTAGTAGAGTATTGTCATAGACCTGACTGATTTTCTCCTTTGTGATAATGTGCTAACTGAAAAGAACGTGGAGGTGTGGTCGAGAGAGTTGTCCCCTCCTGAAGTCAGATCTTTCTTAACTCTTATTAACTGAGGCTCTTATTCAGGTGGCAGAGCTTTCCGCGCCGGGAGTGTCGGGCCTTGACGATTATTCCTTGCGTACCCCATCCTTGTTCCTAACGAAACCTTAATTAGCCTCTAGCCATCATGTGGAGGGGGCTCACCTGAAGGCGACGAGGTGGACCAAACCTGGCTGAGAGGGTCGTGCAGAACAGAAGAGAAGGAGAAGACTTCTTTAGAAAAATGTAACTTTCTTTATTTAAGGATTAACAATAATTTTCCCTGAGTGGTACAGAGTCACAAATGAATTACACAAAACTTTAAAAAGAATTACAAAAATAAATCAAAAACCAAACAGATAAAAAAGGCAAAAACAAGCAATAATGTCTCAAGAATATCACCTAACAAAAAGTAAAAAGAGCCCCAAATCTGAACTGCATTGTCCTTTTATACTGAAAACCCTCCCTGTTTAACTCCTCTTGTGGCTCAATGCAGAGCACATCTTCTCCCCTTTTTTGTTAACAAGCTATGTTGCTTATTACATTACATCCTGCTCCTGCAACCTTCTGGAAATTACCAGAAAGCTCTGACATAGTGAGTGACTCTTGGTTATTTCGGCACAATGGTTCAAGGGGGTGCACGAAACTTAAATGCTTTTATAAAGAGTATAAGGTAAAACATAAAACTGATTACAAGCTTAAACTATAAGGAGTACAATATAAAATCTAAAAATGATTATTTGCTTAAACATCAAAGAGTAAAATATAAGAATGATTACATGTTTACACCAAAAAGACAAAGAGTATATACTGTATGTATACATGTAATACAAAAATGTAGAACACGCATGAGTACGAGTGTATGGACTTGAATAAATGAACATATCAATCAATGAGTAAGTGAACACACCAATAAATGGACACAGGAATGGGTAAGCATCTTGAATCTGAACATGTGAAAGATTTTGAACGATAAAGAGAGAAGAACACAAACTGTTAAAATCACCACTGTGACCATGAATAATGACAAACAATACTATGGCTTTCTATGAAGCAGTACTGAATATATTTGAGCCTGCTGCTAAATGAGTATAAGAGTACATGAGTATAATAAAAACAATCGTAAAATATAAATGAATAAGAGTATACGAGCATATCATGGAAAAGCTGCAACACTGGAACTCATAAGATATAAACTGAACACATGAAAGGCCTATAAAACCTGATGATTTTTATAACTTGATCTGCTTAAAATGCAAATATAACACACAGAACTTGACTCTGCTTGCTTCAGGACCTACGTGTTTAAGAACGCAATCAAAGCAAAATACAGATATTAAACCATCTTGACTTCCAATAAGTGATTTTAGGGATCAGCTGAGATGGCGAGGACAGCTGAAAGTTCACATTCTAATTTTCTTGCCTCCTTCAACATAACCATGTAAGTTCATCAAGTTTAATTTGGAGTGTGAATTTTTTTAACCTATTTTTATTTATTTATTTATTTATTTATTTAACATATTTTGGGGTCTAAATGACTATTAAGTACCAAAAGTTTTGGAGGTGGTCCAGCAGATCGCCTCCACCAGCATCTGTGAAACAGGCTGCAACATAATCCTTGTGGGCAGCTGCGCCTGTCAAAGTGTGTCCACTAAAAGTGCTTGTTTTTGCCACTGAGTCTGGCTCAGATTGATACTCTAAGAGTCTGACAACATTATGGAAAAGATCCCTACAGAGACAGTTTAGTTAAAGAGTAAGATCCTTTTGTCTTCTGCAACAACTCAACCTCTCATGAGGTTTCAGAATGAGACTTCTGTTTCTGGTTGAACAAAAAGGATCCTAGTCTTTAATAAAACAGTCTGTCTCTGTAGGGATCCTTTCCATAATGTTGTCAGACTCATACAATAACAGTCTGAACCAGACTCAGTGGCAAAAACAAGCCTGTAATAAACTAAACCTCCTTTTGCCTAAAACACAATTTATTTATTTACAAAAATCAAGATAGTATTATTTTCCTGTGTGTACTTCTAATCGTTTTATAGACATGATTAATGAATATGAAGTCTAGAATCTGCATGAATAAAAAGAAAAAGTTCTGATTTATTTTTACATCAAACATCATATACAAAATGAAATATTAAGATACTGACTTTCCACCAAAATCCAGACATAATCAGTTCGTAGTCAGATGAGAAAGTTCAGTAAAGCCTTGGTTGAATCCAGACTTTGTTCTGGTTTAGCTACTTAATTTATTAGAATATAAGAAATGGCTGGTATTGGTGGTAATAACCAGAACTTCACACATGTAATATCAACTTCCACTGTTATTCAGAAATATGTGGAAATTAACTGCACTACTCCATCGTTCCACAGGGTGGAGCTGCAACAGAAAGCTAAACAGAAATATCCAATGAAATGTGTTGATCTGCAGTTATGTTGTCAAACAGAATCTGCAGAGGCAGTTTGGGTTCAGAATATCTGAATGAAAGAAAGAATCAAATCCAGGTTCCAGGTGGAGGAGGTGGTTGAGGGTGGAGCCACCCACTCTGGATCATCAGGACACAGCTGATCCTCTCAACACCACCACCTTTCTCACCACTCACTCTGACAGAGATCACCACCACCTCCATCTGGTGAGAGAAGAAGAGAGACAACAGAAGTCATAAATCAGTGTTTACAGAGACTCCCTTCATCAGCTGTCAGTCAGTGATGCAGCACATCCAGTATAAAGACCAGCAGGGACTTGAGTCCTGTTCAGACCAGAAGTGGAGCGGCTGTGTAGCGTAGCCAGCTTCCTTTCAGCTCTCATGTTAACGTATTGGAGTGAACACACTGAGCTGGAAGCTCACAGACCTGCACAGACTTTGGGCATCAAGTCTGTTTCCTCTGCAGGTTTCATTCAAGTACACAGTGAAATAAAGTGCTGAGAGTCCCTGAACGCATCACTACTGCAGAAACAGAGAGATGTTCACTGCTCACTTTAATGATGGATTTACTGCTGTTAGGGTTCAAAGCTGTTAAAAACCAGCGTCTCAGTCACATTTGAATATTTATCTACTATTGAAACGTTACATGACAAATGTGTAAAGCACAATACTGCTGAAACCAGCATGGACTGACTCAGACCCTCTACTGACCTCAGAGTCTCCAGTCTACAGTCTGGACTCTCCACAAGATCAGACAGCAGCTTCACGTCTGAATCCTGCAGGTTGTTGTCACTCAGGTCCAGATCTCTCAGATGGGAGGGGTTGGACTTCAGAGCTGAGGCCAGAGAAGCACAGCTGATCTCTGACAACCTGCAGCCCCTCAATCTGAATAAAGAATAAATGATGTAACGTTAGAAGACAATGTAAATGGCAGGTAATTTTGTTTATGGTAAATGATGCGGCTCTGCCACTTTGCATGTTTTGTGCTTTCATTTTGAAGAGCACCGCTCTTCTTCTACTACTTCCTTATATTGCTGACGCCAGATGTTCTGCTCCCTTCTCATCGAGGCCACATGCTCTCGTTGCCCCAAAGTTGGTCAAACATGCAGACAAGTTATTTACTCGTCGTGTTCTGTGTTGAAACTTGGGAGAGTTATTTAATTGTGGTTCGCTTCATGTTTTGTGTCACCTGTCTGTCACGTGCAAAGACTGTCCCTGCAGAGTGTGAGTGGAAGATAGGCTGCTAGCAGGTAGAGCTCAAACTTAGGAAAACTAATGTATTAGTCTACTAATATATTCACTGTAAAAGAGAGTGGTTCATTTTAGTTAAAACAGAAGGAAACTGTCAATGTTTTATTTAAATAAGAGCTGTAACTTACAATACTTTAAAAGCCTAAATTCATGTAAAAGTTCATTATTTAAGTTTACTAAAATGATTTGTATTAAGTTTAAAAATGTAAATATGATTTCTATGCATTATTTGTGGAAATATGGTACTATGGCATTTGTGTTTTTGTCCATTTTATGGTTTTCACGGTGTCAGAGCGCCAGTGGTAAAAAGAGGAGAGATTAAAGTTGCACCAGTCGAAGCTCTGCGTCCCGTGCGGTTAATCCAAGTGGCAGCTACAGACAACGTTCCTGCTTGAAGTCATTCAGTGTTTAATAATCTGTTCAGAGCTGAAGAAGCTTCAGAATGTAGAAGTTTAGAAAATGGAAACTCCAAACACCTGAACCCAACAGGATGCAGGTTAAAAACTGTAAAATACAAAGAGTGAAAAAGAGCTCTCATTAATATTAATGACAACGTGCTGCTACTTCAATAAAGACGTAGTGACTCCACCTCTTAAACTCTGCCAGCTCCACCAGTGGCTCCATCTATACAAACTCATGTTGTGCAGCCAAACACAAATAAAAACCCACAGAAACTGATTTAAGATTCGACTCAACATCCCAAAGTTTCCAAAGATGTTAAATATGTCAGGATGAATTTTGGGGAGATGTGAACAAAAGACAACTACAATATTTCTTTTAGGAATAGTGGAGTCATAAAATCAAAGCATCTTCAGTTTAAACTATTCAGTCAGTATAAGCATCATATAGCTTCATGACAATGTTGGAAAAAGAAAATACTGAATATATTTGTTATCGTCTGATAGTTGAAATAGAGATTATTTATTGTATTTATTATCATTTATTTAAAACATCATGATGGGGAATATAAGATGAGAATCAGGTGTCTCAGAGGTTCACAGCGAATTATCCAGTGTAGATTTTTCTTGTTATATGAAGGTTTTAAATGTGGAGCTCAACGTTGCTCTGCCACAGTCAATGGACTAAACCAGTTTAGAAGAAAACAGACTTTAGCATTAAGGTCCTCAGTGTGGATCAGTATAATATCAGCCTCATGTCTGCAGTTTAGTGTCACCACAACTTTCTGCTTATGCGACCTTAACGCTTCACCTGGTGACAAACAGCAGGTGTGAACCTGTGGCGACAAGCAGCAGCAGTTGTTTGCTTGTTTGCTCGTCTTGTGTTTTAACGTGGATTTTCTCCGCTGTTGTATAACTACGTGGAGTCATCGTGGATTTAATGAGTGTTTGGTTAATGAACATGTTGCTCTTGGGACTGTTCCGTACTTTCTACAACTCAACCAGCCTCACAGATACAGACACAGTCGTGACTTCCTCACCCGATGCGGCGGTTCAGCTGCTGGGACTTTGCCCGATGGCATCCCGCCGGAGATCTGGAGGCGAGGAACTGATGGTTGGAGAAGGCGGACAGCGGTACGAGTGAGGAAGCGTGGCCGCAAAGGAGGAGTGCGACAGCGGCCACGCAGAGTCGGGCTGCGCCGCTTGGCCGCTTCCCTCCATCATCCTCGGAAACGTGCAGCCACCGAGGAATAAAGTGGACGAGCTGCAAGAGCTGCTGAAGTGACCGGATACAAGGACGATGGTGTACTTGTACTGCTACTACTACTACTACTAGTACTAGTACTACTAGTACTACTACTACTACTACTATGCAAACCAGCTTTAAAGGTGCATACCGCCACCTACTGTATCGCAGTGTGAAGATTCATGGCGTTATATCAGCTGAGTATTGATTGGTCTATAAAAAATAGAAATAAATAATAATAATAATAATAATCCTTCTGATTCCCTGAAGTCCTGTCCTGTGCTCACACTCTTAGAAGGGATGTGTTAACAAATCACACAAAATGTGTTGTTACACACGTGTGAAAGTAAACTTTGTTGTGAGCTCATAACTTATCATTTATTCACATGTTAATCATCTATTCATAATCATGTTTGTATACTTATTAATATTTAGTAAATATATGCTTGTGTATTGACTTTAATTAGTTAATAGTCCCAGTTCTCTTCATGTCTCCAGTCTTGAGCGCTTATCTAGTTTGGTGTCTTCAGGTTTTTATGTGTGTATGCTGAGCAACGTGACTCTTGTATAAATAAGGTGAAAAAGGTCAGCTCTGTGGTGGAATACAGGTCCTTATATGGAAACGTTTTCTGCTCGGCAGACGGTAACATGAGGATTTTGTAATGGTTGGAAAGTTCCTTAGGACCAGATTCATATAACATGTAACACTGACCAATGGAAAAGAGTTTCTTTGTCTTCAGAATACTATAAAAGCTGTATTCTTGTATCTTCTCTTGGAGATAGAGAGAGATGGCTGATGACTTCTGTTGTCTGTCTCCTATTGTACAATATATTTTTGTCAACGATCTGTAAGTGTTTCTTGCATTTTGTTCAACTTAAGAGTAAAGGCAGTTTTTTCCATGACACACGCAACACATTTTGTGTGAATTTCAACATAAGATGTCTATAAAATGTGTAAAAAAGCTCAACACACCTCATGTGTTGGAGAGTTTAACACAATTTGTGTGTTATTTTCAGAATCCAACAACAGCCTGACCTAAAACAAGTAGCTCAGTAATTATGTGTTGGCCGTGTTTTTACTTTATTAAACTGTATATTTACTATATAAACTGATGAATGAATGAAATGTCCAGTTATTGGTCTTTTTCACAATTTTACCCTCATCATAATCCTCACCAAACCAAATATTTCTTCATTTAATTTGGGCCAACATGTGTCTTGTTAATAAATTTGAATAGAGATTTTTCCTAATGTAATGAATCTGATATCGATTATGGGCCCTGACTTGACACAAAACACTGGCATTTAGAACGTGACGAGTAAACTGAGGCAATAAAATTAAAATACATAACAGTTAAAATAAAGATTATGACAAATCCATGGAAAATGAATCCTGCCCAGCAACATGTGACGTATCAGCGGCGGGAAGGCGGCGCCCTTTCTTCGCGCCACAGAGAGAAAGGAGACAAAGATGGAGTCTGCAACGGCCCTTCAGTAAGGGTCCGGTACTAGTTTATCTTAATGAAAATATGTCGAAGCGTGTG
>SEMN01002197.1:0-13239 GCA_005408345.1 Macquaria australasica | reverse complement strand
AACCTGACAAAAGGCCATGTTTTTCCACAGACTTTCAAAAAGTAAATGAAGTAACAAAAGCTGACTTGTATCCTCTACCCCATATGGAGGATTGTACGGACAGGGTTGGTTCAGCTATATTCGTCATCAAACTTGATCTGCTAAAGGGTTATTGGCAAGTCCCTTTAACCCCCCTTGTATGTCTGAGATTTCCGCCTTTGTCACCCCCGACAACCTTCTACAGTACACAGTCATGGCATTTGCTGGAGGTGGATGTCAGTGCCAGGGGGAGCGGTGCTGTCCCTTGTCTCTCTCTCTCTCCACTCTCCCACCTATCTCTTTCTCTCTCAACCCAACAGGTCAAGGCAGATGACGAGCCACCCAGAGCCTGAGTCTGCTCGAGGTGTCTGCATGTTAAAAGTGAGTTTTTCATTGCCACTGTCGCCAAGTACTTGCTCATGGTGGGAATAATTGGGTCTCTGTAAATACCATTTTGTGTATGGTTTATACCTGTTCTATATAAAAAGTGCAATGAGATAACTTCTGTTATGATTTGGCTCTGTATAAATAAAATAAAAATTAATTGAATTGCTGCAAGAGTATTGATCACCCAATTTGCTACTCTGAAAAAACACTGCAGCACTTTGAAGTTTATGTTGGCTCAAGTTCATTGTTCATTGCCATGTACACAGATCACAACCCTCTTGTTTTTTCGCACAAAAGAGAAGTTTTCATTTAATGTGTAAATGACAAGTTCCTAAGAAGATGTAAACATTATTATTAAACATTATTGATAAACATTATTCTTGTTTTGGTAGCCTTAAGTCTTTTTCAACTGTCTATTAAAATGCTTCTTTTATTGTGAGAGCCATCATGGAAAATTAACTCCGACAGTGGTTGATGCTTGTTTTGATTCTGGTGAGTTTGGGGTGATTTAAGACCAATGCATCTCTCAGACTGTCTGGCAATATTTGAATAAATAACAATGTCATAGCCAAAGTGAACTATGTACCACTCCCATTTCTCTCTTTCTGAACAAACCTGATTCACTGCCACAACAAAGGTTGAGACTGGCTGATTGTAAGACGCTATTGTGAAATCGCACATGAAATCACATGGTAGGGTTTTACTGTGTGTGAAAATCACCATCACCAAGGCTTTAATTAAAGCTCCTGACATTAAACATGCCCTGACACACCCACCAAAACTGCAAAACATCACACAAGAGACTATTTAAATGCTTCAAATATTTTGTATTCTGATCATTGCAAAGTTTCTGACAGAAATTGTACAACCTACAAGAACTCTCACAGAATACATGATTACATAAATGCATTGTATAAATAAGAAAATTGACAGTGCATTGTTTTGATGTATACTGTATATCACCATCCTTAATAAAACTATATGCATTGCTTCAGGGTTGGGGTGTGCAGCCCAGCTGCACATTTTCCATCATTTAATTTAAGACACGTTCCCTTTACAATGTGCTCTCTGTGGAGCTGTTATGTTGCTACGGTAGCAAGTAAAACCTAAACATGAATTGTACATTTGGAGAGTACAGAAATGTTTAGTTAATTTTAAGGTCAAAGTAAAACAACAGCATATTGCATAGACTTATCTTGATAAAGACTCATTTCACAGTCCAGTTTGAAATCTAGCTTTCATATTTCTCAATCTGCATGTGTCAAAATAAACTGCATTCAGACAATGGTGAGAGTGATTTTATGGTTTTACTTTCCAATGTGGCTGATTTTACTTGTTTAGGGAACAAGACTAAAGAAGACAGCAGTAGTTAAATGTTGCAATAGCACAGTGCTCAGTGAAGAAAGATGCATTTGTACATTAATAGTGCATTTATTTTCTGAAATCCCAGGGCTTAATATAAAGTGTTGTTATATGTTTGGCTTATTATTTTAGTGATGATTCAATAGACCAGGTACTTAAAGTTCCGACACAAAAACATGTTCAGTTTGACAGACATACCTAATTCACTGTCATTAATGTGTAAAAATGAATTTGATAGATCATCCGAAACCAGACAAGTCCGAAGACAATGATGAATCTTGGATTTTTACTGACAACAAAGTCCTTTTTCATACCAGTGATGGCAGTCATGTTCTGATGGCAATTCAAATGGAAATCAGCATCGATGCTATTGCTGGCTTGACAGTAGCCATGACAACAGTACCAGGCAGGATGCGATGACGAGACTGATCTTGTGGCTTACTCCACTTGAAACTTTAAATAAGGAGAAATGGAAACAAAACATTAGTTTAATGAACAGTTGTGCAACTTTCGATATTTTTTATCAAGTAGCACACAATATTGCTTACATATGCCATTCACGTAGATGGAGCTGCCTTCAATGTCGAAGCCGGTGACATTTGAAGCTGCACTCATCAAAACACTCGCAATCTGAGTGTTATTAGGAACAGATGTGCTTTCAAAGCTAAGGTTCATGTCATTGATGATGGATCCATTTCTGCAGAAGGAGAAACAATAAATACTGTTTGAAATATCAGATTTAGGCCACTACTCTTCAATTGTAACACGATAAGTCTTAAGAAATTACCTGAATGACACCACGTCCAAGGACTTAAAGGAGGAAGGAAATGCTCTTTGGAAACTAGGAACAAGCTGCAGAAACAGAAAACAAATTGTATTTAAACACTCTTTGCCTTACACTGAACTGTGTGTATATGAGATAAGTTGTACAGCGAGGTGGAGGTGTAGTATTATTTGTCTTGATATATTCCCCTTGATGTCTCTGTCATCAATTCTATGACTGTCTAGCAAGCATGAAGATGAATGTTTCCTAATTTTCCTGTTTGCATTTTTCTTGTGTTTTCTGTGCTTTCTGTAGTGCAGACAACAAACTGAGGCATAGAGACAGACAGACAGGATGGGAAAAATTATGGGCACTCCTGGGTTTAAAGAATAGATTATTATTAACCTTTTACACTAACATTAAGTTTCTACATGTGTATTCCTGGGTAGTGTTCACATGTTTTCAACTTGTATTTGTTCCCTTTCCTGGTGGAGACATTTTCTATTTAGGAAATTGTCCAGGACCATTTTCAAGTTTACATAACATGTTTTATCATATACAGTATAAGTATTGAAGTTTAGCATGCCTTAATGCCCATTCTTCTTAGTGCTTGGAACTTGCCAAATGCCTTGTTGTAACAAGATGAGCAGCAGCCCATGGTAGTACATTAAAATTTTTATTGTATGTGTGACTCAGAAATGCCTTGCATTTTATTGTAGAGATAATGTACCACTGACGTCCTATAAAAATATATTTTCAAGATGTAGCATCATTGAGGAAATGAAAGAATAATTGTTAAGCCTATTGAAGGTTATTGACATTTTATGACATTTGTTTTTAATGATAACTTTGATAACACTTTATTATACAGCCTGCGATTTACAGTGTAAAATCCTTGTATGAATCAGGTACCAATAAAGTACTTACTGCAGTAGGAAGTGGTTAGTATCTTCTTGGTACCTAATTCACACAACACAATTACGCTGTAAATCAGGGGCTGTATTATAAAATGTTACCATAACATTTCAGTTCTTTGTGTGGGGGCTTGAGCTCTCTGATAAAATAATTCAGTAGGTGTACCAGCAGATTTTATTCCAAAGGTGAGATTTACCTGTGTCTTTATCATTGAAGCTCGATTTGTGAAAGCCGCAGATGATGGATTCAGCAGGTCGCTTGTAAATGTGTTTAGACGAGATCTAAAAGTCACACTTGTTGTAATGAGTGCTGCAGTTAAAGGTGCTGCAGTTGTAGGTGCAACAGTTGTAGGTGCGGCAGTTGTAGGTGCTACAGTTGCAGGTGCTGCAGTTGTGGGTACAACAGTTGTAGGTGTGGCAGTTGTAGATGCAGCTGGAACTGGACCGTCTGTAAAAACATGTTTTTAAAAGAAAAAGTAAATAAGTATCCATGCCCAAACCAAAATGATTTCTTTATCCTCCTGACATTGGAACCACTTTCACAGACTTTTAACGGCCATCATAAAAGGTTTAGGAAGAGTTGGCTTTACAGATTTTTTGCATCTTATCCAGTTCTAAAGTTGATCATTTAAAAAAACAAACTTAAAGTTAAAAACAAATTATTTACAAAACAAGCATTCTGGCTGAATACAGGGTAGCTTAAAGAATAGCTCATCCTGCCCCACAAGCCAATGTTGAATGGATGGATTGGACTGTACAACACTGATAAACTTAGCTGTAGTAACATTATTTTGTTGTTGACTTATTTAAAACCAGAGCATGAACAGAACGTTGTTTCAAATGTTTTACATACTGATTAGAGTGAAACATTGTGCCGTGTCTACTTACCCAATGTTACGACTGAGGTGGGATTTATGCTTATGTTGAAGCCATTGTTGGAATTATTTACAGCTTCAACAAAGACTTGAGCAATGACATTATTCTGTGGAAGTTCTGCAGTAGGAGTAGTCTGATTGAACACAATCCCCATTTCTACCAGAGTTCCGTCCACTCGTGTTTGAGGTGCACCAGGGCTATATTATGAAACAAAATGGGACAAGAAACGATTCTGTTGCTTTGTGTCATGTACCAATTTTAAGACCGTATTACTGAATATAACGCAAAGTCAGTGAACCACTGTTAGAAAAATGTTTTTACCTGAACTGTCTCACAAAGCAGTGGTCAAAGTGACTACCAAATCTTCCTCTGTATATGACAGTGCACTGCAAAAAGAAAAGATCATTGAAAGACCTTGAGTAGCTTTCAAGCACAATTGTCTTTGAATTTAAACGGAAATGCAAATTTCAACAAAATTAATTTTCAAATTAACAGATTTGTCAGCTTAAATATTCTGTCCAATCACTCATTCACAACACTGACACAGTCAATAAAAAATGAATTCAATTTGAAATTTTACTCACCGTTGACACAACTCGTTGTTCAAGATCTTTGTATTGACTGCTGTTGGGGTCAGTGAGGTTATCTGAAAACGGTTCTCCTTGCATGTCTGCTGAGATAGTATAAATAGGTTTAACGGTGGCAGTGGTTGCCGCAACTGTTGTTACAACAGGCATTGTTGTGGCAGCTGTTGTTGTTACAGCAAGTGTTGTTGATGTAGCAGATGTTGTTACAACAGGTGTTGTTGTAGCAACAGTTGTTGACATAGCATGCGTCGTTGCAGCAGCTGTTGTTACAGCAGGTGTTTTTGTTGTAGCAGATATTGTAGTTATGGCAGCTGTTGTTGCAGCAGGTGTTGTGACGGCAGTTGTGGTTGTTGTTGCAGTGGTCGTTGTCACAGACAGTGTTGTTGTTTTCGCAGGAGTTGTTGTCGTAGGAATTGCTGTTGTGGAAGCTGTTGTTACAGCAGGTGTTGTTGTAGCAGCTGTCGTTGTCACAGAAGGTATCGTTGCTGTAGAAGCTGTTGTTGTAGCAGCTGTTGTTGTTACTGCATGCGTTGTTGTCGCAGCAGCTGTTGTTGTTGTAGCAGCTGTTGTTGTTACAGCAGGTGTTGTTGTTGCCTCAGATGTTGTTTTTGCCACAGGTGTTGTTGCTTCAAAAGCTGTGGTTGTTGCCTCAGTTGTTGTTGGTGAAGCTGTTGTTGTTGCCTCTGTTGTTGTTACAGCAGCTGTTGTTGCCTCAGTTGTTGTTGTTGTTGCCTCAGATGTTGATGTTGCCACAGGTGTTGTTGTTTCAGTAGATGAGGATATTGCCTCAGTTGTTGTTGGTGAAGCTGTTGTTGCCTTTGTTGTTGTTGCAGGAAGCGTTGTATCAGAAAGCGTTGTTGTTTCAGCTGTTGTTGTTGCCTCAGATGTTGTTGATGTCTCAGATGTTGATGTTGCCACAGGCGTTGTTGTGTTTGCAGCTGTGGTTGTTGCCTCTGTTGTTGTTGCAGCCGCAGCTGTGGTTGTTTACTCAGTTGTTGTTGCAGCAACTGCGGATGTTGTTTCAGCTGTTGTTGTTTCAGCTGTTGTTCTTGCAGCAGCTGTTGTTTCCTCAGTTGTTGTTGCCTCTGTTGTTGTTGGTGAAGCTGTTGTTACCTCAGTTGTTATTGTTGTTTCAGCTGTTGTTGGTGCTGCAGCTGTTGTTTCCTCAGTTGTTGTTGGTGAAGCTGTTGTTGTTGCCTCTGTTGTTGGTGAAGCTGTTTTTGTTGCCTCTGTTGTTGTTGAAGGAAGCGTTGTTGTATCAGAAAGCGTTGTTGTTTCAGCTGTTGTTGTGGCCACAGGTGTTGTTATTGTCTCAGTTGTTTTTTCAGGTGTTGTTGTTGCCTCAGATGTTGTTGTTCCCTCAGATGTTGATGTTGCCACAGGTGTTGTTGTGTCTGCAGCTGTGGTTGTTGCCTCTGTTGTTGTTGCAGCAGCAGCTGTGGTTGTTTCCTCAGTTGTTGTTGTTGCAGCAACTGCGGATGTTGTTTCAGCTGTTGTTGTTTCAGCTGTTGTTCTTGCAGCAGCTGTTGTTGCCTCAGTTGTTGTTGCCTCTGTTGTTGTTGGTGAAGCTGTTGTTGCCTCAGTTGTTGCTGTTGTTGCCACAGCTGTTGTTGTTTCTGCAGCTGAGGACATTACCTCTGTTGTTTTTGTTTCAGCTGTTGTTGTCGCCACAGGTGGTGTTGTTGTCTCAATTGTTGTTGTTGGTTCAGCTGTTGTTGTTGCCACTGTTGTTGTTGCAGCAGCTGTTGTTGCCTCAGTTGTTGTTGGTGAAGCTGTTCTTTCAGTTGTTGTCGCCACAGGTGTTGTTGATGTCTCAGGTGTTCTTGTTTCTGTGGTTCTTGTCTCAGTTGTTCTTGTTGTTGTTTCAGCTGTTGTTGTTGCAGCAGCTGTTGTTGCCTCAGTTGCTGTTGGTGAATCTGTTGTTGTTGCCTCTGTTGTTGTTGGTGAAGCTGTTGTTGCCTCAGGTGTTGTTGTTGTTGCCTCAGATGTTGTTGTTGCAACAGCTGCTGTTGTTTCTGCAGCTGAGGATGTTGCCTCTGTTGTTGTTGGTGAAGCTGTTGTTGTTGCCTCTGTTGTTGTTGCAGCAGCTGTTGTTGCCTCAGTTGTTGTTGTTGCCTCAGATGTTGTAGTTGTCACAGCTGCTGTTGTTTCTGCAGCTGAGGATGTTGCCTCTGTTGTTGTTGGTGAAGCTGTTGTTGTTGCAGCAGCTGTTGTTGCCTCAGTTGTTGTTGTTGTTGCCTCAGATGTTGATGTTGCCACAGATGTTGTTGTTTCAATAGCTGAGGATGTTGCCTCAGTTGTTGTTGGTGAAGCTGTTGTTGTTGCCTCTGTTGTTGTTGCAGGAAGCGTTGTTGTATCAGAAATCGTTGTTGTTTCAGCTGTTGTTGCCACAGATGTTGTTGTTGTCTCAGTTGTTGCCACATCTGTTGTTGCTGCCACAGCTGTTGTTGTTGCCTCATATGTTGTTGTTGCAACATCTGTTGTTGTGTCAGCAGCTGTGGTTGTTGCCTCAGTTGTTGTTGTTGCAGTAACTGTGGTTGTTGCCTCAGTTGCTGTTGTTGATTGAGCTGTTGTTGTCGCCACAGGTGTTGTTGCCTCTGTTGTTGTTGCAGCAGCTGTTGTTGCCTCAGTTGTTGTTGCCTCTGTTGTTGTTGGTGAAGCTGTTGTTGCCTCAGTTGTTGCTGTTGTTGCCACAGCTGTTGTTGTTTCTGCAGCTGAGGACATTACCTCTGTTGTTTTTGTTTCAGCTGTTGTTGTCGCCACAGGTGGTGTTGTTGTCTCAATTGTTGTTGTTGGTTCAGCTGTTGTTGTTGCCACTGTTGTTGTTGCAGCAGCTGTTGTTGTGTCAGCAGCTGTGGTTGTTGCCTCAGTTGTTGTTGTTGCAGTAACTGTGGTTGTTGCCTCAGTTGCTGTTGTTGATTGAGCTGTTGTTGTCGCCACAGGTGTTGTTGCCTCTGTTGTTGTTGCAGCAGCTGTTGTTGCCTCAGTTGTTGTTGCCTCTGTTGTTGTTGGTGAAGCTGTTGTTGCCTCAGTTGTTGCTGTTGTTGCCACAGCTGTTGTTGTTTCTGCAGCTGAGGACATTACCTCTGTTGTTTTTGTTTCAGCTGTTGTTGTCGCCACAGGTGGTGTTGTTGTCTCAATTGTTGTTGTTGGTTCAGCTGTTGTTGTTGCCACTGTTGTTGTTGCAGCAGCTGTTGTTGCCTCAGTTGTTGTTGGTGAAGCTGTTCTTTCAGTTGTTGTCGCCACAGGTGTTGTTGATGTCTCAGGTGTTGTTGTTTCTGTGGTTCTTGTCTCAGTTGTTCTTGTTGTTGTTTCAGCTGTTGCTGTTGCAGCAGCTGTTGTTGCCTCAGATGTTGTTGGTGAAGCTGTTGTTGCTGCCTCTGTTGTTGTTGTAGCAGCTGTTGTTGCCTCAGTTGTTGTTGTTGTTGTTGACTCAGATATGGTTGTTGTCACAGCTGTTGTTGTTTCAGCAGCTGAAGTTGTTGCCTCAGTTGTTGTTGGAGAAGCTTTTGTTGTTGCCTCTGTTGTTGTTGCCAGAGGTGTTGTTGTTTCAGCAGCTGTTGTTGTTGCCTCTGTTGTTGGTGAAGCTGTTGTTGCTGCCTCTGTTGTTGTTGCAGCAGCTGTTGTTGCCTCAGTTGTTGTTGGTGAAGCTGTTGTTGTTGCCTCTGTTGTTGCAGCAGCTGTTGTTTCAGCAGCTGTTGTTGCCTCAGTTGTTTTTGGTGAAGCTGTTGGCGTTGCTTCTGTTGTTGTTGCAGAAGCTGTTGTTGCCTTAGTTGTTGTTGGTGAAGCTGTTGTTGTTGCCTCTGTTGTTGTTGGTGAAGCTGTTGTTGCAGAAGCTGTTGTTGCCTCAGTTGTTGTTGGTGAAGCTGTTGTTGTTGCCTGTGTTGTTGTTGGTGAAGTTGTTGTTGTTGCCTCTGTTGTTGTTGCAGGAGCTGTTGTTGCCTCTGTTGTTGTTGGTGAAGCTGTTGTTGCTGCCTCTGTTGTTGTTGCAGCAGCTGTTGTTGCCTCAGTTGTTGTTGATGTTGACTCAGATGTTGTTGTTGCCACATCTCTTGTTGTTTCAGCAGCTGAAGTTGTTGCCTCAGTTGTTGTTGGAGAAGCTTTTGTTGTTGCCTCTGTTGTTGTTACCTCTGTTGTTGTTGCAGCAGCTGTTGTTGCCTCAGTTGTTGTTGGTGAAGCTGTTGTTGTTTCCTCTGTTGTTGTTGCAGCAGCTGTTGTTGCCTCAGTTGTTGTTGGTGAAGCTGTTGTTGTTGCCTCTGTTGTTGTTGCAGCAGCTGTTGTAGCCTCAGTTTTTGGTGGTGA
Source organism: Macquaria australasica (assembly GCA_005408345.1). Lineage (NCBI taxonomy): Eukaryota > Metazoa > Chordata > Actinopteri > Centrarchiformes > Percichthyidae > Macquaria > Macquaria australasica. The sequence goes on along the minus strand of SEMN01002197.1, from coordinate 4,030 downwards.
AGCTGTTGTTGTTGCCTCAGTTTTTGTTGGTGAAGCTGTTGTTGTTGCCTCCGTTTTTGTTGGTGAAGCTGTTGTTGTTGCCTCTGTTGTTATTGCAGGAGCTGTTGTTGCCTCAGTTGTTGTTGGTGAAGCTGTTGTTGCTGTCTCTGCTGTTGTTGCAGTAGCTGTTGTTGCCTCAGATGTTGTTGGTGAAGCTGTTGTTGCTGTCTCTGTTGTTGTTGTAGCAGCTGTTGTTGCCTCAGTTGTTGTTGTTGTTGTTGACTCAGATATGGTTGTTGTCACAGCTGTTGTTGTTTCAGCAGCTGAAGTTGTTGCCTCAGTTGTTGTTGGAGAAGCTTTTGTTGTTGCCTCTGTTGTTGTTGCCACAGGTGTTGTTGTTTCAGCAGCTGTTGTTGTTGCCTCTGTTGTTGGTGAAGCTGTTGTTGCTGCCTCTGTTGTTGTTGCAGCAGCTGTTGTTGCCTCAGTTGTTGTTGGTGAAGCTGTTGTTGTTGCCTCTGTTGTTGCAGCAGCTGTTGTTTCAGCAGCTGTTGTTGCCTCAGTTTTTTTTGGTGAAGCTGTTGGCGTTGCCTCTGTTGTTGTTGCAGAAGCTGTTGTTGCCTTAGTTGTTGTTGGTGAAGCTGTTGTTGTTGCCTCTGTTGTTGTTGGTGAAGCTGTTGTTGCAGAAGCTGTTGTTGTTGGTGAAGCTGTTGTTGTTGCCTGTGTTGTTGTTGGTGAAGTTGTTGTTGTTGCCTCTGTTGTTGTTGCAGGAGCTGTTGTTGCCTCAGTTGTTGTTGGTGAAGCTGTTGTTGCTGCCTCTGTTGTTGTTGCAGCAGCTGTTGTTGCTTCAGTTGTTGTTGATGTTGACTCAGATGTTGTTGTTGCCACATCTCTTGTTGTTTCAGCAGCTGAAGTTGTTGCCTCTGTTGTTGTTACCTCTGTTGTTGTTGCAGCAGCTGTTGTTGCCTCAGTTGTTGTTGGTGAAGCTGTTGTTGTTTCCTCTGTTTTTGTTGGTGAAGCTGTTGTTGTTGCCTCCGTTGTTGTTGGTGAAGCTGTTGTTGTTGCCTCTGTTGTTATTGCAGGAGCAGTTGTTGCCTCAGTTGTTGTTGGTGAAGCTGTTGTTGCTGTCTCTGCTGTTGTTGCAGTAGCTGTTGTTGCCTCAGTTGTTGTTGTTGTTGACTCAGATGTTGTTGTTGCCACAGCTGTTGTTGTTTCAGCAGCTGAAGTTGTTGCCTCAGTTGTTATTGGAGAAACTTTTGTTGTTGCCTCAGTTGTTTTTGCCACAGGTGTTGTTGTTTCAGCAGCAGCTGTTGTTGCCTCAGTTTCTGTTGGTGAAGCTGTTGTTGTTGCCTCTGTTGTTGTTGGTGAAGCTATTGTTGTTGCCTCTGTTGTTGTCGCCACAGGTGTTATTGTTTCAGCAGCTGAGGTTGTTGCCTCTGATGTTGTTGCAGCAGCTGTTGTTGCCACAGTTGTTGTTGGTGAAGCTGTTGTTGCTGCCTCTGCTGTTGTAGCAGCAGCTGTTTTTGCCTCAGTTGTTGTTGTTGACTCAGATGTTTTTGTTGCCACAGCTGTTGTTGTTTCAGCAGCTGAAGTTGTTGCCTCTGTTGTTGTTGGCGAAGCTGTTGTTGCAGAAGCTGTTGTTGCCTCAGTTGTTGTTGGTAAAGCTGTTGTTGTTGCCTGTGTTGTTGTTGGTGAAGTTTTTGTTGTTGCCTCTGTTGTTGTTGCAGGAGCTGTTGTTGCCGCAGTTGTTGTTGGTGAAGCTGTTTGTGTTGCCTCTGTTGTTGTTGCAGAAGCTGTTGTTGCCTTAGTTGTTGTTGGTGAAACTGTTGTTGTTGCCTCTGTTGTTGTTGGTGAAGCTGTTGTTGCAGAAGCTGTTGTTGCCTCAGTTGTTGTTGGTAAAGCTGTTGTTGTTGCCTGTGTTGTTGTTGGTGAAGTTTTTGTTGTTGCCTCTGTTGTTGTTGATGTTGACTCAGATGTTGTTGTTGCCACATCTCTTGTTGTTTCAGCAGCTGAAGTTGTTGCCTCAGTTGTTGTTGGAGAAGCTTTTGTTGTTGCCTCTGTTGTTGTTACCTCTGTTGTTGTTGCAGCAGCTGTTGTTGCCTCAGTTGTTGTTGGTGAAGCTGTTGTTGTTGCCTCTGCTGTTGTTGCAGCAGCTGTTGTTGCCTCAGTTGTTTTTGGTGAAGCTGTTGTTGTTGCATCTGTTGTTTTTTCAGCAGCTGTTGTTGCCTCAGTTGTTGGTGGTGAAGCTGTTGTTGTTGCCTCTGTTGTTGTTGGTGAAGCTGTTGTTGTTGCCTCCGTTGTTGTTGGTGAAGCTGTTGTTGTTGCCTCTGTTGTTGTTGCAGGAGCTGTTGTTGCCTCAGTTGTTGTTGGTGAAGCTGTTGTTGCTGCCTCTGCTGTTGTTGCAGCAGCTGTTGTTGCCTCAGTTGTTGTTGTTGTTGACTCAGATGTTGTTGTTGCCAATGCTGTTGTTGTTTCAGCAGCTGAAGTTGTTGTCTCAGTTGTTATTGGAGAAGCTTTTGTTGTTGCCTCAGTTGTTGTTTCCACAGGAGTTGTTGTTTCAGCAGCAGCTGTTGTTACCCTAGTTGCTGTTGGTGAAGCTGTTGTTGTTGCCTCTGTTGTTGTTGGTGAAGCTATTGTTGTTGCCTCTGTTGTTGTCGCCACAAGTGTTGTTGTTTCAGCAGCTGAGGTTGTTGCCTCTGTTGTTGTTGCGTCAGTTGTTGTTGGTGATGTTGTTTTTGTTGCTTGTGTTGTTGTTGGTGAAGCTGTTGTTGTTGCCTCTGTTGTTGTTGCCACAGGTGTTGTTTCAGCAGCTGTTGTTTTTGCCTCTGTTTTTGTTGGTGAAGCTGTTGTTGTTACCTCTGTTGTTGTTGCAGCAGCTGTTGTTGCCTCAGTTGCTGTTGGTGAAGCTGTTATTGTTGCCTCTGTTGTTGTTGGTGAAGCTATTGTTGTTGCCTCTGTTGTTGTTGATGAAGCTGTTGTTGTTGCCTCTGTTGTTGTTGCAGCAGCTGTTGTTGCCTCAGTTGTTGTTGGTGAAGCTGTTGTTGTTGCCTATTTTGTTGTTGCAGCAGCTGTTGTTGCCTCAGTTGTTGGTGGTGAAGCTGTTGTTGTTGCCTCAGTTGTTGTTGGTGAAGCTGTTGTTGTTGCCTCTGTCGTTGTTGCAGAAGCTGTTGTTGCCTCAGTTGCTGTTGGTGAAGCTGTTTTTGTTGCCTCTGTTGTTGTTGGTGAAGCTGTTGTTGCAGAAGCTGTTGTTGTCTCAGTTGTTGTTGGTGAAGCTGTCGTTGTTGCCTCTGTTGTTGTTGCAGGAGCTGTTGTTGCCTCAGATGTTGTTGGTGAAGCTGTTGTTGCTGCCTCTGTTGTTGTAGCAGCTGTTGTTGCCTCAGTTGTTGTTATTGTTGACTCAGATATTGTTGTCACAGCTGTTGTTTCAGCAGCTGAAGTTGTTACCTCAGTTGTTGTTGGAGAAGCTTTTGTTGTTGCCTCTGTTGTTGTTGCCACAGGTGTTGTTGTTTCAGCAGCTGTTGTTGTTGCCACAGCTATTGTTGTTTCAGCAACTGAGGTTGTTACCTCATTTGCTGTTGGTGAAGCTATTGTTGTTGCCTGTGTTGTTGTCGCCACAGGTGTTGTTGTTTCAGCAGCTGAGGTTGTTGCCTCTGATGTTGTTGCAGCAGCTGTTGTTGCCTCAGTTGTTGTTGGTGAAGCTGTTGTTGTTGCCTCTGTTGTTGTTGGTGAAGCTGTTATTGCTGCCTCTGTTGTTGTTGCAGCAGCTGTTGTTACCACAGCTGTTGTTGTTTCAGCAGCTGAAGTTGTTACCTCAGTTGTTGTTGTTTCAGCAACTGAGGTTGTTACCTCATTTGCTGTTGGTGAAGCTATTGTTGTTGCCTGTGTTGTTGTCGCCACAGGTGTTGTTGTTTCAGCAGCTGAGGTTGTTGCCTCTGATGTTGTTGCAGCAGCTGTTGTTGCCTCAGTTGTTGTTGGTGAAGCTGTTGTTGTTGCCTCTGTTGTTGTTGGTGAAGCTGTTATTGCTGCCTCTGTTGTTGTTGCAGCAGCTGTTGTT
>SEMN01002196.1:0-13245 GCA_005408345.1 Macquaria australasica | reverse complement strand
TCAGTGATACAGGACATCTGGATCCTACATCTGGAGGCCCCCTGGCCAGCAGGGAACTTGTTCGCCTGCACTGACAGATGGGAAAGCGTATGGCGAAGTACTTTCCGCTCTGACACTGTGAAGTGATGTCTCTGTGTGTGTGTATGTGGGTGTGTAATCGTGCCACATACTCGCATCAGAATGATATAATATTTTCCCATAGGTCCTTGTTGTGGGCAAGCTTTGTGGTCCATCCAAGGTAATCTTTGTCATCATCATTGTCAGCATGCTGCCCACAGGGAGACAACTCTTTGTATCAGTTCCTTTTTATGGTACACTCTTGTCTTCTGGCTTGTCATGTACATGTTCACCATCAACACACTTGCCATCAGAAATAAAAAATGTATCAGATTGCCCAGATTTCCACAGTTCCAAGACAATAATCTATTATTTAGGTAGAGTAAATGAAATAGCTACACAGCCTACTCCAAATATTTTACAAAGACCAACCTGTCCAAGAGCAGTAAGGCCACATCCTGTCTGCCCTCAGTCCCTGCTCTTCTTTCAGCGGTCATCTTTCAGTGCTTATCCATGTTTGTCCTCGACGTCGATTGCTTTCCTCTTTTGACTGTAATCCTTCCCCTGAGCGCAGAGTTTCTTTTTTATCTGGAGCATCAGAAACGTTTCTTGGATGCTTCTTAGGTTTTTCCGCCATACTCCTAGTTGCTATAGCCTACTCCGTCGCTAATCTTGTTTTGTTTTTTTTGTCTGTCTGACCTGTTAGCAATTATCCAATACAAGCACAAAAACATATTTAGTTTTATTAACAGCTAGTACCACTGGGCCACATGGTGGGTACCCTCACCAAACAGTTCTACTGAGACATCCTTTATGTTTTTCTGTTGCTGTTCCCGATGCTGAGGATGTGTCTGAAGTGGGGTGAAACCTTAGTAGCCACGGTACTTTCATTCAGAATGAAAAGTCTTTACAGGGCTTTTGACCACATAGTCTCAGGAACTAAGGAGTTTCTGGTATTAAACTCAGGAACTAAATCAATAACGTTATAAAATGTTGTAGGATAAGAATGTGTTAAAGGAACTTGTACTTTCTTACATTTCCACATTTCAAGAACTGTGAATATTAGGCAAATGTAACCATTAGAAGCAACGTCCTTGTTTGAGACATCATTTTCCATCTGACAAAAGGACACACTCTTGACTGTAAATCAATGTCAGAAAGGGAAAAGAATATTAAAACAAAGAAAGACGGGAGTTCTTTTAGATTTTTTTTTTTTTAAGTCGGGTACACAACTTTAAATATCATTTTTGATCAACAAATCTAACTCAATAAAAGGTTCCTGGAAGAGTTCCTGCTGTTGAAATGAGCTACTAGTCATCATGCATATAGTGCCTTGTATCAGCCTATAACTCATCAGTTGGCAGTGCACATATTTAGAGATTTAAGAACTGCCTGTCAAATTGTTGGTGAGCATGGTGTACAATTAATGATGAATCCAATCTCTGAGCTATTGAAGTTGCCATTATATTTTTCCTTTTTGTGAAGGCATAAACACCCCCTTCGTTATGTGCATTGTTTTATGTACAAGTAATTTGGCAGCGTGTAGGCAGAGATGAAGAAAGAAAATGACATACAAATATATTCCCAGAAGCAAGTCTGATAGCACTCCTTTTACTGTAGCAAAATCAGCCTGTTTGATGATTTTATCCATTTTATAACATTTGTTACCAGTGTAATATATAACAAGTTTCTTTTGAAGCTGATCAGCATATAGGCAGGTTCAGGTGATACACATCCTGTAGCTGCTCAGTAGACAGTGAAACAGCCACTGTGAATTTTCTGGGCTGTAGCGACAAAAACAAAAAAGAAACATTAAGGAAATGTACAGCCCTCAATATATAACTGATGTGATTAAAAAAAAAAAGAGGCACCACACTTTCTCAAGGCCTTAGTGGAAAACTGAACCAAAAATGAAGAGAGTGAGACATTTCAGTTGTCAACCTTCCTCAGTGACTCATATGTCTAAAATCTTTGGAAGAGCACAACGTAAATTCTGCTTCAGGGTGGATTTTCCTTTTACAACACGAAGAACTAGAGAAATAAAAGATTTGATTACAGTGCACATCACACTCTGGAGCACTCACTTGGCCCTGAGCAAAGTAACAGTCACTTTAATTTGTAATTTATGAGTTCCCTACAATATTAAGCCTGTTTTGTTGATGGTGTTCAGTTCTAGCAATTCACTCATAGGGAAAGGCTTTGCCATATACAGTACAGGCACTGAGAAAAATAGAAGAAATGAAGGGGGGAATGTGCTATGCGTGTCTTCCCCTTAAGGAGGTCATTGCCAAGTTCATGAATCATCCCTGTGTGTTGAATTTCATTTGTGTCTCAATAGCTCTCTTAACCAGCACTAATATCCACACACAGTTATTATTGTAACTCCCTGTAAAGCTGTCTTAGCCACCATAGTACATCCAGATTACAGTTTGTCTGCACCCAGCCAGAAGTGATATCCTGTTAAAATTGTACACCTTCAAGGCATCATACTCAGCTGTACTCCTTAGGAAGCACTAGTGTCATTCCTCAATGTAAACTTGGATCTAAGGGTCTTCCTGACTATCAGGACTCCCAGGCTCTGGAACCAACTGCCCACTGTTAATGTCTTTTACTACAAGCCATTTGACTGAAAAGTTGCTAATATAGGCTAGCTCAGAAGCAAGCACCAAATAGATAGAATTATTCACAAAAAATAGCATAAAGCTTAAAGCCATTCTGTCAGTCCAAAGCAGGCATGCACCAATTCTCAAAGCAGCACTTTGGAGGCATTTATATTTCAAGTAGCTGTAGAGAACTGGGAAGTTTTGAATTAATGTAAGCATTGACTCGTCCATTTTCTTTTGCTAGGAAGAACTGTGGTGCATGACATAAAATGATTCCGGGTAACAAACAGAAAAGCGCCAAACTCTGAATGATGGTTGACAATAAGTTTAGTGGGTGGACAAGCATGTTGATCATCCACACATCTCCATTATTGCTTAGCTCTGTAGCAATCTATGGAATGGACTTGTCAGGTGTGTGGCTTGTTGGCCACAAATGTAGTATGACACACAGCAGCTGAAAGTGGATTTCACCCCTTATTGGAGTACTTCATCTTAGAATATAATGCTGATTCACACAACCACAGATACATTAATCCAATGGTGGTTACCATGTTTATTTTGCAGTCAGTCCCATGAAATGTACAGTATGCTGTTCATATGACCCATTACCCGACCCATGTTGAAATGTATCCATTTAAAACCCCACTAAGATACATCACGGCTACTTTACTTAGCCTGCTGCCACTGTGACGCATACCTGAATAAGTGCCAGGAAATGGATGGATGGATCGATGGAAGAAGCCTTTTAATTGTGCGCCATTTTTGACCCCTTGTTTCCAATATAGCTGTACTTGTACTGCACTCTTAAGGTAGATGTTCCTAGTTCCTGAATTGGTATAATAAGACCACTAGACCTTTTATCTGCAATTTTTGTGAAACCTAAGGTTTATTGCGGTTGTTTCCTTAATCTGTATGTAACACATTATGTGATTCCAGACAACTTTAGTTGCTAGAGGCTCTTTGAGGCTATACTTGGGCACAGTGGTGCTTTTAGCTAAATGCTAACATCAACAACCTTAGTTTAGCATGTTGTTATTGGGCAAACTGATATTCTGACCTCATGATGGTGGTAGACCTTGAATATCTGTAGTAAAGTTCACAGCAATTGATCCAACCATTATAAAGACATTTCACAAGCCACTGTACCGCCCTAATATACAGTATAGCACACATGGGAGAAGTTTGCCAGAAAGGTGACGTAGTATTATGAGCGACAGATTCCCTGTAGCCAGGAGGTGGGGGTGGATGAATGGGTCAAACACCGGACTTTCACCCAGGAGACCGCTGTTCGTATCCCGTGCAAATTTTAACTTATTATTTTAACCCAAACCATGATCTTTTACTAAACCTAACCAAACTGCGACCTTTTCACCACGTTAACCACATGTTAGAAAGGCTTTCTGGCAGTACTACGATCGCAGTTTGGTTAGGTTTAGGCACCAAAATTAATTGGTTAGGTTTAGGAAAAGATCATGGTTTGGGTTAAAATAATAAGTCAACGTTGAACTACAGTACGTACTTTTGGTGCCTAAACCTAACCAAACTGCAACAGTTTCACAACGTTAACCACATGTTAGAAAGGCTTTCTGGCAAACTTCCTCCACGTGCATATATAGAATGGTGTATGTCAATATTTTGTGTTGGCATATCTATCTTACAAGAAATGCTCACACAATGTTATTAGTATGTGGCTTATATTTGAACCTGCTAATAGATGTTAGGATGCAATTGTGAAACGTTTTTGTGCAAAAAAAAACAACCCTTCTACAATAGTCAATAGTGTGATGTTAGGAAAGACAGTCATAATGGAGTTTGTAGGTGAAATGTACTGTGTGTGTCCTTTACTGGTGGAATCATAGTATTCAGTATATTCAGGGCTACTTTTTGTGCAGCGGGGTCAGTAGATACAATGAACACCCTCATATTATGTAACATGTCCGTTTCAAAGCGGACTTGTACGAGGGTCCTCTGAGAATTGCAGCTGAATGTCAGATGCTCAGGCTACTGATCATCCTGCTGCTGTAACCTGTAAGATCCAGGCTGTACAGATGAAGATGTACTGTAGCTGCGAGCTGCTCCTGGTACCTAACAGTTCCACTGAAACCTTGAAGTAGAAATTCTACATGCTCATGCTTCAAGTGATCAAAGCCACAACACTGTCATTGTTCGCCATTGTTCTTTCAAATAAGATACATGTGCATGTTGTGACTTGTGATTCATTATGAGTCAGACTTTGAGTTTGGAAACGATCCAGCAGGCACAGTAGAAGCACTTTTCAGCACAGCATGTTTTGTCTGTAGATGCCGTCTCTCTCTCTCTCCTTGCATGCATACTGTACTCTCCCTCAAAGGTTAATAGACACAGGTTTTGGTGCTCTAGCTGCTGCTCGTCTCACCCATTATTCCAAATGTCAGCTGTGTAAATGATCAGCGGCGTGCTTATCACCACACATTATCTGGGTAATTGCTCTCTGACAGCCATATTTGTTTTGATGCAGCATTCATACATCGATAGCCTACCCTGCAATCAGTTTAATGCTATCATTATAGTCGGGTTACAGAAACATGCTCTTCATGTACCTTTGACATCTAAATGAATGCATTACACCAATAGCATGAAGCAGTTAATTTGTAGATAGTTTTATGTCCACCTTTTGCATATTGTGCAGCTGTAAATTTTGTGCGTTTGAATTTGCAATAACTGACTATTTTTTCACATTTCTTGACATTTTTCTTTATATTCCCTGGTGATATCTCCCTTTTGTGGCAGCCTGTAATGCTAATTCACTACTACTACTACTACCAATGCTAGTATCTAATGCTTTTGACTGATTTGGTGGTATTTCTTCTTTAACTTTAAATAAGCAGTTTTTGATGTGTAATATGAGGAGCATACATCAACATATTCAGTATATACTACATAAGAAGCTGTCTCATTTTTAACAATTTCTCTCTCTCACACAACATCAATGAATGAATGTGTGTAGCAAATGTCATGACAAACCATCCAACAGTTGTTGAGACATTTCCCTCAAAACATCAAATGTGAACCCCATGGTGGCACTGAAAAGTCAGAGGATCAAAGTAATTAGGATTTATCACCTTGACTCCATAAATGTCTGTAACAAACTGTGTGCCGACCCTTTCAGTACATGTTGAGATATTTCACTGGACAAGTAAAAGGTTTGAGTTTGCAGGTGGCGCTATACGAAAAGTCATGGGATCAGCAAAGTAATTAAAGGGCAACCTCTGGGAACCATGAATGTTAGTACATCAATCTATCAAATAGCTGTTGAGATACTTCAGTCTGGACCAAAGTGGTGGACCGACTTCCAGACCGATGTTGCCATCCCTAGAGCCCTGCAGCAAACAAAAAATGTTTTCATTTGTCTTCTTGTAAAGCATTTGTAGCTGTGTTTTTGAAACCTGATAAGTGTATTATTACATCACCTCTTTCGCTACCTTTAATGTTGTCCTGCTCAATTCCTGGCTGAGGACAGCAGTCTGTTGTTTGTTGTAGTTTTATCTTTTTACAATCCCAATATACAGTTTGATTTTTTGTATCCAACTCCTAGTGTTGCAAGTAACTATTGTATATGTGTATACAGCAGTTTCTCATGTTGATTAACATTTGAAATGCACCAAGCCTCTTCATGCTGTTGTCTTTAACTGTACTCACCCCTCCCTGCAACGCCGTGGAGAGGCCAGTGTGGAGGGAGTCCTCAACCAGCTGGTCCTGGAGCACCTACAGCTTGCTCCTTTGCAGTGGGGTGAGTCTCTTGTGTATGTGTGTCTGCATGTACAATTTCACAAATTTGTTACCTTGAAATACTTTTTTAATCAAAATGTGTAACGTCATATTTTTCCCCGTGCAGTATGAGTTTTAATCATGTTGTGAATAGATTTTATTTCATCTTCATTTTTTTAAAAACCTCCCGTTATGTTTTCTCTGAATGTGTTTGTCTGCCAATCACAGTTATTTGTGTGGTAACATAGCCATCTTTTTACCTGTCAGTTAGTGCATAAACCTCCAGAAATGGTCTCAAGCCATGTTTTTTATTTGCATTCATAATGGGCTACAGGCTATTTTGGATAAGTGTAGACAGCAGCTTGGGAAATGTGCGAATCACCGGGGACTACAGAATTTGTAGGAGCACTCTTCGGTCGCACCATCTGTGATCATCCTCTGAAATCACTTTTGATTTACTGCGGATGTTTGTTTTCTGAGATTCCCGCTCTCTCTTTGGGCACTGCCAGCATTTTGATTAGTCAGCTGGGGCTGTCCAAAAGAGAAAGCAATCTGCAAAATGAAGTGACGCAGCAGATCAAGCATGGAAATGTAAGAATCTATTGAGACAGAAATAGGGGGCATCCAGGCAAATACTTCACTGGATTCACTCTTCTTCAGATAGTTTGGCATTTGACATGCAGCTCCTCCTGTGAGGACACACTCCTAAGAGTACAGCTGTTGTGAAGATGTTTGAGATACACCCATGTTTGGACTGATATTCTACATTATGTGTGTAATCTCAGCGCAGACAATTGCAGCGCTTGTTATGTCTTTATTTCTGTAAAGGTAGTCTCGTGGTTCCAGTCCAGGCCTTTGCAAGCCTTGCTGATTATGAGCCAGATAATTTGCCTCAGCCCATTAGGATGCCTTTATCAGGGTTTCCAAGACCATCACAGGCTCAATTACGGGTATAGTTGAAACATTTCCCCAGTGTCTAAAATCGTTTGTCCAATTGGATGCTTTTAATGCTGTTGTATCTCTGTAAGCCTCACACTTACAGAGACACTGAAGATGAATATAACTTGCTTGTTAAATTTGATTGTAGTTGTATTTAATCGCTGTGATGTTTATGGCCAAAGCTTTGTGTTCTGTCATAGTTTTTTTTCCCAGTTTTCATGCTGGGGATTGAGACTGTGCAATGGAACTCTTGTTTATTTCCCTTTAATAACGTAGTATAAGATGCCAGGAAATACTTCTAAAACTCAGTGCTGCTCATAATTGCAACCCTGTTGTTTTTTGTTTTTTCTAACTATTGATGATTCAGTCAACCCCCATCCACTGTTTTTCCACCTCTTTCAGCTCTGACTCTGAGGGTTTAACTGATGATTATATCTGGTGTCAACAATCCTCATCTTGATACACTTGAACATTTCTCTGCCATTAGTTTGTAGAAAGTATTTAAACTCCTCCAGGAGGTGATAGATTATATGTCAAAAAGTCTTCAATTATATGTAAAAAAAAAATAAATCCCTGTTAGTTGCCCAGGCACTTCAGTTTCAATCTGTCTTTAATTTTAAAAATGGAGATGCCTACTTAAATTGCATCCTATATATTATTCTTCGTCTTGTCTTTATCTTAAAACTTTAGAGGTTCCAGAAAGTGATTTCTTTAACAATTTTATAAGAAATGACAAATAATTGTGGATTTCTTTATAGTTTATCGCATTGCTGATAATGAGATTTTGCTATTTGGAAAATAGTGTTTTATAACATTTTATACCTCATAATAATTTTGATGAGTTCATTAAAAAATATAAAACCTCCTTTAGCAAATGTAAATTGGGTCATCTACAGTATGCACTGTATACATGTGCTTTTTCCTATGGTAGCACCGTGGCATTTTTCCATCAACAGGATGAGAAGAATAATGTTTTTCTGTCACAATATTTTGAGCATCCCCTTCTATCTGGACGGCCACTTGTTGAAATTTAAGAGTAAATCTAAGTTTTATTTCTTTTTTTTTAAACCACATCCCATTTTATGGATGTCAGTGGTGAACATTGATATGAAAAAATCTTGCATACTCACACATATAAGATAAATTGTAGATTTTTTCCAAATTTTAAATCCTGAAAATTGATAGTACTCTAGTATTCTAGATATTTCAATGAATGGTCCAATTGGCACCCTAAAATCTTACTAAAGTTGCTTTAAGATCCAGTGAAAGTGGCCGGATTTGAAAGCACTGGACAGGATTTGAGTGGGTTAAAAGAAAACCTTTAAACCCTAAAAAAGTAGAAACATGAAATGTGAGAAACACACAACTATACATTTAAAGTATTTTAAAGGGGTTGAAAAGTTCCACAGTCACTTTCAGTCTTATACATGAATTTCCCTTACTGGCACTTTGATTTAAAATGTTTAGTGAGAACATTTTGAAATACAGTAATAGCACTACAACGTATACAAAAAGCCAACAGTGTGAGTATTTATTTGTGTATGCTGTGCCTCAGGCCGGAGTTATAAGAGAGAGACTCTGACATCTGTGGCATGAGAAACTTGATGCCTCTTCATGATTTGCTACCATTGAAATCTATGAATAATTGATCACACGAGTTCCAGTAAATGAAGAACATGGAAAGTGCCAGAATGGCTGTGTGTTTGTTTACAAGCTCAATATTATTGTTGAATGGGGAGGTAACGGAGGCCATTAATAAATGATTCTACCTCTGGGCAGAATTAGCTCCACAGTCTCATCAGTGGAGCAGCAATAATGTAAGATGTATGATGAAATTCACTATATTATTACAAATGAATAATGCAAGTTTTTTTTTTTTTTATTAGTGACGACACATCCTTTTGTTTCTGCTAAATTTCAATTTTGGGGTTCAGAGGATGGCTGTTATTCACTAAGTGAGCTACAATTTAAAGCGGATTACTTTTATGTTAATGTGGAAAGCTTGTTTGAAAAAATTGGACAATTGGACAAATTTTACCACAAACATAGATGAGAGGACTGCTTTTTCTTTCTGCCGTCTAGAGAGCATATCTCTTCTAGTACTTATTTTCCTTAAATATGTGGACAGCTTGAACATTATTTTCTGCCTGTGTTTGTTTGATTTTACAACACTAATCAACTGTGACTGCAATATACTAGGCACCTTTGCAGCATAATCAATTTATGGACAGATTTTATAGACCAGGAAAAACCTTGTAAATAAGAGCAATTATGCCTTATTGGATTGATATCTACCTGTTTGCCTGAGTGCGAGTACTAATTCGGAAAGGGTTCTACTGACTTTCTGGGCTTTTCATAGTCATCTCATTTTCTGCTCCAACAGTAAAAGTCTATGTGGAAGCCAATCTGTCACAGAAGTCCACTAAACTATATATGTCGGCCATGGATTTCATAATGCTGTTGAAAAGGGTAGACAGTTTTACAAACAGTCTAAATGTCAGCAGAGCAGCCTTGGAAATCCTCAACTGTTGTTTTCCAGAAGTTTACTGCTTGACTGGTTTAATTATCTGTGACAAAATTGTATTGTGCTCCCAAAAAACTATAAGGGGTACTCATCATCCTTAAAATTGGAGAACTCAGAGGGAAGAAGTTTGACGGGGGCTACGGGATGGAACGCACTAAATTAGGATGTAGATGTCAGCTCTTGTGTTTTTTCCACAGGAAATATTTCACCCAGCTCTTATTAAACCATACTTTTCCTTACCCTCTCCCTCATACAGTATACAGTAGACAATACATTGTTTCTATAAGACAACAGGTTTACTGAATTCAGTGTTACCAAAGGGAACAAGGAGGTCAAGTGCAGTAATTAAAGGTGCATTGTGCGTATGTTTGAGGCCACACAGAAAATCGCTGCAGGGTTATGCGGCGGTGTGGGAGTGTCTCATAATCCCAGCATGAAGACTGATACAAGCCAAGCCACTGCACAGCGATTAACGTCTTTGTGCTCCCTCGTGGCAAGGTCAAACAGCTGATGTACAGTCATTACGGTGCCGATCGATCAGTCTATCTTCCATATTCTCAGTTGCTCGGTAAACAGCGGGATATTAAGGTAAACAGCTAATGCTACAGATAAACAAAGTTCTTCTTAACCTGGGCGTCTGCCGGTCTGATCGCCGGTGTGATTGGCTGCCACAGCGTGACGTCGGGTTGCGTTTCAGCAAAAGTTGACTCAAAAGTTGAGTTTTCGCCGCAGGCCACTGCGTTTTTTTTTGCAGCACCCACTGCCGCAGCCTGAACGCAGTACCCCAGTTCAAATGAATGGGAAAATCTGCGTTTTCGCCGAAGCGCCTGATTCTGTCTGACTACGGCCTAACAAACATGCTAAATGCATTTCCTGCCTCATAAAAGTGCTTTTTTTTTTGCATACGTTGAAACCTGTAGTGTTTTCATTCGTATTTCTTGCCTTCTGCTGGCGCATTGCCAAGTGTCTTTGGCAAATTACTGCCACCAGCTGTCGATTAATGAAACAGTGTGGAACAGTCAGCAGGAATGTGTATTGCTGTGTGTATCATAGTAATTCCATAGCATTACTAGAGGTCAAAAAGCCCAGAGTACCTTTAATACAAAAAAAGTTCATTTTTTTACACTAAGAACTTTTGTTGACATTTATTGAAAGCCAAAATTCTCACTATTTAGTATGTTCATGAGTTGCTACAAGTGTTTGACAATCCACAATACTCCAGTGCTTCGTACTGTACAGTATATATGTGTGTGTGTGTGTATATATATATATATATAATAATCCTTTATGAATCCCACAGTGGGGAAATTTACAGCAGTAAAGTGGATAGCGCAATAGCAAGAAGCATCGGTAAAAAACAAGATATAAATAATAAATAACTCAATGGTTGAATTTACATTATTATTTTAGTATGGGTAATTGTTAATGTCCCATTATGGGTAAACTAGGATTTCTTGACATAAATTGGCTACATTTAAATGCCTTTTTACGAATGTATAATTTACTACAGTTTTTAACCTTTATTTAACCAAGTCTCTTGAGATACATTCTCTTTTATCAGAGAGAGTAGAGTAATTAACACATGGTCCCATAGAAAACACACAATCTATGTACAACAATTTACATAAAACACAATAAGATTTCACCTGAGAGGCATGAAACAGAGAGCTTGACTATTACAGTTGCATTCTACTTGAAACATGTTTTGAATGTGGTGTGAAGGCAGCGAATGAAGACAGTGTTTCCAAATGAATTTTGTCTTATTTTTATAAATTAATATAATTATTATAAATCCAGGGTGCGTAGTACAAACATGCAATGTTCAAAACAGACTCTGGGGAGAGTGCAAAAATGTTCAGCTCCAGAAATATTGCTATTTGCACTTTCAAATGACCATTATCAGTGTAACCCTGTTGCTGGATGGTTCCTCCCTCCCTCCACAGCGGTTATAATGCCAGAACAGGTGGTATCATTTGTTTTTTTGCAGCCTGGCATTATGTAAATAGCCCCATTGATTATAGTTCCTCTGCTGTCAATTTGATTAAAGCCAAAGTGGTGCACCTCGTGATAGGAGTCGCTGTGTCAACTTGGATGGAGTGTTGCTAAATAAACAGTCACCTGGCCAATCAGACGGCGCTCTCTGAGGAGTTGACACCGTAATAGCAGGTTATGATACTACAGGAGAGCACGAGGTCTGCGTCAAACAGGAAGTGCCCTGACATTTTTAAGATAAGATTAAACAGGGTGAAATTTTTAATGATCCCTTTGGGAGACATGGGTTCTTATAACAGCAAACAGTAGTAGATTACTGCAAGTAAATTTGACGGTGAGTAAGAAAAACATTAACGTCCTGTACTTAAAGCCCCACTAAAATATATTGTAATTAACATGCCGGGCAGTAGAATATATAGAGAGACAAAATAAAAAAGACTTCAGGATCTGATTTTCAGTATTGTCTCCCTGTTGAGTGCTGTAACCAAGCAGTGAGATGGAAAACAGCAAGCCTGAATGCGGACTTTGCACCCGTTTCTCTCCCTCCCCCTCTCCCACCATCAGTCTCCCACCATCAGTCTGCCACCAGGAACCCATCTCAATGGAATACAAATTCACCCATGTATGGAAAGACAAATGTTTAGCCTAGGAGAGAGATGGAAAGAGAAGGGTGGGGGCCTTGCTGTAAAAGGCAGAGAGATAATTTAATAAGACGGCGCTTCTGAAATGGCACACACCGTCGCACTTTTCCCCTTCCTACCCTGCGCACACACACAGATGGACATTTGGAGCAGTCACAGGTGGTGGCTTTTCAACACACACGGGACGCCTCATGGAATAATATGCCTTTAAGCTTTTTCAGGTGCCCAATTGCCCAAGTTCTGCAGGTTTGACAAATGGTGCTGCCAAACAGCCCCGACCCACCTAACACTGAAGTCCTGTTGTGGTGATGATGATTAGAACAGCTGACCTGAGAGAGAGGATGGGAATGAATACATGCATGGCTGAGATGGAAGAGAAGTGTTCTGACTGCACCTGTATAGGGTAATGTGTCACATTTGTGAGCATACATCGACTGCAGACTCTTCTGCAGTTATCTGCACAGCAGTGAGAGGGCCTGTGGGAGATGGTAGTAAGCCTTCCTAAAGCCCAACTTACTGTAGGATGACATCAGTCCAGTCTGCCACCAAGCTCTGAGGAAGGCAAACTCATCCATCAGTGCACACCGATGTTTTATTTTAGATATGCTTAGACAATACTATATTTTGAGCCCTGTGAAACTGGCAACCTGTGCAGTGTGTACCCCACCTTTTGCTCAGTGTCAACTGGAATAAGCTCAAGCCCCCCAAGACCCTGCGAAGGATAAGATAGTTTAATGATAGG
>SEMN01002195.1:0-13263 GCA_005408345.1 Macquaria australasica | reverse complement strand
CCAAACTAAATAACAAAACAGGCCATTGTCATTGCTTTCCAAAACGATCTAGTGTTTTCTGATCTGGTGTCCCCATCAGCGGGACAAAATCATTTGTCAGTGACTATTTTCCATGGGGCTTTGAGCTAAATGTTACGCCAGCATGCTAACATGATGACAATTACAATACTAACATGCTGATTTTAAGCCGGTATAATATTTACCATGTTCACCATAGCTTAGTGTGTTAGCATGTTGACACGTAGTACAGCTGAGCCTAATGGGAATGTCATAAGATTTGCAGGTATTTGGTAATAAACCGAAGTATTGGACAAACAAAAATGTTAAACTGATGATGGCGCTAGATGAAAAGTTAGTGGATCAAGTCAAAATTTTATGGCAATGTTTGCTGAGATATATCTCTGTCAATGGAGAGGCGTCCCAAATTACAGTCACCATAGTCAGCAGTGTCACACGTCCTCCACTCCAGTGTTGAACACTGGAGCCCCCCAGGGCTGTGTGCTCAGCCCCCTCTTGTTCACGCTGTACACCCAGGACTGCAATCCCTGACTTGGAGAGAACTCTGTTGTGAAGTTTGCGGTTGACACTACCATCATCAGCTGGATTACAAACAATGATAAGAATTCATTTTAGGAGGAAATCAACAATCTTGCAGGGTGGTGCACAGAGAACAACCTACTGCTCAACATCAACAAAACCAAGGAACTGATCATTGATTTAATGAAAAAGGGGACAAAGACACACACCCCTGTCTACATCAGTGGAGCTGAGGTGGATCAGGTGAACAGTTTTAAGTTCCTGAGAATCAGCATCACAGAGAACCTGTCATGGCCATCACACATCTCCACCTGGTAAACAAAGTTCAGAAACAACTGTATTTCATAAGGAAACTTAAGAAGGCAAAATGCCAAGTTCCTGTTTACTTTTACAACTTGTGACACAACGCATCTGGCAAGGGGCTGCGTTGGTCAATCACATACAAGCAAACGCACATTTCTGGAGGATTACTTTGTAACATGTACATCCGATTAGCCTTTAAACACATAAATCTATTACTCCAACTGGACTTCCTGGATCAGATTTCATTGCCTCACTGGCACCTTAAACAACACAATCCCACCTGTTTTAAAACTCCCTGTTTTAAAATTTCTGTTTTCGGTCTGAATGTCCATTTCACTTCACAACAATCATAGTTAAGTTTCAGAGTTCAGATATGACCTTGGAAACAGCAGTTGAAAAAACAAGGTCAATTTAGTAGCTTTTCTGGACCTTGCGATCATATCACATGATCATCAGCAGATGAAGTTTGCTCAGTTGCTATGATGTTGTAAATGTTCAAATGTCTATTTTGTTTCTTCTGAAGGCTTTGAGGACTCATCCATGTTGGTTTTCATGACAGTATTGCCATACCGTGGCAACTGAGCAAACTGCAATACCACAAGATTCGCTTGTCAAACAAGTAAATAAAACAGTAACAGAATATTCCTATTCACCTCAGTTGTGCCAGTGATTCAGAACAAATGACAAGACCTACTGTCTGTTTCTGTGGGAAGAAAAAGCCTCAAAACTCTGAAAAACCCATGTGTGGACCTTAATGGTTCTCTCTCTAAGAGTAGGGAGGTGGTGGATGGATGGAGAAGGAGACGCTGGGAGGGGTAAGAGGAGCAAAGTGAGGTGAGAGGGGGAAAGGAAAGGAAAGGAGAGAAGGAAGAAGAAGACAGAAGCTGCCCGCCCTTCCCCCTCTCTCCTCCCTCTCCTCCCCCCTTCCCCACTTTATAAATAATGCAGAGTGCGGCGCCCCCCGGTGTTGTGAAGTGTTTGTTAATGGAAGTGCTAATTGCAATAAACCGGAGTGGTGTTTGAGCCCTATAACGGGCACAACACTCATAATTAGGTTGGCTCGGGCCTGATGGGACACTGGGAGGAGAGGAAGAAGGAGGGAGACAAAGAGAGAGGATGAAGGAGAGGACAGAGGGAGGGAGCAAAAAAGGGAGGTCAGACTGAAGGAGGAGAAGGAGATGGAATGTAGGAGAATGGAAAGAGGATGTTTCAGAGAGAGACACTTGTAGACAAGAGGGAGTAGAGGAGGAAGAGGGGGGTACTGAGAAGAGGAAAAGTAACAAGGAGAAAAGAAGGGGAAAAGGGGGTGAGAGACGGAGCAAAGGCAGAGATGAAAAGGCTAATGTTGGAGAGGAGGAAAAAAAGAATGCCACATAAGAATTAGAGAAAAAGGAGGAGAGGAAGACAAGGAGGTCATCATCCCTCCATCACCTGATTATCAGCCCTGTAGCTCACAGACTGAAACTGCTGATTAATTAAAAAACGCATGCAGCTGTAAAGGTAAATGATCATATTAGTGTGCATAGTGCATGTACCAAAACTTTATTATTTCAATAAAGCACACTAGCACACCAATGCACTCTAAAGTTATGAGCCTTTAGATTTACATTATTTCAAAACCCATTTGTGGTCCACATTTTTCAGCAATAGCCATTTCATGGATTTATATTCTGTAATAATTTCCCTATGTAGTAGTTTTCATTGTCAGTGGTGAAGTCCACCATTCCTGTGGAGCAGGATACAGACATACAGGGCAGTCACAGGAAACAATGCAATTCTTCAGTATTACTGGTTGTAATTTTATCTCATTGATAGAAGCCTCCCTGTTCACTAATCACTCTCTGACAGCCATATCAAAGCTGCGTTAAGTTACTGTTAATGCTAACCCAACATTTCCTATTGCTGCTTCATATTAAAAACACTCAACTGGTGAGAAACGGTGGCTTTTATTGTGAAGCAGCAACAGGAAATGCAATGTATTTTTCACCAAGGTTAGTGCTGACACCCATTGATCCCTAAAATATGTCTACAAATCAACATGTCATTTTCTGTGCTTTTTTTTAATTTTTGCAATGGAGGAATTGAACAAGAAGATGCAGCCACAGTAAGCTGTTAAATGAAGATGAAGAACTGCAGCTGACAGGATCTTATTGTAGTGAGAACCAGCACAACTCCATCTCGCCATCAAGGTGAACAACTTCTACTGTGCCATGCTGTGTGGAAAACTACTCGCATCATGCGTGCAGCATGAGATCAGATTGCACTTGCTCACAGCATGATGGTAAAAGGCCAATTAGTGATGAGTCATCTTAGCTCTCTGTGACAAAGCCATCTAGCGGCTGTAGTAATTATGATGACAAAGCAGGAAGTCAGTCCCCTGATGGAGGAGGTTGGGATGGATGGATAGATTTACGAAACATAGGACTTTAACACAGGAGACAGCTGTTTGTTTCCCATTTCCAGCTGACAGTCAACATTGGTTTCTTTTGACCATGACCACAATCATTCCATATCCTTAACCAGGTAGTTAATATTGTAACCAAGAGTGATTTATAGCAGTTTTGGAACGCACAGACAAAGATGTCATCCTGTCTATAGATGCATCAGATAAAAAAAAAACGCTTCTATGTGTCGCTCTAAAGAGCATTTACAAATTAAACATTTGTCCTTTAATTTGAAGGCATTGTTGGCACTTTTGGTATTTATTGTAATTCTTATCAATTGCTGTACTTAGCATGTATTATTATTGACCGCTGTCTTTAAGCCAAATTGCCCCTCGGGACCTTAAAGCTTTACGCTACTCTACCCTACGTTACATTAAATTACATTTATTTATCTGACGCTTATCCAGAGTAACTTACAATAAGTGCCATGTGGATATTACCCAAGAATTGCAAGAATCACGAATCAGAGATAGAGAAAGAGTTTTTTTTTTTATTATGGGCAAAGTTGCACTCTGAGCAGATGAGTTTTCAGTCTGCGAGGAAAGATTTGTACAGTTTCTACTGATTCCATCATTCTGGAGTCAGGACAGCAAACAGTCCTGAGTTTATTGAGCGGTAGCAGGGCCCCCCTCGTAGTGAGGGAGTCGTAAGCAAGCCGGTAGTAGCAGAAAGTAGTGAACAGGTTGGGGTGTATGGTTTGACCATGTCCTGGATGTAGGATGGGCCTGAGCCATTTGCAGCATAGTAGGCAAGTACTAGTGTTTGAATCGGATTCAAGCAGCCACCGGTAACCAGAGCAGGGTGCGGAGGAGCGGTGTAGTGTGGAAGAACTTGGATAGGTTGAAGACCAGCAGAGCTGCTGCATTCTGGATGAGTTGCAGAGGTCGGATGGCACATGCTGGCTTGGATTATCTCCAAGTTACTCTGTAATTGCGGTCCTTGAGGTAGGCTGTACACAGGGAAAGTGCAGAGCATGAGAGTCCCAGTTCTTGGAGGGTGGAGAGGAGGATCTGGTGGTACACTGTGTCAAACGCTGCTGAAAGGTCCAACAGGATTACAACAAGGGAGAGGGAGGCTGCTCCTAGGAGTGTGGGGTTCAAGGCATGTTTGCTGCCCCAGTGGTCACTACATGTGTGCTTTTGAGCAGAACACTGGGACCAGTAGTAGTCATCTGTCAAAGTTCCTCTCATTAACAAATTCTCATGCCTGTCATCATATCTGGCCAATCAATTTTCTTTTTCTTTACTTAACTGTTACACTACTTTTGCACAACCTGCAACTTCCTCATCACCACCATGGCCTTCAGGATGTTGCAGGAGAGTCATGTTCCATTTACTTCAATTCAATTCAGTTTTATTTATATAGCGCCATATCATAACAAAGTTATCTCAGGGCACTTTTTCGAATAGAGCAAGTCTAGACCGACTCTTTATATTTACAGAGACCCAACAGTCCCCACCATGAGCAAGCACTATGCGACAGTGGCAAGGAAAAACTCCCTTTTAACAGGTAGAAACCTTGAGCAGAACCAGGCTCAAGGTGGGCGGTCATCTGCCTCGACCGGTTGGGTTGAAGGGGGAGGGGGGGGAGCGGGAGAGAGAGAGCAGGAGGAAAGAGAACATACAGCAGCACAACACAGTTCCACATAGGGATGTAAGGCAATAGATATGGTAATGGAATTGATGTTAACACCAACAGAAACAACACTAAGAGCAACACCATAATAGCAACACTAATAACAAGAGCAACAACAGCAATAGCAGCAGCGGGTGCAGAGCAGGAGCACGGGGGCAGCAGGTGGCAGCAACCACAGACCCAGACTCTACAGCTCCGGAGGCAGAAACACCTGCAGAAAGCAACAGAAGGGGAGAGAGAGAGAGAGAGGAGAGAAAGCACACAACTACGGGAAGAAGTTGAATTAATAACAAGCATTGATGGGATATGAGGGCGTACAGATGGAGAGGAAGAGGAGGAGAAAGGAGCTCAGTGCATCATAGGAAGTCCCCCGGCAGTCTAGGCCTATAGCAGCATAACTAAGGGGGGGCTCAGGGGTCACCTGAGTCAGCCCCACTATAAGCTTTATCAAAGAGGAAAGTCTTAAGCCTACTCTTAAATGTGAGGAGGTTGTCTGCCTCCCGTACACAAACTGGGATCTGGTTCCACAGGAGAGGAGCTTGATAGCTGAAGGCTCATTTACTTGGTCTACTTCCAGGTCTAACAAAAAAATCGTATTTATCCTTTAAGAATGAACACACATGCATATACACTACACTACACTGTCACACATGAAGCACATTCATGATATATAAACACAATACACATGAATGACACACACACTCACATGAAACATGTCACACACGTAGTTAAATGAAAACCCAAACTCACCATCTCGCACACAAAAGAGTCATACACACATGAAGAAGATACACAAAGTACTATTACACATGCTTATACACACAAGAACAGCCAAACACTCCAGACTAATGATGTCTGAAGACTTCTCCTGTCTTTTGATGAGCTGCCAGCACCCTGTGTTGCATTGAGTCCAGACAGGTAGCATCACATGGCTGTTTGAACCCCGACTTTGATGTCTGGTAATCAATGCAGCCTCAAAACTAAAGGCGACATGCTAATGTGAGCAGATGAAAAGATACAGGGTCCACTTATGATGCATTCATGTCATATTGGATTTACTATAAATACAACCTAAAAAAAAGATGTTCACACCAGCTTTTTGGTGTGTGGAGTTAGAACCCAAGCACAAAGAGCCACACAGAGGAAGGAAGGTGTTTCAAAGGTGGAGCACAGTGGCTGGAACAAGACAGTTTTGTACATCATAATTCTTCTTCACAAAACTAGACCTACCATAAGTTCTCAAATAAAATCCAGTATTCAAATAATGACAATAATAATGACACAAAATTAAATAAAAGTGTGGCCAGCACAAGCAAATAAAAGCCAAATGCTAATAAAGGTTAAAAAACATGGAATTGATGTTACCTATACTATAAAGGCTCACATGGTAAATTCAGTATAATGTACATCCATAGCACTAATTCCACCAACAACAGTCATGTCATACTCAGCACCATTCTGCTCTCACTTTCTCTTCGACAAAAATACTGTTTTCATTCACTTATTCAAGTCACTTCCACTTTGCCGTTTTTAATTTCATGAGCTCCGATTAACTTATAAGTTATCATTACGATGACGCATGTTATTAACATTATTTGCATTCCTCACAAGCTATCACTTAACCTGCTGATTTTTGTTTTGTTGGTCTGGATCAACATGAATTAAAACATCTTTGCACCCAACTATGTAATATATAATTTATTGATAATGTAATTGGAATAAATAGCTTGTTACACAATAATAAGCCTGTGTAATAGAAAAACTGCACTGTGTGTAACAGTGTAACTAGCCAGATGAGTCACTGTGTATTGGATGAAGAAATATTGGATAAACACACATTTTAAACATCCACTCAGACAACTTCTGTTATGATATTATATTGTTATAAACAGATAGTAAAACACAAATACCAACACATTCTGACCAATCACCATGACTATTTTAACAGTAAGATGACTAGCTGATGCCGGCGCTGTGTGGGAGAACTGGTCTAATTAGTGCCGCTATTTCCTTGTTGCTGAAAAGGTCAATAGCAATGACAAAAATGCTGCATGAGACCAGTGTAAGTGGTTTGAGTCCATACACCATGTACTGAAGTCAAAATAGTCTACTTTAATGAGTTTGTATGCTAACATTGTTTGTGGCAAAACTGCTGTATCTCTACAATACAGAAAAGTGTCCAATGAAATAAAATATTGCATGATTAGTCCCATTCTATCCATTTTCTGTACTGTTACATGTATAGGCTGTGTCTGAAATAACTACCTCATTATTCCCTACACATCTTTGAACAGAGACAGGGGTTACCATCTCCCCCCATATACAACCACCTTTTATCCTGAGACTGAAGATCAACACTTAGGACACTGATGAAGGCTGTGAGGTCCAGTTGAAAGCTCCCGAAAAGGCTTTTAGTTGGACCTTAGGTCGAAATCTTTTTTTTTCATTTACTTTTTCCAAGGTCAAGAATGAACTTTCTTGCTCAACTTTAATATACGGTTTTCCCCTCTTTTTCCCTTAAGTAGCAGCAGTAGTAAGTTTGGAAAAATCATCTTATTCCAAGTATTCTAGATGTCCTGTGTATCATTGTAGACACATTACCCCAAAATATTTAGTATCTTGGTAAACTTTATCTCCAGTAGAATTTAAATTAAAGTTCTGTATTTGAACAATGTTTGGCTACACAGCAACTCTGACGTTTAAGGGGTTAAAACAAGTGTATCAGATAATGTTGGACGTTAAGCACCAACTGAAGTTGAGTGGTGGATGATGACACAGGCTGAATGTGAATGTGCAGGCACAGTGTTGAGCTGGTGACAAGTACTGATCTTTTTCATGACTGCTAAGCCACAAGGACTAGACAGCCACACCAGCTTCACATCCAGTTGAGGCAGCCTTTTCCCAGGAAAACCCTAGCCAGATATCTGCTGAATTAAGATGTTTATGTGTGTGTTTTTGTCCTCTGAAACATTATAGAGATTGAACATGGCTGGATCCCCTAGTGATGGGACTGCAGCAATTTGTTTTCCTAAATAATTAACCAGCCCCCTAAAACATCACTACTGTGTGTGTGTGTGGTGTGTGTGTGTGCAACACAGGCAGGACAATAACAGTCTCCCATAATGAGTCTTTCTGAATGAGGAGGAGCAAGGAGGAGACATGGAGGAAAGAGGGGGGCAGAAGGAAGAAAATACGGTGGCCCTGACGGTCAAAACAACATTACACAAAACACATTAACATTACACAAAACACGACATTTCAGATTATGGAAAGTGTAGGTCAACAATTCTTGTTGACAGAACCCAAGTCAACGAAATGCAACTTTCAGTCAGGGCGCTACGCTATGCTATAATCTATAGTCACTGCTACTACGGACTCTGAACAGCGTGTTTTCTCCTGGTCTCTCCTTTCTCTGCCAAAAATCAGAATTGCAGATGTTGTCCATGTTGTTGACAAATTTTAAGATGATGTGAAAAGGTCAAAGTTAGACAAGCAATTCATTTTTGATTATCAATGTATGTAGCCTACTATGCTAATTAACATGTAAATTACTTTCTAGTTCAGCACTTACCTGTTAGATGATCTTCAAAGTATGCTTAAATAAAAAACTTTTCTTGTCCAATATGTATGGAGTGAAAATAGTCTCAATATTATTTGTAAATGTGTATTCCATGATTTGTAACTGAAAAACAAGATTTGTAACTGAAAAACAAGATTTGTAACTGAAAACAAAATTTGTAACCGAAAAAGATTTGTAACTGAAAAACCAGATTTGTAACTGAAAAAAAAAACGATTTGAAAATATTTTACTTACAGACTTTTAACTTCAGCTTCTCAGATCTGACCCTTTTCGCTTTCAAAAAGCTTCCTGCGCATACAAATGTCTCGTGTTACGCACGGATCAGGTTACTTTCGCTTTCGGGCAACGCTACAATGGTGTTATGTGGAAGCCTGTTCCCCCGTCGAAATGTGTTTCCCTCCTGTTAGAATTGTGTTTCCCGTAGCATCGCCCCTCGGTGGTTAGGGGTAGGTTCAGCCGGCATCAGCTTTTCCGCTGTTTTCCCAACAGAACAACTCTACCACCTAGCAGTAGCTTATTTAAACCATATACATTTATAGGTTACTGTATAGAGTCTGTGGTTGGTAAATGCATGTGCTCTAATCGAGGGGCGACGAGTTATTCTGTCTATTTAGAAAAACATCTTTCCCACTTTGAAATTAAACACGAATACGCCGAAAGCCCAGATGTCCCATTTTTCCACCAGCACTTAAACGCATCATGCATTTACGAATCTGTGGAGCTGGGACCAGCGTTAAAATAGTCTCAAAATCCCGAAAGCGAAAGTAACCTGATCCGTGCGTAACACCAGATATTTGTATGCGCAGGAAGCTTTTTGAAAGCGAAAAGGATCAGATCTGAGAAGCTGAAGTTAAAAGTCTGTAAGTAAAATATTTTCAAATCGTTTTTTTCAGTTACAAATCTTGTTTTTCAGTTACAGATTTTTTTTTTCGGTTACAAATCTTGTTTTTCAGTTACAAATTTTTTTTTTCGGTTACAAATCTTGTTTTCAGTTACAAATCATGGAATACACATTTACAAATAATATTGAGACTATTTTCACTCCATAAATATGTGTTTGTACCTGTGTGTAGTCTCAAATATTATTGCAGGAAAAGTTGTAATTAGGACCAGATGCTATAGATCAGGAACCACAACAGCTCAAGGTAAATACGTGTATATATTTAGTGTTAAATGGTACATTGTTCCTGTTAAACAGTCAGATGGTTCTCCTTTCCGACCTGTGCTCAAAAGCTGTTGTCTCAGTGTCCATAGAAACAGTATGTATACAGTAACTAAACACATAAAAAGGACTGATAAAAGGACTGTAACACATTCATAAATTCAAGGCTTCCTGAATTTATAGATGCCAATTTAATGTGATGCTTATTACACACTCACTACATAGCATGTGATCATGAAACTGACACATAACTTTTTTTTATTTTTATATATATATATATAAAATTATTAGTATTATTTAAATAAGTTGTGAACTATATTAAAGTCTTGACATCACTTTCTTCATATCACCTTTGAAACTACAAACATTCCACCTGAGATGACAGCATATTCATGCTTTTGTGCTGCTGGAAGAAGTTGTGCAACCATTTGGTTGTATTACTTTTCCAGACAGCTCATTTTAGCACACTGGGAACCAAAAATGTTCCTGCTGCCCTTGCTTGCACAAGCAAACAGCAGGCCTGGCACAGGCCCTGCAACCAGGTAAAAAAATATATATATATACAGTTTTAATTTGATAACAGTTACCTCGAAATTCATTTAAAAGTGCATGTCAGTTGCAAAACACACGACAATCTAGTGTAAAATGTATAACATAAACAAAAGCCATGAAAAGAGGAGCCACGGGTTCTTCAACAGTATGTGGAGACCTTCGACGTTAATGTTCTCCCATGTGGTCTCATCATCCACGTCGATGCTCTACACACCTTGAAGCCAGTCCGGATGGCAAAGTGGTTGACCCAAGTGAGGACCTTCCATATGGCCTGGTTGAGTGCCCTGACGTGAAAGGCATCACACACCTACCACTGGCAAGTCCAGGGTCAGCTGATGGTCACTCGCTTAGCTTGGTGTGATCTAGTGACAGATACCAGGAGTGATTTCACAGTGAAGAGGGTGTGGAGAGATGAGCAGCTTATCAAAGAAATCAAGGCCAAGGTTGATGAATTCTGCTTTGGCAGATACATTCATGTTTTCCTGGGGAGAAAGAATATAGAAGATAAGAAAAAGTGACATAGTAAGTATATAGATATTTTATTGAAGTAAAACTACAAATACAACAATCTAAAAGTACTCCACTACGAGTATAAGTCTTTCGTTCAAAATCCTACTTAAGTAAATGTACAAGCATTATTAGCCAAATGTACTTAGAGAATCAAAAGTACTTGTGTTGCAGAAACAATGGCTTGTGACTGATATATTATTATATATTTTATCATTAGGGTGGTATTACTAATGCATCATAGCTTAAGCAGCATGTTACTGTTGTCTCTACTTGAGGTGGAGCTAGTTTTAATTACCTAATATACTATAAAGTAGTTTCATCCAGTGGTTCCCAACCAAGGTGTCGGGCTCCTTCCCAAGGGTCAAAAGATAAATTTGACTGTTCTTGACATTATTTATGGGGCAGAAAAGAACAAAAGAAAAAAAAGTTCTGCTACACAAATATTCTTTTGGACTTTTCTCACGTTTCTCTTTTTGTGAAATATTGGATAAGTTTACCTTTTGATTATTTAAATATTTATTTAAATACCCCCAAATTGTACTTAATTACAGTACTTATTTACTATTCACCACTGCATACTGATGAGTGAAAAAGCTTTGTTAGTTAGTAAAATACATTTTTAGAGATAGAAGTTCAACATTATAAATCTTACATAGTCAGCTCATACTTCATTTGTAAATTACATGAATGATTATCTATTCATTTATATTAAAACCAGTAGAGAACATCACTGTAAATACATCCTTTATTCAGGTCAACAAGCAAAAAAAAAGGCCACTCATCAGATTTTCCTAAATGTTGGCTCTATATCAGTAGTTAAATGGCCTCACATGCCATTATTAAACAGTGGAAAAGTAACGTTAACATTCACTTTACTAACAGGTAATTTAACAGGAAATTTTCAGCGTTACAACAGCCAGAAAAAGTGTCATATATAGAAATACAATAATAAAATATAATAAAATACAATAAAAATAAATAGAAAATAGTCCTGTACAAAGTAAAGACAGTAATAATAATAGTGTGACTGAGTGCATTTGTAAGTATGAACAATAGATAAGATAAAAATAAAAATATTGCACATATATAATATACATGTACATGAAAGTATTACACAGCAACAGATGAAGTAATAACATCATGAATAAAATATATGTATGAAGATAATGCACAGCAGCAGATGAAGTAGTGAACAGTCTGCTTATTGACAGTCAAATGTAGATTACCGGGAGTTGTACTGATTATAGAGTCTGACAGCAGCAGGCAGAAAGAACCTACGGTACCTCTCCCTCAGACACCGAGGGTGGAGCAGCCGGTCGCTGAAGGAGCTGCCCAGTGCTGATAGAGTGACATGTAGGGGGTGGGAAGTGTTCTCCAGCAGTGATGATAGCTTGGCCACCATTCTCCTGCCACCCACCACCTCCACTGGGTCCAGAGGGCATCCAAGGACAGAGCTGGCCTTCTTAATCAGTCTGTCCAGTCTCTTTCTATCCCTGGAAGAGATGCCACTGGCCCAACATGCCACCCCATACAAGACGGCTGATGCCACCACAGAGTCATAGAAAGTCTTCAGGAGCGCCCCCTGCACTCCAAAAGACCTTAGTCTCCTGAGCAAAAAGAGACAGCTCTGTCCCTTCTTGAACAGAGCGTCCGTATTGTCTGACCAGTCCAGTTTGTTGTTCAAGTGAACACCCAGATACTTGTACGATCTCACAATCTCAATGTCCGTTCCCTGGATGTTCACTGGTGTAGGTGGAGGGAGTCTGTGCCTGCCAAAGTCCACCACGAGCTCTTTGGTTTTACCCGCATTGATCTGGAGGCGGTTCTGTTGACACCAACCCACAAAGCCCTGGGTCAGTTCTCTGTACTCCCCATCATCCCCGTTGGTGATGAGGCCGACGATGGCAGAGTCATCAGAGAACTTCTGCAGGTGACAGTTCGAAGTGTTATGGGTGAAGTCCGCTGTGTAGAAGGTGAACAGGAAAGGCGCCAGAGCGGTTCCCTGTGGAGCCCCTGTGCTGCAGAGAAGTGTGTCAGACACACAGTCCTGTAACCTCACATACTGTGGCCGGTTTGTGAGGTAGTCCAGGATCCATGCTGCCAGGTGATGGTCCACCCCAGCGTGCTCCAACTTGTCCCCCAGAGTCCTGGGCTGGATGGTGTTAAAAGCACTGGAGAAATCAAAAAACATGATCCTCACAGTGTTTCCAGCCTTTTCTAGGTGAGAGAGGGATGTGTGAAGTAGGTAAATGACAGCATCATCCACCCCAATGCCGGGTTGGTAGGCAAACTGCAGAGGGTCCATACATGGGTTCACCAGCGGACGCAGGTGGACAAGGACCAGTCTCTCCAGGGTCTTCATCAGGTGAGAGGTCAATGCCACTGGCCTGTAGCCTTTGAGGTCCTTGGGGTGAGGGGTCTTTGGCACAGGAACCAGACACGATGTTTTCCACAGTTTTGGCACCCTCCCCAGCTTCAGACTCAGGTTGAACAGATGCTCAACAATCCCACACAGCTGGTCCGCACAGGACTTCAGAAGT
>SEMN01002194.1:0-13294 GCA_005408345.1 Macquaria australasica | reverse complement strand
ATTAAACTGTTCAAAGAAGAAACCAATGTGGTTGTTGGACAGTTGAGAGAAAATATGAATGAGCTTCATAGAACAAATGAAACTCTCAGACATGAATTGTGTGAGATGAGAAAGGAGATGAAGCAGAGAGACACTTCTCATCAACCTGGAGAAGAAGCTGATTGGGATGGAAGCAACAGAACAGCACCCTCAAAGTCAGACTAGAGACACAGGCTCACAGACTGACTCCAGCAGCCAGGCAGCGCCACAGCCCAGTCCTCTCAGTCCTCCACAGACTGGCCTCAACAGCCAGGACCAGCACCCACCCCACTCACAAACCAGACCATCCAGACCTCCAAAGAACAACGCTGCCTCTCCAGCCTCACAAACAGCCCCTTGCCCAGCCAGAGTAGAGCCAGTCACAGAGGAACAGGGTCCACTCCATCGCCAGCACCCTAAAGCTGCAATCCTCATTGACTCCAATCGCAAATTCCTGGATCACAGAAAGCTGTTCCCTCATCACACAGTTGGAAAGTTCTGGTCAGCTCCTCTGTCATGACCACCTGGATGACCCTGACAACATCATCATCCACACTGGAACAAATGACCTGCGCCACAAGGGAGAGAGCGTGGCAGAGGCCATCATCAAGGTGGCTCAGACAGCACACAGGGAGTTTCCTAGGGCAAACATCACTATCTCCACACTGCTAGGTTCACATGTTGTTCAGCTCTTGGGACTAGTGTAGTTGATTACGCCATCACTGACATGGACCCCTGCCTCATCAGTGCATCAATGTCAGACCACAGACCCCACTATCAGATCACTGCCAGATAAATGTAGATAGAAATCCAGCTGTACATAAGACAGTGACAGAACCTGAACCTGTAAACTACATCAAATAAATAATCAGTTTAAATTGACTCCTGATGGTGAAGCTAGATTTAAAAATGTAATCACTTCACCTGAAGTTACTGATCTAATTAACACATTCCTATGTACACAATTCCAACCAAACCAATTAAATGTGGCTGTTAGAAAGATAAATTATATTGATCATAAATCAGCCAGTAAAGCAGGTCTGACTAAGAACAGCTCTGCATCTAAACAGAGACTGAAAGAGGAAGAGTGGTACGACAAGAACTGTAAAAATGTAAGAAGATGAAGACAGCAGTCCAACCTAAAACACCGTCAGCCACAAAACACAGAGCTGAGACAAACTTCTGTGGAAACACTGAGAGAAAACAAACAGATCATAAAACAGAAGAAACAACAACATCACCATCAGAAACTCAGAGAAACTGAGGAGTCCATTGATCAAAATCAGTTCTGGGAGAGATAGAAGAACTTAACCACAAAAAAGACAACCTGACCCTCCAAAATGGGAACATTTGGAAAGATCATTTTGAAAAACTATATGAGCAAATTTCACCTAATGATCTCAATCAGAAACAGAAACAAATTCAAGAAAAATTGACAATCCTTGAATCAACAAAATCAAAAATAATCAAAACCCCCTTGATTACTTAATTACAATGAAAGAATTAGAAAAGAGCATCAATAAACTAAATCCTGGCAAAGGATTTTCTGCAGCATTATCAATGCCCGGATGCTGGCCTTCCTTATGGAACACAATGTCCTGAGTAAAGTCACCGCACCGACCACGTTTACACTCTACACACTCTGATTAATCATCACGTACACCAAAAAAATAAGGGTAAAATGTTTGCATGTTTTATTGATTTTAACAAGGCTTTTGATTCTATTTGGCAAGAGGGACTGTATTATAAAATTCTCCAAATTGGAGTAGGGGGGAAAATTTACGACATAATTAAGTCAATGTATGTCAATAATAAATGTGGAGTTAAAATTGGTAACAAAACTACAGATGTCTTCAATCAAGGAAGAGGCGTCTTTCAGGGCAACAGCTTGTCTCCAACTCTATTAACATCTACATTATTGAGTTAGCAGTACTGTTGGAGCAGTCTGGAACCCCTGGCCTAACCCTTAACAATAAGGAAGTTAAAATCCTGCTTTATGCTGATGACCTGGTGTTGCTGTCATCCACACAAGGGCTACAGCAGCACCTGGACCTTCTGGAGGAGTACTGTCAGAACTGGGCCCTGACAGTCAATTTTAGCAAATCTAAAATCATGATCTTCCAAAAGAAGCCCAGATCTCAGGAAAGCAAATATCAGTTCAAATTAGGAAACACCCACCTAGATCACTGTGGTGTCTCAGCAAATCTGTTAATATGTCATGTTAAGTGTTTTCATGTTAGTTTCATGTCAAGTTAAATTCACTCACGTCTAGTCTCGTCTTGCACTTCCTGTTTTATTGTGTATTAACCTTTCTGAACTGGACTTCCTCCCTTTGTGTGTTTTCCCGCCGTTGTGATTGTCTACCCCGCCCCTGATTGGATTCACCTGTGCTCCCTTCCCTCTTGTGTATATATGGTCCTTGTTTTCCTTTGTCTTGTGTCAGTTCGTCTTGTCCTGTCTGCGTGACCAGTTGACTCAAGCTATCAAGCGTTTCCCTTGCTTCAGGTTATTCTCATGTTTTAGTACTTTGCGTTTCTTTTTTGTACTTTTTGATAATCCTCTGTATGAGCGTTTTTGTGTTAAGTTTTTTGGTCACCCTCCTTGAGAGCACTTTTCGTTTGTACTTTTGCTTCAGTAAAGTTTTTTGTGTTCTAAACGTTCTGTTTGAAGAGTCGTGCTTTTGAGTCCGCATCCCTGTGTCCAAGTTCGTAATAAATCACAGCCTACACTATGATCACCTGGGGCTCAAAATCAGTGCATCAGGTAGCTTCGGTCTGGCAGTGAATGCACTGAAACAAAAAGCATGTAGAGCATTTTATGCAATTAAAAGAACATTTTACAAAATAGACATACCAGTTAGAATTTGGACACAAATATTTGACAGTGTAATCCAACCAGTCGCCCTCTATGGTAGTGAAGTTTGGGGTCCACTGAGTCATCAGGACTACACTAGATGGGACCAGCATCCCATAGAGGCCCTGCATGCAGAACTCTGTAGGTCCATATTAAACGTCCAAAGAAAAACACCAACCAATGCATGCAGGGCAGAATGAGATTGTTACCCTTTAACATTAAAAAAAAACACACTTAAATTTTGGTTACATCTCAAACTGAGCCCCCAAGACACATTGAGTTTTCAGGCACCACAAACCCAAGAACTGAACCCCAAAAAGGGTCCCTTCTGTCAGATGGTCCTGAGACTTACTGATCAAATAACAGCCAACACTGTTCAACCTCAGACCAGCACTGCTTTCCAACCACTGATCAGAGTAAACCAGATTATTAAATTAACAAAAGATGCCTATCTGGAACACTGGACTGATCAAACCAAAACTCAAAACAAACTGAACTGCTATCTGACCCTATACCATGAATACAGACTGGCAGACTATCTCTTTACTGTCAGAGATCCAAAGCAGAGACAGATCCAGACCAGATCCAGACTCAGTGACCACAGTCCAGCCATAGAGAGAGGATGACACAAGAAGTCCTGGCTACCAACAGAGGACAGAGTCTGTGGTCACTGCACGGCAGGTGAGGTAGAGACAGAGATGCACTTCCTCTTAAACTGTGACAGATACAGTCATATCAGAGAAAAATACTTTAAGACATTTAATGTGTTAATCCCAAACTTCACAGATCTCAGTGACAGTGAAAAGACAGATTATATCAGGAGAAGGACCTGCAGTCCATTTAACCTTACGGCAAAGCCCAGCTCAGGAAAAGGATCGCCTTGATCCGGAATTCCTATGCCGGCATTATAATCCTGCAGCATTTCCAGTTCTTCTTTGGTCAGTTCCTTAATCCACAGGTTCAGAATGTCTCTGGTGTAGCGGTGAGACCTGAAACCAAGTAAAGATGCCACTGCCTCTGTATTCTCAAACCCAGGACCTGCAGCATCCACTATATGTCTCAGCTTGATATTCCCAGTGTCACACAGCCTGTGGGTGAGGCCAGGGGCAGTCCTGTTCTGTACATCCAGTCTGGATCCATGTATCAAGGGCTCTTCCAAAAGCCAGAACAGAGAGGCTGTAGGCTCCAGACGACTCCATTTAAAAAAGTTCCATGCTTTAAAAAGTCCCTGGTAAAACGAAGGCAATCCATCCAGTCGTACAAGCCTAGAATCCAACAGAAACAGAGATGCATCCAACCCTAAATTGGCCATTTTCCTCAAAACAAAACTTGCCAAATTCTTCCATACTACATTATCTGTGCCTGTAAGGTATCGCTGAACAAACTGTATCCTAAAAGTTGATAATCTACTGATAAAATTCACTAGACCATGTCCCCCCTCTTCCTTTGGCAAAAAAAGTACACTCTGAGGCACCCAATGAAGTTTGTCCCAGAGAAAGTTCACAACAACAGATTGTACTTCCAGTAGCAAGCCTGAAGGGGGCTCCAGACATGCCAGTTTATGCCACAGCATGGAAGAAACCAAGTTATTTATGATCAGTGCTCGGCCTCTGTGCGGCATTTGTGGTAAAAGCCATTTCCATTTATCACTCCGTCCCAATTTTTCTTCACTTCATCATCATCTCCCAGATGGACCCCAAGATATTTCAACCCATTTCTTTTCCGTGTTAATCCTCTTGGGAGTTTGGGTAAACTAGAAAACCAGCCTCCCACTGCTAACGCTTCACTTTTTCCCCAATTTACTTTTGCTGCTGAAATATTCCCAAAATTAGTCAAAATTTTTCAAAATTTGTCAATTTCGTCTTGCTTTGTAATAACAACAATAAGATCGTCAGCATAAGCCGATAAAACATACTTTGTATTAAAATCAGATAAAAACAGACCATCTATACAAGAGCGTATTTTATGTAACAGTGGTTCAATTGAAAACGCATAAAGCATTCCTGACATAGAACAGCCCTGCCGTACACCTCTACACACTTTAAAAGGTCTATTTAATCCTCCATTGATTTTCAACACACTCTCAATATCCTCATATATTACTTTGATCATGGCAATAAAACCAGGGTTGAGGCCAAACCTTTCCATGAGCTTCCACAGGTAGTGGAGCTCAACCCAGTCAAAAGCCTTTTCCTGATCCAACGACAAGAGACCAGTTTCTATTCCCAACGAGCTAGAGACTTCCAACATATCTCTGATTAGTGATATATTATCACAGATGGACCTGCCAGGCACACAGTACGTTTGGTCTCGATGGATGATGTGCGTCATCACCTTTCTCAGCCTGTTGGCCAAGGTCTTGGACAGCAGTTTATAATCAGCACACAGGAGAGAGACAGGTCACCAGTTCTTAATATCCTGAAGGTTGCCTTTTTTTGGTAACAGAGTAAGGACTGCCCGCCTGCAGCTCTGTGGCAATGACATGTCATGAAAACTCTCATTAAAGACAGTTAAAATGTCTTCACACAGCTCGGTCCAGAAGGTTTTATAGAACTCCACCGGAAGTCCATCAAGAACAACTTGCTTGACCTTCAGGCATATCTTCTTCAGTCTGTATATTTCCTGGTCAGTGAAGCCTGCTTTCTTCTTGTTGTACATGTGTGATCGAACAGAAACAAGAAAACACTCTTTATCTGCAAAGTAATCCTCCACCTTCACTCCCCTCATGTTCTTTGTTGACTGCAGAAACTGGTTTATTTTTCCTACACTGTATGGTCTTTCTCTGCTTTTTATACTTCTTGGTCCTCCATCACAGGTCTGGGGTTCACTGTCCTCTGCACCCTGCTCATCCATATCAGCCTCAGAGCCTGAGGACGCCTGGTCCACTTCCTGGTTCCCTGTGGCCTCACTGGCTGCTCCCTTTTTCTGTTGGGAGCCTTTAGCATCACCGTTTTGTTTTCTTTTAACACTAAGATTTTTAACACTTGTCTCCTCCACTTGTCATTTTCAGTTCCATCTGTTGGTGTCACAGCTTCCTGCTGTGTGTTCTACCTCGTTTTTTACCTGTTCTCACTTGTTTCTGCTGTATCCTGATGGATCTTTTCTGAGTCTGGTTTTCTTTTTCTGGCTCAACACGTTTCTGATTCTGAACTTGACTTTCTGTGGACTCAGCCTGACCCTGAGTCTGCCCTCCCGCCTCTTCTCCTCAATCAGCAGCAGCAGCAGCTTTATTAGGACAGGCTTTTATTACATGGCCCTCGTTGCCACAACCAAAGCACTTAGACGTTTCAGATGTTACAAAGTCATCAACATTCACTTTGAAAGCCAGATTTAATTCTTCATCCTTCTTAGTCAGAATCAAGCTGACTTGTCGTCTGTGAGACACAACGTGCCGCAAGAGCAGCGACTTGCAGCCCGATGACAGCTTCCTGATCGGGAGACTATCTTCCCAAACCTGGACAGCTCTTTACCCAGCAGCCCGTCCCTGATGAAGGCCGGTATGTTAGAGACCGTCACCCTCAGAGGCAACACTGATACAAACGACTCCGCTCTCAACTGCTTTGTTTGCTTTTTCAACTTCATCCACAAAAATCACAACCGCGCTGTTCATCGAGCGGCAGACTTCACGCTGTCGACAACCTGCACTCCTCCACCGACAACCTGCACTCCTCCACCGACAACCTCCAACTCACACTCCCAGCATGCACTCAGAGAGAGAGGAAGAGGAGGAGAATACCAGCTAAAATAATCGGCCAATGGCAGGCTTATACCCACAGCCTACTTCCTGTGAGTCAGAGAGCTAACTTGTTGTTCTGTTGAAACATCATTGATTGCAGATGCTGTTGTGGTGGTTCCTGCTTTTACCCTGTTCTCAGTTGTTGTTGATTTAGTTGTTGCTGTTATTGTGTCCTCACCTGAACAGATGAACACAACTGTTCTGAACCAAACTTGTGTTGTGATGTAATATTAAAACTTCAAATCCATAAAACAAACAAATATTTTGGGTCATTCTTCACGTCAGTTTGACGTGACTTTAAACAGCTCAACATATTCTCACCTGGTTTCTCACCTGAGGGCTGAAGTCTGAAGGGAAACGTCTTCACTTTGTTACCAACAGTCACTTCACAGGTAAATAAGTTAGACCTCGATGTGTAAATGTAATGAGAAGACAGAAAGGACACAGAGGCACTGCAGAGAGACTGTGATGTCTTCATGTCTTTGTTATTTTTGTCCACATGTTTACCCTTAAACAGCCACTTCACTGTGTGTTCACATCGTTCATATGTGAACACAGAGCAGGTTAACGTCACCTTATCATCGTCCTTATGTTCAGTCACTGGTGAAGATGGAGATATTGTGAGAGAAAGACAACAAGAGTGAAATTAACTTCCTCACTGTGATCATAATTATTGTAATGTTTCAGTATTTTGTTCTAACAAGACAGTTTGAGCTGAAAACTTTATGATGTAAATACTCACTGTTAATAACAGACAGATGAACCTGAGAGTCTGGACCTTGTTGTTGTCCTGATCTGAACTGTCTGCAGGTGTAAAGACCAGCATCCTCGACTGTGACCTTCTTTATAACCAGAGAACAGTTCGCTGTAACACTCAGTCTGTCTGATTCAGCTTTGTCTTCTTTGTGAATCTGCCCAAGTTTAATCAGCTCTACTGATGCTGTGTTTCTTGAAGCAAAAAAGATCCAGGTAGTTCTGTCACATTTTCGCTGACCATCTATCACATTTCCACAAGTCAAAGTCACTTCATCTCCAACTCTGACAGTGAAGTAGAGGAGATGTTGTTCAGCTGCTGCTGTTGAGAAAATTATGAAAAATAAAGTGAAATGAGAAAATGTCTGTTATGTTCATAGTTAGTGTGACGATTATTTCTTCATCTTTGGTTTCCAAAAGTTCACTAAACTCACCATGTTAGAAACAAACAGATTTGGTTTTAGGTAATAAAGGACCTTTAATTATATCGATAAAGTTATTTTTTTCAGTGTGCCTTCCATTTATATATGTGATATTTGTATTCTTACCTGTAAACTGAAGCACCGCTAGAAGAAATAAAGACATTTGAATCCATTTGAACTCAGCCATCGTGACTCTCTGTCCTTCTTCTGTCTCTTGTTCTCGTGCTAATAACTGTCTGACTTTCTAAACTAGTGCTTTAGCAGAGAGATGCTGCACCTACTTCCTGTAGTTAGTGTGATGTCACTTCCTCATAGTGACCATAGTAACCAACAAACTATATGAAGACTCAAGTTCACACCTTGTCCAGTCCCACGGTGCATTTGTGACAATGACGTGTTTCACCTCCTGAAAAGAAGACGAAGAGGACAGAGGAAGATGAACGTGTGAAGATTGTTAGTTAAGATAAATGTTTGCAATAACGCAACTTGTTTTCTTTAGATAGAGTTTATTAGAAAACAGACAGGATTCATGGTGATGTTTGACAGCACACATGAACAGACAGGTGAAGAGTCAAACTCCTCGTCCACCAGAATGAGACTCTTGATGTCCATGGTGCAATATGGTGATA
Source organism: Macquaria australasica (assembly GCA_005408345.1). Taxonomy (NCBI): domain Eukaryota; kingdom Metazoa; phylum Chordata; class Actinopteri; order Centrarchiformes; family Percichthyidae; genus Macquaria; species Macquaria australasica. The sequence continues at coordinate 4,883 of SEMN01002194.1, read as the reverse complement.
CTGTAGCAGCTGATGAAGAACACAGGTAAGATCATATTTTACTGGTCTGAGTAATTATCTGTCAAATAAATGTAGTGGAGTAAAAAATAGAATATTTCTCTCTTAAATGTAGTAAAGTAGAAGAATCAAGCAGCATAAAATGGAAATAGTCAAGTAAAATACAAGCGTCACTTCCTCATAGTGACCGTCATCCTTCTTTTCACACATATGTCACTTGTTGCTTTTAATGTCGGCAGACCACGTCAGCTTCTACGTTCGTCCTTCTCTTCTGGCTGACATGAGCTGGTATGAAGTTCACACTGACCTGAAGTATCTGCAGTTAACACCAGTGATAATTGAACCTTTTTGGGTTTCCACTGTTTCCTCTCATTCAGCTGTTTAATTCGACTTTCAGAAGTGACTCAGTCAAGATGAGTGTTGTCCCACTTCCTCTTAGTTTGCTTTAATTACTTTGATACCAGAACATAAAAAAGAACCTGAACAGAATCAGAATCACAATCAGGTTTATTGCCAAGTAGGTTTACACATACAAGGAATCTGCTTTGGTATTTTGGTGCATAACAAGAAACTTAGTAAGTAGAAAATATAAAGAAAGTTAAAGCAAGTACTGCAAGTCAAGAAGCATAAAATTGACAATAAGATAATGAAAAGATACAGATATAAAAATAAATGAACAATAAGACTGTTATTTAAATGAAAGAGCTGCACAGTTTTGTGCAGGGATGTGCAAAACTGTGCAGTTCTTTCAGAGAGATATACAGAGATATAGATGTTAAAATGACTGCATATCAAACAGTAACAGGTGACACAGAAATAACAGTAAAAACTAATACATCTTTAACTACAACCCAACACTAGCACATTAAAGTAACTGACAACAAGTTCATCAAGCAACATGTACCATATATTATGCTCAGTTACATTTCAAGCAGCTGTATATTGTTGTGTTATTATACTACTAGTTAACCTACTCCACCCCCTTCTGGACAAAAAGGCTTATTACAGCAAAAAATCCTGAAACTAGAAAATGTTTATCAGCATCAGTTATCAGAGTGAAATAACTGTAATGATATGAGCTGTAACTACACTGTGGTCTCTTATCTGTTTGGTGTGTTGACGGTGGCGTAGAGGTTGCTGGGATCAGCAGAGGCTCCAGCAGAGGAAGAGGAAGCTTTCACGGTGCTGTAGGTCACTGCATCACCTTCATCATCATCATCATCTTTACCCAGAACCTGGAGAACAACAGACAGACAGCACAACACATAAATGACACAACATTAAATGACACAGAACAATGCAAGAAAATGCAACATCATGATATCCAGCAGCACTTAAACACAACACAATTCTCAGTAATGCTCAGTGTTTTCATTCACCACCATCATCACTATAACCAAGCAGACAGCTTACCCAGCCTTTACTGTTGGTCTTCCTGGTGTAGCTGATGGAGGCGTAGGAAACTCCACCTTCAGGATCAGCCTGCACAGAGAAGACAACATAATGGCTGCTCAGTAACATGTGGACTTCATTGTATTCTGTTCTGGTGTAGTCCAGCTGCATCACCAGACTCCCCACTTCTTCTCTTGCAGAAAGAAACTAGATTCAAGAGTCACTGTGAGTCTCACAGAGCTACATTTAGAACAACTAATCTAAAAACCAGTGAGCGTAACTTTGTCCTGGGTGTAGTGTGAGATCTCACCGTGTCCTGAGTGATTTCTGGAGTCACTGCAGGGTTTAAGCTCAGTCCCTGAAAACAACAAAAAGTCCACTTACATGTGGTCAAACACTGGCTCTGTGAAGACTGTTCAGATTCTGATGACACCGTCAGAGAGCAGCTGATTCAACTGTCATAACTGTATAAATATTTGATTACTCAGCTGTGAAACTCACAATGTTTCCATCCGTCTGTGTTTTTTGTCCTGAAGAGACAAAAGAGAGTCGACTTTAGCAAAATGTCTCATTTGTAACAGTTTCATCTGTGGATGCTCTCACCTTTAGTTCTCTTCCATCTGATGACAGCCACAACAATTATTAAGAGAGCTGCAACACCCACAGACACAATGATGAACCACCACCAACCTGGAAAGAGAATAAAAAATTAGAAACATTTTCGGCTGCAGCTTTTTGTTCAGTTTAAAATGATGTAACTAAGAGGACAGAATCTGATTTGTTATTTTGTGATGCAACAAACATCTGGACTAAAAGGTGTTCTGTGGGTCGAGACAGTTAATTTCCCCTTTACCAAACATTTGCATTCTTCAGTTATTGTGTCTAAACCAAAGTCGATCCAGTTCAAATGTAAAAAGATTTAAACACACTGTGGATGGAAAAGTGAGCAACAAGGTCTGAGACTCAGACGTGTGTGAACACACTGACTGAGACTGACTGAATATGAGAATATCTCCACCCACAGCCGAGAGTTGCTCTCACACTCAGACTTCAAAAGAGAGAGAGAGAGAGAGAGAGAGAGATTTTGATTTTTAAAAAGCCTTTATCAACACTGATATAAATACTTCATTCCAGTAAAAACATCAATAAATAAGTTTCCTCCTTAACACAACACAGTGTAATATTTCATGCAAACTCAGGACTGAAACATAATGTGTCCTCCATCACTGAGCAGAGGATATTATCATAACACCACGTTGTCATGAACTCAGTTAGACTGTTCATGGCCGTATGAAATCTAAAATCCAGCCATACTCTGGCTTTCACTAATGCCACAAAAAGAGGAACCAACTCAAGACAAGAAGCATTTTCTATTTTGCTTTTCCTGCTCTTATATATAGACAGCTTTGCCTCTCCTACCACAAAATTAACCAGTTGCCATTTCTATGCATTCTTCTTCTTGTACCCAGCACCAAAGATGAAAGTGGTTATGGACCATTTACAGTCAAACTTCCTGAACAAACCTTCTAACAGTTCAAACAAAGGTTCAAGCCTTTTACACTCTGAGAAGCAATGAAACACAGTTTCTGACGTTTCACAGAAAGGACATTTACTGGAGACAGCTGGGTTCATCTTTGCTACAAAGACATTAACAGCTAAGGCTCCATGCAAGATCCTCCACTGAAGATCACCTGATCTCTTATGTAAGGGGGCTTTATAAAGAACCCTCCATACTGGTGTAACATTTTTACAAACATTCAACGCGTCTCTCCACACTGTGTCCTGTCTCCCATTCAGTTTCACTTTGTTTGAGGCCTTTACACAGTATCTATATATTGTTTTTCCAGTTGACATGTATAAATATGAACTCTCAGCATATTTAGATTCAAGTAATGGTCCTGTAAGTCCATTTAACCCTATGGCAAAGCCCTGTTTAGGAAAAGGATCGCCTTGATCTGGAATTTCTATGCCGGCATTATAATCCTGCAGCATTTCCAGTTTCTTCTTTGGTCAGTTCCTTAATCCACAGGTTCAGAATGTCTCTGGTGTAGCGGTGAGACCTGAAACCAAGTAAAGATGCCACTGCCTCTGTATTCTCAAACCCAGGACCTGCAGCATCCACTATATGTCTCAGCTTGATATTCCCAGTGTCACACAGCCTGTGGGTGAGGCCAGGGGCAGTCCTGTTCTGTACATCCAATCTGGATCCATGTATCAAGGGCACTTCCAAAAGCCAGAACAGAGAGGCTGTAGGCTCCAGATGAATCCATTTAAAAAAGTTCCATGCTTTAAAAAGTCCCTGGTAAAACGAAGGCAATCCATCCAGTCGTACAAGCCTAGAATCCAACAGAAACAGAGATGCATCCAACCCTAAACTGACCATTTTCCTCAAAACAAAACTTGCCAAATTCTTCCATACTACATCATCTGTGCCTGTAAGGTATCGCTGAACAAACTGCATCCTAAAAGTTGTACAATTAAAATCTCCGCCTAAAAACAACATTTCTTCACAAGAACAGTCATTTAAAATTCATTCTCTCTCCCATTCAGTCTCATCTGAAACGTCACTATGTGTTTCTTGCAGAAAAGTCACATTTGAGTGTTTCAGCTTCAGCAGTTCAAATAAACTCGCCCTCTTCCTCACATCTCTGGCTCCGTTGAGGTTAAGTGTTGTAACTCTGAAGTCACTCATAGAATGTGAGAGAAGGAAAAACCACAACAATACTAATTAATGAAAAATAAGACACAGTAATAAGACTGTCTCAGCATCATCATCGCTCACATCTTGCTTGACCTTCAGGCATATCTTCTTCAGTCTGTATATTTCCTGGTCAGTGAAGCCTGCTTTCTTCTTGTTGTACATGTGTGATCGAACAGAAACAAGAAAACACTCTTTATCTGCAAAGTAATCCTCCACCTTCACTCCCCTCATGTTCTTTGTTGACTGCAGAAACTGGTTTATTTTTCCTACACTGTATGGTCTTTGTCTGTTTTTTATACTTCTTGGTCCTCCATCACAGGTCTGGGGTTCACTGTCCTCTGCACCCTGCTCATCCATATCAGCCTCAGAGCCTGAGGACGCCTGGTCCACTTCCTGGTTCCCTGTGGCCTCACTGGCTGCTCCCTTTTTCTGTTGGGAGCCTTTAGCATCACCGTTTTGTTTTCTTTTAACACTAAGATTTTTAACACTTGTCTCCTCCACTTGTCATTTTCAGTTCCATCTGTTGGTGTCACAGCTTCCTGCTGTGTGTTCTACCTCGTTTTTTACCTGTTCTCACTTGTTTCTGCTGTATCCTGATGGATCTTTTCTGACTCTGGTTTTCTTTTTCTGGCTCAACACGTTTCTGATTCTGAACTTGACTTTCTGTGGACTCAGCCTGACCCTGAGTCTGCCCTCCCGCCTCTTCTCCTCCATCAGCAGCAGCAGCAGCTTTATTAGGACAGGCTTTTATTACATGGCCCTCGTTGCCACAACCAAAGCACTTAGACGTTTC